>JAKSZU010000045.1:0-180172 GCA_026018925.1 Tupaia tana | reverse complement strand
CCTGTCCCTGTGTCTCTGAGGTTTCTGTCTGTCTCTGCTCCTGTCTCCTCATATTTTTTTGGTAATTTTCCCTTTTTACGTTTTTTTTAAAGGTAGAATTTCTCTCTGGCTCTCAGGTCCATCTTTTGTTTTGTTAATAAGCCCTTTTGCTCCTTTCTCCCAGGAAGGAGTGTTGAGCCATTCTCTGAGAAGTTTCCACATGAATACTGGGAACTAGATATTTCAGGGCACAGGGGAAATGAAGATTTTCTACTCATAATTCAGCCTCCAGCAAGCAAAGCTAGTGTGGTAGGGAGCCCCTCTGGCCTCTATCCCTGTCTCTGTGTCTCTGAGGTCTCTGTCTCTCTCTGTTCCTGTCTCCTCATTTTTTTGGTAATTTTTCATTTTTACGATTTTTTAAAAGGTAGAATTTCTCTCTAGCTCTCAGCTCCGTCTTTTGTTTTGTTAATAGGCCCTTCTGCTCCTTTCTCACAGGCAGGAGAGTTGAGACATTCTCTGAGAAGATTCCACATGGATACTGGGAACTAGATATTTCAGGGCACAGGCGAAATGAAGATTTTCTACTCATAATTCAGCCTCCAGCAAGCAAAGCTAGTGTGGTAGGTGGCCCCTCTGGCCTCTATCCCTGTCTCTGTGTCTCAGAGGTCTCTGCCTCACTCTGCTCCTGTCTCCTCATTTTTTTTGGTAATTTTTACTTTTTACGGTTTTTTTAATGGTAGACTTTCTCTCTGGCTCTCAGCTCCATCTTTTGTTTTGTTAATAAGCCCTTCTGCTCCTTTCTCCCAGGCAGGAGAGTTGAGCCATTCTCTGAGAAGTTTCCACATGGATACTCGGAACTAGATATTTCAGGGCAGAGGCGAAATGAAGATTTTCTACGCATAATTCAGACTCCAGCGAGCAAACCTAGTGTGGTAGGAAGCCCCCCTGTCCTCTATCCCTTTCTCTGTGTCTCTGAGGTCTCTGTCTCTCTCTGCTCCTGTCTGCTCATTTTTTTTGGTAATTTTTCCCTTTTACGTTTTTTTTAAATGTAGAATTTCTCTGTGGCTCTCAGCTCCATCTTTTGTTTTGTTAATAATCCCTTCTACTCCTTTCTCCCAGGCTGGAGAGTAGAGCCATTCTCTGAGAAGATTCCACATGGATACTGGGAACTAGATATTTCAGGGCACAGGCGAAATGAAGATTTTCTACTCATAATTCAGCCTCCAGCAAGCAAAGCTAGAGTGGTAGGGAGCCCCCTTGGCCTCTATCCCTGTCTCTGTGTCTCTGAGGTCTCTGTCTCTCTCTGCTCCTGTCTCCTCATATTTTTTTGGTAATTTTTCCTTTTTACGATTTTTTTTACAGGTAGAATTTCTCTCTGACTCTCAGCTCCATCTTTTCTTTAGTTAATAAGCCCTTCTGCTCCTTTCTCCCAGGCAGGAGAGTTGAGCCATTCTCTGAGAAGTTTCCACATGGATACTTGGAACTAGATATTTCAGGGCACAGGCGAAATGAAGATTTTCTACTCATAATTCAGCACCCAGCAAGCTAAGCTAGTGTGGTAGGGAGCCCCACTGGCCTCTATCCCTGTCTCTGTGTCTCTGAGGTCTCTGTCTCTCTCTGCTCCTGTCTACTCATTTTTTTTTTTGGTAATTTTTCCTTTTTACGATTTTTTTAAATGTAGAATTTCTCTCTGGCTCTCAGCTCCATTTTTTGTTTTGTTATTAAGCCCTTCTGCTCCTTTCTCCCAGGCAGGAGAGTTGAGCCATTCTCTGAGAAGATTCCACATGGATACTGGGAACTAGATATTTCAGGGCACAGGCGAAATGAAGGTTTTCTATTCATAATTCAGCCTCCAGCAAGCAAAGCTAGTGTGGTAGGGAGCCCCATGGCCTCTATCCCTGTCTCTGTGTCTCTGAGATCTCTGTCTCTCTCTGCTCCCCTCTCCTCATATATTTTTGGTAATTTTTCATTTTTAAGATTTATTTAATGGTAGAATTTCTCTCTCGCACTCAGCTCCATCTTTTGTTTTGTTAATAATACCTTCTACTCCTTTCTCCCAGGCTGGAGAGTAGAGCCATTCTCTGAGAAGATTCCACATGGATACTGGGAACTAGATATTTCAGGGCACAGGCGAAATGAAGATTTTCTACTCGTAATTCAGCCTCCAGCAAGCAAAGCTAGTGTGGTAGGGAGCCCCCTTGGCCTCTATCCCTGTCTCTGTGTCTCTGAGGTCTCTGTCTCTCTCTGCTCCTGTCTCCTCATTTTTTTGGGGAATTTTTCCTTTTTACGATTTTTTTTACAGGTAGAATTTCTCTCTGACTCTCAGCTTCATCTTTTCTTTAGTTAATAAGCCCTTCTCCTCCTTTCTCCCAGGCAGGAGAGTTGAGCCATTCTCTGAGAAGTTTCCACATGGATACTTGGAACTAGATATTTCAGGGCACAGGCGAAATGAAGATTTTCTACTCATAATTCAGCACCCAGCAAGCTAAGCTAGTGTGGTAGGGAGCCTCACTGGCCTCTATCCCTGTCTCTGTGTCTCTGAGGTCTCTGTCTCTCTCTGCTCCTGTCTGCACATTTCTTTTTTTTGGTAATATTTCCTTTTTACGATTTTTTTAAATGTAGAATTTCTCTCTGGTTCTCAGCTCCATCTTTTGTTTTGTTAATAAGCCCTTCTGCTCCTTTCTCCCAGGCTGGAGAGTTGAGCCATTCTCTGAGAAGATTCCACATGGATACTGGGAACTAGATATTTCAGGGCAAAGGCGAAATGAAGGTTTTCTACTCATAATTCAGCCTCCAGCAAGCAAAGCTAGTGTGGTAGGAAGCCCCTCTGGCCTCTATCCCTGTCTCAGTGTTTCTGAGGACTCTGTCTCTCTGCTCCTCTCTCTTCATTTTTTTTGGTAATTTTTCCTTTTTACGATTTTTTTTTAAGGTAGAATTTCTCTCTGGCTCTCAGCTCCATTTTTTGTTTTGTTAATAAGCCCTTCTGCTCCTTTCTCCCAGGCAGGAGAGTTGAGCCATTCTCTGAGAAGTTTCCACATGGATACTCGGAACTAGATATTTCAGGGCAGAGGCGAAATGAAGATTTTCTACGCATAATTCAGACTCCAGCGAGCAAACCTAGTGTGGTAGGAAGCCCCCCTGTCCTCTATCCCTTTCTCTGTGTCTCTGAGGTCTCTGTCTCTCTCTGCTCCTGTCTGCTCATTTTTTTTGGTAATTTTTCCCTTTTACGTTTTTTTTAAATGTAGAATTTCTCTGTGGCTCTCAGCTCCATCTTTTGTTTTGTTAATAATCCCTTCTACTCCTTTCTCCCAGGCTGGAGAGTAGAGCCATTCTCTGAGAAGATTCCACATGGATACTGGGAACTAGATATTTCAGGGCACAGGCGAAATGAAGATTTTCTACTCATAATTCAGCCTCCAGCAAGCAAAGCTAGTGTGGTAGGGAGCCCCCTTGGCCTCTATCCCTTTCTCTGTGTCTCTGAGGTCTCTGTCTCTCTCTGCTCCTGTCTCCTCATATTTTTTTGGTAATTTTTCCTTTTTACGATTTTTTTTACAGGTAGAATTTCTCTCTGACTCTCAGCTTCATCTTTTCTTTAGTTAATAAGCCCTTCTGCTCCTTTCTCCCAGGCAGGAGAGTTTAGCCATTCTCTGAGAAGTTTCCACATGGATACTTGGAACTAGATATTTCAGGGCACAGGCGAAATGAAGATTTTCTACTCATAATTTAGCACCCAGCAAGCTAAGCTAGTGTGGTAGGGAGCCCCACTGGCCTCTCCCTGTCTCTGTGTCTCTGAGGTCTCTGTCTCTCTCTGCTCCTGTCTACTCATTTTTTTTTTTGGTAATTTTTCCTTTTTACGATTTTTTTAAATGTAGAATTTCTCTCTGGTTCTCAGCTCCATCTTTTGTTTTGTTAATAAGCCCTTCTGCTCCTTTCTCCCAGGCTGGAGAGTTGAGCCATTCTCTGAGAAGATTCCACATGGATACTGGGAACTAGATATTTCAGGGCAAAGGCGAAATGAAGGTTTTCTACTCATAATTCAGCCTCCAGCAAGCAAAGCTAGTGTGGTAGGAAGCCCCTCTGGCCTCTATCCCTGTCTCAGTGTTTCTGAGGACTCTGTCTCTCTGCTCCTCTCTCCTCATTTTTTTTTGGTAATTTTTCCTTTTTACGATTTTTTTTAAGGTAGAATTTCTCTCTGGCTCTCAGCTCCATTTTTTGTTTTGTTAATAAGCCCTTCTGCTCCTTTCTCCCAGGCAGGAGAGTTGAGCCATTCTCTGAGAAGATTCCACATGGATACTGGGAACTAGATATTTCAGGGCACAGGCGAAATGAAGGTTTTCTATTCATAATTCAGCCTCCAGCAAGCAAAGCTAGTGTGGTAGGGAGCCCCATGGCCTCTATCCCTGTCTCTGTGTCTCTGAGATCTCTGTCTCTCTCTGCTCCCCTCTCCTCATATTTTTTTGGTAATTTTTCATTTTTAAGATTTATTTAATGGTTGAATTTCTCTCTCGCACTCAGCTCCATCTTTTGTTTTGTTAATAATCCCTTCTACTCCTTTCTCCCAGGCTGGAGAGTAGAGTCATTCTCTGAGAAGATTCCACATGGATACTGGGAACTAGATATTTCAGGGCACAGGCGAAATGAAGATTTTCTACTCATAATTCAGCCTCCAGCAAGCAAAGCTAGTGTGGTAGGGAGACCCCTTGGCCTCTATCCCTGTCTCTGTGTCTCTGAGGTCTCTGTCTCTCTCTGCTCCTGTCTCCTCATTTTTTTGGGGAATTTTTCCTTTTTACGATTTTTTTTACAGGTAGAATTTCTCTCTGACTCTCAGCTTCATCTTTTCTTTAGTTAATAAGCCCTTCTCCTCCTTTCTCCCAGGCAGGAGAGTTGAGCCATTCTCTGAGAAGTTTCCACATGGATACTTGGAACTAGATATTTCAGGGCACAGGCGAAATGAAGATTTTCTACTCATAATTCAGCACCCAGCAAGCTAAGCTAGTGTGGTAGGGAGCCTCACTGGCCTCTATCCCTGTCTCTGTGTCTCTGAGGTCTCTGTCTCTCTCTGCTCCTGTCTGCACATTTCTTTTTTTTGGTAATATTTCCTTTTTACGATTTTTTTTAAATGTAGAATTTCTCTCTGGTTCTCAGCTCCATCTTTTGTTTTGTTAATAAGCCCTTCTGCTCCTTTCTCCCAGGCTGGAGAGTTGAGCCATTCTCTGAGAAGATTCCACATGGTTACTGGGAACTAGATATTTCAGGGCAAAGGCGATATGAAGGTTTTCTACTCATAATTCAGCCTCCAGCAAGCAAAGCTAGTGTGGTAGGAAGCCCCTCTGGCCTCTATCCCTGTCTCAGTGTTTCTGAGGACTCTGTCTCTCTGCTCCTCTCTCTTCATTTTTTTTTGGTAATTTTTCCTTTTTACGATTTTTTTTAAGGTAGAATTTCTCTCTGGCTCTCAGCTCCATTTTTTGTTTTGTTAATAAGCCCTTCTGCTCCTTTCTCCCAGGCAGGAGAGTTGAGCCATTCTCTGAGAAGATTCCACATGGATACTGGGAACTAGATATTTCAGGGCACAGGCGAAATGAAGGTTTTCTACTCATAATTCAGCCTCCAGCAAGCAAAGCTAGTGTGGTAGGGAGCCCCCTGGCCTCTATCCCTGTCTCTGTGTCTCTGAGATCTCTGTCTCTCTCTGCTCCCCTCTCCTCATATTTTTTTGGTAATTTTTCATTTTTAAGATTTTTTTAATGGTAGAATTTCTCTCTGGCACTCAGCTCCATCTTTTGTTTTGTTAAAGAGCCCTTCTGCTCCTTTCTCCCAGGCTGGAGAGTTGAGCCATTCTCTGAGAAGATTCCACATGGATACTGGGAAATAGATATTTCAGGGCACAGGCGAAATGAAGATTTTCTACTCATAATTCAGCCTCCAGAAAGCAAAGCTGGTGTGGAAGGTGCCCCCCTGGCCTCTATAATTATCTCTGTGTCTCTGAGGTCTCTGTCTCTCTCTGCGCCTGTCTCCTCATTTTTTTTGGTAATTTTTCCTTTTTACGATTTTTTTAAAGGTAGAATTTTTCTTTGGCTCTCAGCTCCATCTTTTGTTTTGTTAATAAGCCCTTCTGCTCCTTTCTCCCAGGCAGGAGAGTTGAGCCATTCTCTGAGAAGTTTCCACATGGATACTCGGAACTAGATATTTCAGGGCACAGGCGAAATGAAGTTTTTCTACGCATAATTCAGACTCCAGCGAGCAAACCTAGTGTGGTAGGAAGCCCCCCTGTCCTCTATCCCTGTCTCTGTGTCTCTGAGGTCTCTGTCTCTCTCTGCTCCTGTCTGCTCATTTTTTTTGGGAATTTTTCCCTTTTACGTTTTTTTTAAATGTAGAATTTCTCTCTGGCTCTCAGCTCCATCTTTTGTTTTGTTAATAAACCCTTCTACTCCTTTCTCCCAGGCTGGAGAGAAGAGCCATTCTCTGAGAAGGTTCCACATGGATACTGGGAACTAGATATTTCAGGGCACAGGAGAAATGAAGATTTTCTACTCATAATTCAGCCTCCAGCAAGCAAAGCTAGTGTGGTAGGGAGCCCCCTTGGCCTCTATCCCTGTCTCTGTGTCTCTGAGGTCTCTGTCTCTCTCTGCTCCTGTCTCCTCATATTTTTGGTAATTTTTCCTTTTTACGATTTTTTTTACAGGTAGAATTTCTCTCTGACTCTCAGCTCCATCTTTTCTTTAGTTAATAAGCCCTTCTGCTCCTTTCTCCCAGGCAGGAGAGTTGAGCCATTCTCTGAGAAGTTTCCACATGGATACTTGGAACTAGATATTTCAGGGCACAGGCGAAATGAAGATTTTCTACTCATAATTCAGCACCCAGCAAGCTAAGCTAGTGTGGTAGGGAGCCCCACTGGCCTCTATCCCTGTCTCTGTGTCTCTGAGGTCTCTGTCTCTCTCTGCTCCTGTCTACTCATTTTTTTTTTGGTAATTTTTCCTTTTTACGATTTTTTTAAATGTAGAATTTCTCTCTGGTTCTCAGCTCCATCTTTTGTTTTGTTAATAAGCCCTTCTGCTCCTTTCTCCCAGGCTGGAGAGTTGAGCCATTCTCTGAGAAGATTCCACATGGATACTGGGAACTAGATATTTCAGGGCAAAGGCGAAATGAAGGTTTTCTACTCATAATTCAGCCTCCAGCAAGCAAAGCTAGTGTGGTAGGAAGCCCCTCTGGCCTCTATCCCTGTCTCAGTGTTTCTGAGGACTCTGTCTCTCTGCTCCTCTCTCTTCATTTTTTTTTGGTAATTTTTCCTTTTTACGATTTTTTTTAAGGTAGAATTTCTCTCTGGCTCTCAGCTCCATTTTTTGTTTTGTTAATAAGCCCTTCTGCTCCTTTCTCCCAGGCAGGAGAGTTGAGCCATTCTCTGAGTAGATTCCACATGGATACTGGGAACTAGATATTTCAGGGCACAGGCGAAATGAAGGTTTTCTACTCATAATTCAGCCTCCAGCAAGCAAAGCTAGTGTGGTAGGGAGCCCCCTGGCCTCTATCCCTGTCTCTGTGTCTCTGAGATCTCTGTCTCTCTCTGCTCCCCTCTCCTCATATTTTTTTAGTAATTTTTCATTTTTAAGATTTTTTTAATGGTAGAATTTCTCTCTGGCACTCAGCTCCATCTTTTGTTTTGTTAAAGAGCCCTACTGCTCCTTTCTCCCAGGCTGGAGAGTTGAGCCATTCTCTGAGAAGATTCCACATGGATACTGGGAAATAGATAATTCAGGGCACAGGCGAAATGAAGATTTTCTACTCATAATTCAGCCTCCAGAAAGCAAAGCTGGTGTGGAAGGTGCCCCCCTGGCCTCTATAATTATCTCTGTGTCTCTGAGGTCTCTGTCTCTCTCTGCGCCTGTCTCCTCATTTTTTTTGGTAATTTTTCCTTTTTACGATTTTTTTAAAGGTAGAATTTTTCTTTGGCTCTCAGCTCCATCTTTTGTTTTGTTAATAAGCCCTTCTGCTCCTTTCTCCCAGGCAGGAGAGTTGAGCCATTCTCTGAGAAGTTTCCACATGGATACTCGGAACTAGATATTTCAGGGCACAGGCGAAATGAAGTTTTTCTACGCATAATTCAGACTCCAGCGAGCAAACCTAGTGTGGTAGGAAGCCCCCCTGTCCTCTATCCCTGTCTCTGTGTCTCTGAGGTCTCTGTCTCTCTCTGCTCCTGTCTGCTCATTTTTTTTGGTAATTTTTCCCTTTTACGTTTTTTTTAAATGTAGAATTTCTCTCTGGCTCTCAGCTCCATCTTTTGTTTTGTTAATAATCCCTTCTACTCCTTTCTCCCAGGCTGGAGAGAAGAGCCATTCTCTGAGAAGGTTCCACATGGATACTGGGAACTAGATATTTCAGGGCACAGGCGAAATGAAGATTTTCTACTCATAATTCAGCCTCCAGCAAGCAAAGCTAGTGTGGTAGGGAGCCCCCTTGGCCTCTATCCCTGTCTCTGTGTCTCTGAGGTCTCTGTCTCTCTCTGCTCCTGTCTCCTCATATTTTTAGTAATTTTTCCTTTTTACGATTTTTTTTACAGGTAGAATTTCTCTCTGACTCTCAGCTCCATCTTTTCTTTAGTTAATAAGCCCTTCTGCTCCTTTCTCCCAGGCAGGAGAGTTTAGCCATTCTCTGAGAAGTTTCCACATGGATACTTGGAACTAGATATTTCAGGGCACAGGCGAAATGAAGATTTTCTACTCATAATTCAGCACCCAGCAAGCTAAGCTAGTGTGGTAGGGAGCCCCACTGGCCTCTATCCCTGTCTCTGTGTCTCTGAGGTCTCTGTCTCTCTCTGCTCCTGTCTACTCATTTTTTTTTTTTGGTAATTTTTCCTTTTTACGATTTTTTTAAATGTAGAATTTCTCTCTGGTTCTCAGCTCCATCTTTTGTTTTGTTAATAAGCCCTTCTGCTCCTTTCTCCCAGGCAGGAGAGTTGAGCCATTCTCTGAGAAGATTCCACATGGATACTGGGAACTAGATATTTCAGGGCAAAGGCGAAATGAAGGTTTTCTACTCATAATTCAGCCTCCAGCAAGCAAAGCTAGTGTGGTAGGAAGCCCCTCTGGCCTCTATCCCTGTCTCAGTGTTTCTGAGGACTCTGTCTCTCACCTCCTCTCTCCTCATTTTTTTTTGGTAATTTTTCCTTTTTACGATTTTTTTTAAGGTAGAATTTCTCTCTGGCTCTCAGCTCCAATTTTTGTTTTGTTAATAAGCCCTTCTGCTCCTTTCTCCCAGGCAGGAGAGTTGAGCCATTCTCTGAGAAGATTCCACATGGATACTGGGAACTAGATATTTCAGGGCACAGGCGAAATGAAGGTTTTCTATTCATAATTCAGCCTCCAGCAAGCAAAGCTAGTGTGGTAGGGAGCCCCATGGCCTCTATCCCTGTCTCTGTGTCTCTGAGATCTCTGTCTCTCTCTGCTCCCCTCTCCTCATATTTTTTTGGTAATTTTTCATTTTTAAGATTTATTTAATGGTAGAATTTCTCTCTCGCACTCAGCTCCATCTTTTGTTTTGTTAATAATCCCTTCTACTCCTTTCTCCCAGGCTGGAGAGTAGAGCCATTCTCTGAGAAGATTCCACATGGATACTGGGAACTAGATATTTCAGGGCACAGGCGAAATGAAGATTTTCTACTCATAATTCAGCCTCCAGCAAGCAAAGCTAGTTTGGTAGGGAGCCCCCTTGGCCTCTATCCCTGTCTCTGTGTCTCTGAGGTCTCTGTCTCTCTCTGCTCCTGTCTCCTCATTTTTTTGGGGAATTTTTCCTTTTTACGATTTTTTTTACAGGTAGAATTTCTCTCTGACTCTCAGCTTCATCTTTTCTTTAGTTAATAAGCCCTTCTCCTCCTTTCTCCCAGGCAGGAGAGTTGAGTCATTCTCTGAGAAGTTTCCACATGGATACTTGGAACTAGATATTTCAGGGCACAGGCGAAATGAAGATTTTCTACTCATAATTCAGCACCCAGCAAGCTAAGCTAGTGTGGTAGGGAGCCTCACTGGCCTCTATCCCTGTGTCTGTGTCTCTGAGGTCTCTGTCTCTCTCTGCTCCTGTCTGCACATTTCTTTTTTTTGGTAATATTTCCTTTTTACGATTTTTTTAAATGTAGAATTTCTCTCTGGTTCTCAGCTCCATCTTTTGTTTTGTTAATAAGCCCTTCTGCTCCTTTCTCCCAGGCTGGAGAGTTGAGCCATTCTGTGAATAGATTCCACATGGATACTGGGAACTAGATATTTCAGGGCACAGGCGAAATGAAGATTTTCTTCCCGTAATTAAGCATCCAGCAAGCAAAGCTTGTGTGGTAGGGAGCCCCTCTGGCCTATATCCCTGTCTCTGTGTCTCTGAGGTCTCTGCCTCTCTCTGCTCCTGTCTCCTCATTTTTTTCGTAATTTTTCCTTTTTACGATTTTTTTAAAGGTAGAATTTCTCTGTGGCTCTCAGCTCCATCTTTTGTTTTGTTTATAAGCCATTCTGCTCCTTTCTCCCAGGCAGGAGGGTTGAGCCATTCTCTTTAGATTCCACATGGATACTGGGACAAGATATTTCAGGGCACAGGCGAAATGAAGATTTTCTACCCGTAATTCAGCCTCCAGCAAGCAAAGCTAGTGTGGTAGGGAGCCGCTTTGGCCTATATCCTGTCTCTGTGTCTCTGAGGTCTCTGTCTCTCTCTTTCCTGTCTCCTCATTTTTTTTTGGTAATTTTTCTTTTTACGATTTTTTAAAAGGTAGAATTTCTCTCTGGCTCTCAGCTCCGTCTTCTGTTTTGTTAATAGGCCCTTCTTCTCCTTTCTCACAGGCAGGAGAGTTGAGCCATTCTCTGACAAGATTCCACATGGATACTGGGAACTAGATATTTCAGGGCACAGGCGAAATGAAGATTTTCTACACATAATTCAGCCTCCAGCAAGCAAAGCTAGTGTGGTAGTGAGCCCCCCTGGCCTCTATCCCTGTCTCTGTGTCTCTGAGGTTTCTGTCTGTCTCTGCTCCTGTCTCCTCATATTTTTTTTGTAATTTTTTCTTTTTACGTTTTTTTTAAAGGTAGAATTTCTCTCTGGCTCTCAGCTCCATCTTTTGTTTTGTTAATAAGTCCTTCTGCTCCTTTCTCCCAGGCAGGAGTGTTGAGCCATTCTTTGAGAAGATTCCACATGAATAGTGGGAACTAGATATTTCACGGCACAGGCAAAATGAAGATTTTCTACTCATGATTCAGGCTCCAGCAAGCAAAGCTAGAGTGGTAGGCAGCCCCTCTGGCCTCTATCCCTGTCTCTGTGTCTCTGAGGTCTCTGTCTCTCTCTGCTCCTGTCTCCTCATTTATTTTTGGTAATTTTTCATTTTTACAATTCCTTTAAAGGTAGGATTTCTCTCTGGCTCTGAGCTCCATCTTTTGTTCTGTTAATAAGCCCTTCTGCTCCTTTCTCCCAGGCAGGAGAGTTGAGCCATTCTCTGAGAAGATACCACATGAATACTGGGAACAAGATATTTCAGGGCACAGGCGAAATGAAGATTTTCTACTCATAATTCAGCCTCCAGCAAGCAAAGCTTGTGTGGTAGTGAGCCCCATTGGCCTCTATCCCTGTCTCTGTGTCTCAGAGGTCTCTGTCTCTCTCTGCTCCTGTCTCATTTTTTTTTGGTAATTTTTCCTTTTTACGATTTTTTAAAAGGTAGAATTTCTCTCTGGCTCTCAGCTCCATCTTTTGTTTTGTTAATAAGCCCTTCTGCTCCTTTCTCCCAGACAGGAGAGTTGAGCCATTCTCTGAGAAGTTTCCACATGGATACTTGGAAGTAGATATTTCAGGGCACAGGCGAAATGAAGATTTTCTACTCATAATTCAGCCTCCAGGAATCAAAGATAGTGTGGTAGGGTGCCCCTCTGGCCTCTATCCCTCTCTCTGTGTCTCTGAGGTCTCTGCCTCTCTCTGCTCTTGTCTCCTCATTTTTTTTGGTAATTTTTCCTTTTTAAGGTTTTTTTAACGATAGAATTTCTCTCTGGCTCTCAGCTCCATCTTTTGTTTTGTTAATAAGCCCTTCTGCTCCTTTCTCCCAGGCAGGAGAGTTGAGCCCTTCTCTGAGAAGATTCCACATGGATACTGGGAACTAGATATTTCAGGACACAGGCGAAATGAAGATTTTCTACTCATACATCAGCCTCCAGCCAGCAAAGCTAGTGTGGTAGGGATCCCCTCTGTTCTCTATCCCTGTCTCTGTGTCTCTGAGGTCTCTGTCTCTCTCTGCTACTGTCTCCTCAATTTTTTTGGTAATTTTTCCTTTTTACGGTTTTTTTAATGGTAGAATTTCTCTCTGGCTCTCAGCTCCATCTTTTGTTTTGTTAATAAGCCCTTCAGCTCCTTTCTCCCAGGCAGGAGAGTTGAGCCATTCTCTGAGTAGATTCCACATGGATACTGCGAACTAGATATTTCAGGGCACAGGCGAAATGAACATTTTCCACCCGTAATTCAGTCTCCAGCAAGCAAAGCTAGTGTGGTAGGGAGCCTCTCAGGCCTATATCCCTGTTTCTGTGTCTCTGAGGTCTCTGTCTCTCTCTGCTCCTGTCTCCTCAGGTTTTTTTGGTAATTTTTCCTTTTTACGATTTTTTAAAAGGTAGAATTTCTCTCTGGCACTTAGCTCCATCTTTTGTTTTGTTAATAAGCCCTTCTGCTCCTTTCTCCCAGGCAGGAGAGTTGAGCCATTCTCTGACAAGATTCCACATGGATACTGGGAACTAGATATTTCAGGGCACAGGCGAAATGAAGATTTTCTACACATAATTCAGACTCCAGCAAGCAAAGCTCGTGTGGTAGTGAGACCCCCTGGCCTCTATCCCTGTCTCTGTGTCTCTGAGGTTTCTGTCTGTCTCTGCTCCTGTCTCATATTTTTTTGGTAATCTTTCATTTTTACGTTTTTCTTAAAGGAAGAATTTCTCTCTGGCTCTCATGTCCATCTTTTGTTTTGTTAATAAGCCGTTCTGCTCCTTTCTCCCAGGCAGGAGAGTTGAGCCATTCTCTGAGAAGATTCCACATGGATACTGGGAACTAGGTATTTCAGGACACAGGCGAAATGAAGATATTCTACTCATACTTCAGCCTCCAGCAAGCAAAGCTAGTGTGGTAGGGATCCCCTCAGTTCTCTACGCCTGTCTCTGTGTCTCTGAGGTCTCTGTCTCTCTCTGCTCCTGTCTCTCATTTTTTTTGTTAATTTTTCCTTTTTACGGTTTTTTTAAAGGTAGAATTTATCTCTGGCTCTCAGCTCCATCTTTTGTTTTGTTAATAAGCCCTTCTGCTCCTTTCTCCCAGGCAGTAGAGTTGAGCCATTCTCTGAGAAGATTCCAAATGCATACTGGAAACTAGATATTTCAGGGCACAGGCGAAGTGAAGATTTTCTACCAGTAACTAAGCCTCCAGCAAGCAAAGCTAGTGTGGTAGGGATCCCCTCTGTTCTCTATCCCTGTCTCTGTGTCTCTGAGGTCTCTGTCTTTCTCTGCTACTGTCTCCTCATTTTTTTGGTAATTTTTCCTTTTTACGATGTTTTTAAAGGTAGAATTTCTCTCTGGCTCTCAGCTCCATCTTTTGTTTTGTTAATAAGCCCTTCAGCTCCTTTCTCCCAGGCAGGAGAGTTGAGCCATTCTCTGAGTAGATTCCACATGGATACTGGGAACTAGATATTTCAGGGCACAGGCGAAATGAAGATTTTCTACCCGTAATTCAGCCTCCAGCAAGCAAAGATAGTGTGGTAGGGAGACTCTAAGGCCTATATCCCTGTCTCTGTGACTCTGAGGTCTCTGTCTCTCTCTGCTCCTGTCTCCTCAGTTTTTTTTGGTAATTTTTCCTTTTTACAATTTTTTAAAACGTAGAATTTCTCTCGGGCACTTAGCTCCATCTTTTGTTTTGTTAATTACCCCTTCTGCTCCTTTCTTCCAGGCAGGAGAGTTGAGCCATTCTCTGAGAAGATTCCACATGGATACTGGGAACTAGATATTTAGGGGCACAGGCGAAATGAAGATTTTCTACACATAATTCAGACTCCAGCAAGCAAAGCTAGTGTGGTAGTGAGCCCCCCTGGCCTCTATCCCTGTCTCTGTGTCTCTGAGGTTTCTGTCTGTCTCTGCTCCTGTCCCCTCATATTTTTTTGGTAATTTTTCCTTTTCACGTTTTTTTTAAAGGTAGAATTTCTCTCTGGCTCTCAGGTCCATCTTTTGTTTTGTTAATAAGCCCTTCTGCTCCTTTCTCCCAGGCAGGAGTGTTGAGACATTCTCTGAGAAGATTCCACATGAATACTGGGAACTAGATATTTCAGGGCACAGGCAAAATGAAGATTTTCTACTCATAATTCAGGCTCCAGCAAGCAAAGCTAGTGTGAAAGGGAGCCCCTCTGGCCTCTATCCCTGTATCTGTGTCTCTGAGGTCTCTGCCTCTCTATGCTCCTGTCTCCTCAATTTTTTTGGTAATTTTTCTTTTTACGGTTTTTTTAACGGTAGAATTTCTCTCTGGCTCTCAGCTCCATCTTTTGCTTTATTAATAAGCCCTTCTGCTCCTATCTCCCAGGAAGGAGAGTTGAGCCATTCTCTGAGAAGATTCCACATGGATACTGAGAACTAGATATTTCAGGACACAGGCGAAATGAAGATATTCTACTCATACTTCAGCCTCCAGCAAGCAAAGCTAGTGTGGTAGGGAGACCCTCTGGCCTCTATCCCTGTCTCTGTGTCTCTTAGGTCTCTGTCTCTCTCTGCTCCTGTCTCCTCATTTTTTTGGTAATTTTTCATTTTTACGATTTTTTTAAAGGTAGAATTTCTCTCTGGCTCTCGGCTCCATCTTTTGTTTTGTTAATAAGCCCTTCTGCTCCTTTCTCCCAGGCAGGAGAGTTGAGCCATTCTCTGAGTAGATTCCACATGGATACTGGGAAAAAGATATTTCAGGGCACAGGCGAAATGAAGATTTTCTACACATAATTCAGCCTCCAGCAAGCAAAGCTAGTGTGGCCGTGAGCCCCACTGGCCTCTATCCCTGTCTCTGTGTCTCTGAGGTTTCTGTCTGTCTCTGCTCCTGTCTCCTCATATTTTTTTGGTAATTTTTCCTTTTTACGTTTTTTTTAATGGTAGAATTTCTCTCTGGCTCTCAGGTCCATCTTTTGTTTTGTTAATAAGCCCTTCTGCTCCTTTCTCCCTGGCAGGAGTGTTGAGCCATTCTCTGAGAAGTTTCCACATGAATACTGGGAACTAGATATTTCAGGGCACAGGCAAAATGAAGATTTTCTACTCATAATTCAGTCTCCAGCAAGCAAAGCTAGTGTGGTAGGGAGCCCCTCTGACCTCGATGCCTGTCTCTGTGTCTCTGAGGTCTCTGTCTCTCTCTGCTCCTGTCTCCTCATTTTTTTTTGGTAATTTTTCCTTTTTACGGTTTTTTTAACGGTAGAATTTCTCTCTGGCTCTCAGCTCCATCTTTTGTTTTGTTAATAAGCCCTTCTGCTCCTTTCTTCCAGGCAGGAGAGTTGAGCCATTCTCTGAGAAGATTCCACATGGATACTGGGAACTAGATATTTCAGGGCACAGGCGAAATGAAGATTTTCTACTCATACTTCAGCCTCCAGCAAGCAAAGCTACTGTGGTAGGGAGCCCCTCTAGCCTCTATCCCTGTCTCTGTGTCTCTGAGGTCTCTGTCTCTCTCTGCTCCTGTCTCTCATTTTTTTTGGTAATTTTTCCTTTTAACGGTTTTTTTAAAGGTAGAATTTATCTCTGGCTCTCAGCTCCATCTTTTGTTTTGTTAATAAGCCCTTCTGCTCCTTTCTCCCAGGCAGGAGAGTTGAGCCATTCTCTGAGAAGATTCCAAATGGATACTGGAAACTAGATATTTCAGGGCACAGACGAAATGAAGATTTTCTACCAGTAACTCAGCCTCCAGCAAGCAAAGCTAGTGTGGTAGGGAGCCCCTCTGGCCTCTATCCCTGTCTCTGATTCTCTTAGGTCTCTGTCTCTCTCTGCTCCTGTCTCCTCATTTTTTTTTGGTAATTTTTCCTTTTTACGATTTCTTTAAAGGTAGAATTTCTCTCTGGTTCTCAGCTCCATCTTTTGTTTGGTTAATAAGCCCTTCTGCTCCTTTCTCCCAGGCAGGAGAGTTGAGCCATTATCTGAGAAGATTCCACATGGATACTGGGAACTAGATATTTCAGGACACAGGCGAAATGAAGATTTTCTACTCATACTTCCGCCTCCAGAAAGCAAAGCTAGTGTGGTAGGGATCCCCTCTGTTCTCTATCCCTGTCTCTGTGTCTCTGAGGTCTCTGTCTCTCTCTGCTACTGTCTCCTCATTCTTTTGGTAATTTTTTTCTTTTTACGATTTTTTTAAAGGTAGAATTTCTCTCTGGCTCTCAGCTCCATCTTTTGTTTTGTTAATAAGCCCTTCAGCTCCTTTCTCCCAGGCAGGAGAGTTGAGCCATTCTCTGAGTAGATTCCACATGGATACTGGGAACTAGATATTTCCGAAAGAGGCGAAATGAAGATTTTCTACCCGTAATTCAGCCTCCAGCAAGCAAAGCTAGTGTGGTAGGGAGACTCTCAGGCCTATATCCCTGTCTCTGTGTCTCTGAGGTTTCTGTCTGTCTCTGCTCCTGTCTCCTCATATTTTTTTGGTAATTTTTCATTTCTACGTTTTTTTTAAAGGTAGAATTTCTCTCTGGCTCTCAGGTCCATCTTTTGTTTTGTTAATAAGCCCTTTTGCTCCTTTCTCCCAGGCAGGAGTGTTGAGCCATTCTCTTAGAAGTTTCCACATGAATACTGGGAACTAGATATTTCAGGGCACAGGCGAAATGAAGATTTTCTACTCATAATTCAGCGTCCAGCAAGCAAAGCTAGTGTGGTAGGGAGCCCCTCTGGCCTCTATCCCTGTCTATGTGTCTCTGAGGTCTCTGTCTCTCTCTGCTCTTGTCTCCTCAATTTTTGGTAATTTTTCCTTTTTACAATTTTTTTAAAGGTAGAATTTCTCTCTGGCTCTCAGGTCCATCTTTTTTTTTTTTTATTTATCCCTTCTGCTCCTTTCTCCCAGGCAGGAGAGTGGAGCCATTCTCTGAGAAGATTCCACATGGATACTGGGAACTAGATATTTCAGGGCACAGGCGAAATGAAGATTTTCTACTCATAATTCAGCCTCCAGCAAGCAAAGCTAGTGTGGTAGGGAGCCCCTCGGGCCTCTATCACTGTCTCTGTATCTCTGAGGTCTCTGTCTCTCTCTGCTCCTGTCTTCTCATATTTTTTTGTTAATTTTTCCTTCTTACGATTTTTTTAAAGGTATAATTTCTATCTGGCTCTCAGCTCCAGCTTTTCTTTTGTTAATAAGCACTTCTGCTCCTTTCTCCCAGGCAGGAGAGTTGATCCATTCTCCGAGAAGATTCCACATGGATACTGGGAACTAGATATTTCAGGGTACATGCGAAATGAAGATTTTCTACTCATAATTCAGCCTACAGCAAGCAAAGCTAGTGTGGTAGATCGCCCCCCTTGACTCTATCCCTGTCTCTGTGTCTCTGAGGTTTCTGTCTGTCTCTGCTCCTGTCTCCTCATATTTTTTTGGTAATTTTTCCTTTTTACGTTTTTTTTTAAAGTAGAATTTCTCTCTGGCTCTCAGGTCCATCTTTTGATTTGTTAATAAGCCCTTCTGCTCCTTTCTCCCAGGCAGGAGTGTTGTGTCATTCTCTGAGAAGATTCCACATGAATACTGGGAACTAGATATTTCAGGGCACAGGCAAAATGAAGATTTTCTACTCATAATTCTGCCTCCAGCAAGCAAAGCTAGTGTGGTAGGGAGCCCCTCTGGCCTCTATCCCTGACTCGGTGTCTCTGAGGTCTCTGTCTCTCTCTGCTCCTGTCTCCTCATTTTTTTTGGTAAATTTTCCTTTTTCAGATTTTCTTAAAGTTAGAATTTCTCTCTGGCTCTCAGCTCCATCTTTTGTTTTGTTAATAAGCCCTTCTGCTCCATTCTCCCAGGCAGGAGAGTTGAGCCATTCTCTGAGAAGTTTCCACATGGATACTGGGAACAAGATATTTTAGGGCACAGGCAAAATGAAGATATTCTCCTAATAATTCAGCCTCCAGCAAGCAAAGCTAGTGTTGTAGGGAGCCCCTCTGCCCTCTATCCCTGTCTCTGTGTCTCTGAGGTCTCTGTCTCTCTCTGCTTCTGCCTCCTCATTTTTTTTTGGTAATTTTTCCTTTTTACTATATTTGTAAATGTAGAATTTCTCTCTGGCTCTCAGCTCCATCTTTTGTTTTGTTAATAAGCCCTTCTGCTCCTTTCTCCCAGGCAGGAGAGTTGAGCCATTCTCTGAGAAGTTTCCACATGGATACTGGGAACTAGATATTTCAGGGCACAGGCGAAATGAAGATTTTCTACTCATGATTCAGCCTCCAGCAAGCAAACCTAGTGTGGTAGGGAGCCCCTCTGGCCTCTATCCCTGTCTCTGTGTCTCTTAGGTCTCTGTCTCTCTCTGCTCCTGTCTCCTCATTTTTTTGCGTAATTTTTCCTTTTTATGGTTTTTTAAAGGTAGAATTTCTCTCTCGCTCTCACCTCCATCTTTGTTTTGTTAATAAGCCCTTTTGCTCCTTTCTCCCAGGCAGGAGAGTTGAGCCATTCTCTGAGAAGATTCCACATGGATACTGGGAACTAGATATTTCAGGGCACAGGCAAAATGAAGATTTTCTACTCATAATTCAGCCTGCAACAAGCAAAGCTAGTGTGGTAGGGAGCCCCTCTGGCCTCTATCCCTGTCTCTGTGTCTCTGAGGTCTCTGTCTCTCTCTGCTCCTTTCTCCCCATATTTTTGGTAATTTTTCATTTTTACGATTTTTTCAAAGGTAGAATTTCTCTCTGGCGCACAGCTCCATCTTTTGTTTTGTTAATAAGCCCTTCTGCTCCTTTCTCCCAGGCAGGAGAGTTGAGCCATTCTCTGAGAAGCTTCCACATGGATACTGGGAACTAGATATTTCAGGGCACAGGCGAAATGAATATTTTCTACTCAGTATTCAGGATCCACCAAGCAAACCTAGTGTGGTAGGGAGCCCCTCTGGCCTCTATCCCTGTCCCTGTGTCTCTGAGGTCTCTGTCTCTCTCTGCTCCTGTCTCTTCATTTTTTTTTGTAATTTTTCCTTTTACGATTTTTTTAAAGGTAGAATTTCTCTCTGGCTCTCAGCTCCATCTTTTGTTTTGTTAATAAGCCCTTCTGCTCCTTTCTCCCAGGCAGGACAGTGGAGCCAATCTCTCAGAAGTTTCCACATGGATACTGGGAACTAGATATTTCAGGGCACAGGGGAAATGAAGATTTTCTCCTCATCATTCAGCCTCCTGCAAGCAAAGCTTGTGTGGTAGGGAGCCCCTCTGGCCTCTATCCTTGTCTCTGTGTCTCTGAGGACTCTGTCTCTCTCTGCTCCATTCTCCTCATTTTTTTGGTAATTATTCCTTTTTACGATTTTTTTAAAGGTAGAATTTCTCTCTGGCTCTCAGCTCCATCTTTTGTTTTGTTAATAGGCCCTTCTGCTCCTTTCTCCCAGGCAGGAGAGTGGAGCCATTCTCTCAGAAGATTCCACATGGATACTGGGAACTAGGTATTTCAGGGCACAAGAGAAATGAAGATTTTCTACTCATAATTCAGCATCCAGCAAGCAAAGCTAGTGTGGTAGGAAGCCCCCGGGCCTCTATCCCTGTCTCTGTGTCTCTGAGGTCTCTGTCTCTCTCTGCTCCTGTCTCCTCAATTTTTTTTGGTAATTTTTACTTTTTACGATTTTTTTAAAGGTAGAATTTCTCTTGGGCACTCAGCTCCATCTTTTGTTTTGTTAATAAGCCCTTCTGCTCCTTTCTCCCAGGCATGAGAGTTGAGCCATTCTCGGAGAAGATTCCACATGGATACTGGGAACTAGATATTTCAGGGCACAGGCGAAATGAAGATTTTCTACTCATTATTCAGCCTCCAGCAAGCAAAGGTAGTGTGGTAGGGAGCCCCTCTGGCCTCTATTGCTGTCTCTGTGTCTCTGAGGTCTCTGTCTCTCTCTGTTCCTGTCTCTTCATTTTTTTTTTTGTAATTTTTCATTTTTACGATTTTTTTAAAGGTAGAATTTCTCTCTGGCTCTCAGCTCCATCTTTTGTTTTGTTAATAAGCACTTCTACTCCTTTCGCCCAGGCAGGAGAGTTGAACCATTCTCTCAGAAGATTCCACATGGATACTGGGAACTAGATATTTCAGGGCACAGGCGAAATGAAGATTTTCTACTCATAATTCAGCCTCCAGCAAGCAAAGCTAGTGTGGTAGGGAGCCCCTCTGGCCCCTATCCCTGTCTCTGTGTCTATGCGGTCTCTGTCTCTCTGCTCCTGTCTCCTCAGTTTTTTTGGTAATTTTTGCTTTTTAGTATATTTGTAAATGTAGAATTTCTCTCTGGCTCTCAGCTCCATCTTTTGTTTTGTTAATGAGCCCGTCTGCTCCTTTCTCCCAGGCAGGAGAGTTGAGCCATTCTCTGAGAAGATTCCACATGGATACTGGGAACTAGATATTTCAGGGCACAGGCGAAATGAAGGTTTTCTACTCATCATTCAGCCTCCAGCAAGCAAAGCTAGTGTAGTAGGGAGCCCCTCTGGCCTCTATCCCTGTCTCTGGGTCTCTGAGGTCTCTGTCTCTTTCTGCTCCTGCCTCCTCATTTTTTGGTAATTTTTCCTTTTTACGATATTTGTAAATGTAGAATTTCTCTCTGGCTCTCAGCTCCATCTTTTGTTTTGTTAATAAGCCCTTCTGCTCCTTTCTCCCAGGCAGGAGAGTTGAGCCATTCTCTGAGAAGTTTCCACATGGATACTGGGAACTAGATATTTCAGGGCACAGGCGAAATGAAGATTTTCTACTCATAATTCAGCCTCCAGCAAGCAAACCTAGTGTGGTAGGGAGCCCCTCTGGCCTCTATCCCTGTCTCTGTGTCTCTTAGGTCTCTGTCTCTCTCTGCTCCTGTCTCCTCATTTTTTTGCGTAATTTTTCCTTTTTATGGTTTTTTAAAGGTAGAATTTCTCTCTCGCTCTAAGCTCCATCTTTTGTTTTGTTAATAAGCCTTTTGCCCTTTCTCCCAGGCAGGAGAGTTGAGCCATTCTCTGAGAAGATTCCACATGGATACTGGGAACTAGATATTTCAGGGTACAGGCGAAATGAAGATTTTCTACTCATAATTCAGCCTGCAACAAGCAAAGCTAGTGTGGTAGGGAGCCCCTCTGGCCTCTATCCCTGTCTCTGTGTCTCTGAGGTCTCTGTCTCTCTCTGCTCCTTTCTCCCCATATTTTTGGTAATTTTTCATTTTTACGATTTTTTCAAAGGTAGAATTTCTCTCTGGCGCACAGCTCCATCTTTTGTTTTGTTAATAAGCCCTTCTGCTCCTTTCTCCCAGGCAGGAGAGTTGAGCCATTCTCTGAGAAGCTTCCACATGGATACTGGGAACTAGATATTTCAGGGCACAGGCGAAATGAATATTTTCTACTCATTATTCAGGATCCAGCAAGCAAAGCTAGTGTGGTAGGGAGCCCCTCTGGACTCTATCCCTGTCTCTGTGTCTCTGAGGTCTCTGTCTCTCCCTGCTCCTGTCTCTTCATTTTTTTTTTGTAATTTTTCCTTTTACGATTTTTTTAAAGGTAGAATTTCTCTCTGGCTCTCAGCTCCACCTTTTGTTTTGTTAATAAGCCCGTCTGCTCCTTTCTCCCAGGCAGGAGAGTTGAGCCATTCTCTGAGAAGTTTCCACATGGATACTGGGAACTAGATATTTCAGGGCACAGGCGAAATGAAGGTTTTCTACTCATCATTCAGCCTCCAGCAAGCAACGCTAGTGTGGTAGGGAGCCCCTCTGGCCTCTATCCCTGTCTCTGGGTCTCTGAGGTCTCTGTCTCTTTCTGTTCCTGTCTCCTAATTATTTTTTTGGTAATTTTTCCTTTTTACGATATTTTTAAAGGTAGAATTTCTCTCTCGCACTCAGCTCCATCTTTTGTTTTGTTAATAAGCCCTTCTGCACCTTTCTCCCAGGCAGGAGAGTTGAGCCATTCTCTGAGAAGATTCCACATGGATACTGGGAAATAGATATTTCAGGGCACAGGCGAAATGAAGATTTTCTACTCATAATTCTGCCTCAAGCAAGCAAAGCTAGTGTGGTAGGGAGCCGCTCTGGCCTCTATCCCTGTCTCTGTGTCTATGTGGTCTCTGTCTCTCTGCTCCTGTCTCCTCAGTTTTTTTGGTAATTTTTACTTTTTAGTATATTTGTAAATGTAGAATTTCTCTCTGGCTCTCAGCTCCATCTTCTGTTTTGTTAATAAGCCCTTCTGCTCCTTTCTCCCAGGCAGGAGAGTGGAGCCATTCTCTCAGAAGATTCCACATGGATACTTGGAACTAGATATTTCAGGGCACAGTTGAAATGAAGATTTTCTACTCATTATTCAGCCTCCAGCAAGCAAAGCTAGTGTAGTAGGGAGACCCTCTGGCCTCTATCCCTGTCTCTGTGTCTCTGAGGTCTCTGTCTCTCTCTGCTCCTGTCTCCTCATTTTTTTTTTGTAATTTTTTCTTTTTACGATATTTGTAAATGTAGAATTTCTCTCTGGCTCTCAGCTCCTTCTTTTGTTTTGTTAATAAGCCATTCTGCACCTTTCTCCCAGGCAGGAGAGTTGAGCCATTCTCTGAGAAGATTCCACATGGATACTGGGAACAAGATATTTCAGGGCACAGGCAAATTGAAGGTTTTCTACTCATCATTCAGCCTCCAGCAGGCAAAGCTAGTGTGGTAGGGGGCCCCTCTGGCCTCTATCCCTGTCTCTGGGTCTCTGAGGTCTCTGTCTCTTTCAGCTCCTGTCTCCTCATTTTTTTTGGTAATTTTTCCTTCTTACGATATTTTTAAAGGTAGAATTTCTCTCAGGCTCTCAGCTCCACCTTTTGTTTTGTTAATAACCCCTTCTGCTCCTTTCTCCCAGGCAGGAGAGTTGAGCCATTCTCTGAGAAGATTCCACATGGATACTGGGAACTAGATATTTCAGGGCACAGGCGAAATGAAGATTTTCTACTCATAATTCAGCGTGAAACAAGCAAAGCTAGTGTGGTAGGGAGCCCCTCTGGCCTCTATCCCTGTCTCTCTGTATCTGAGGTCTCTGTCTCTCTCTGCTCCTTTCTCCCCATATTTTTGGTAATTTTTCATTTTTACGATTTTTTCAAAGGTAGAATTTCTCTCTGGCGCACAGCTCCATCTTTTGTTTTGTTAATAAGCCCTTCAGCTCCTTTCTCCCAGGCAGGAGAGTTGAGCCATTCTCTGAGAAGCTTCCACATGGATACTGGGAACTAGATATTTCAGGGCACAGGCGAAATGAAGATTTTCTACTCATAATTCAGCCTCCAGCAAGCAAAGCTAGTGTGGTAGGGAGCCCCTCTGGCCTCTATCCTTGTCTCTGTGTCTCTGAGGACTCTGTCTCTCTCTGCTCCATTCTCCTCATTTTTTTTGGTAATTATTCCTTTTTACGATTTTTTTAAAGGTAGAATTTCCCTCTGGCTCTCAGCTCCATCTTTTGTTTTGTTAATAAGCCCTTCTGCTCCTTTCTCCCAGGCATGAGAGTTGAGCCATTCTCTGAGAAGTTTCCACATGGATACTGGGAACCAGATATTTCAGGGCACAGGCGAAATGAAGATTTTCTACTCATAATTCAGCCTCCAGCAATCAAAGCTAGTGTAGTAGGGAGACTCTCTGGCCTCTATCCCTGTCTCTGTGTCTCTGAGGTCTCTGTCTCTCTCTGCTCCTGTCTCATCATTTTTTTTGATAATTTTTCCTTTTTACGATATTTGTAAATGTAGAATTTCTCTCTGGCTCTCAGCTCCATCTTTTGTTTTGTTAATAAGCCCTTCTGCTCCTTTCTCCCAGGCAGGAGAGTTGAGCCATTCTCTGAGAAGCTTCCACATGGATACTGGGAACAAGATATTTCAGGGCACAGGACTAATGAAGATTTTCTACTCATAATTCAGCCTCCAGCAAGCAAAGCTATGGTGGTAGGGAGCCCCTCTGGCCTCTATCCCTGTCTCTGTGTCTCTGAGGTCTCTGTCTCTCTCTGCTCCTGTCTCCTCATTTTTTTTTTTTGGTAAATTTTCCTTTTTAAGATTTTTTTTTAAAGGTAGAATTTCTCTCTGGCTATCAGCTCCATTTTTTTTTTTTTTTGTTAATAAGCCCCTATGCTCCTTTCTCCCAGGCAGGAGAGTTGAGCCATTCTCTGAGAAGAATCCACATGGATACTGGGAACTAGATATTTCAGAGCACAGGCGAAATGAAGATTTTCTACTCATTATTCAGCCTCCAGCAAGCAAAGGTAGTGTGGTAGGGAGCCCCTCTGGCCTCTATTGCTGTCTCTGTGTCTCTGAGGTCTCTGTCTCTCTCTGTTCCTGTCTCTTCATTTTTTTTTGTAATTTTTCCTTTTTACGATTTTTTTAAAGGTAGAATTTCTCTCTGGCTCTCAGCTCCATCTTTTGTTTTGTTAATAAGCACTTCTACTCCATTCCCCCAGGCAGGAGAGTTGAACCATTCTCTCAGAAGATTCAACTTGGATACTGGGAACTAGATATTTCAGGGCACAGGCGAAATGAAGGTTTTCTACTCATCATTCAGCCTCCAGCAAGCAAAGCTAGTGTAGTAGGGAACCCCTCTGGCCTCTATCCCTGTCTCTGGGTCTCTGAGGTCTCTGTCTCTTTCTGCTCCTGCCTCCTCATTTTTTTTTGGTAATTTTTCCTTTTTACGATATTTGTAAATGTAGAATTTCTCTCTGGCTCTCAGCTCCATCTTTTGTTTTGTTAATAAGCCCTTCTGCTCCTTTCTCCCAGGCAGGAGAGTTGAGCCATTCTCTGAGAAGTTTCCACATGGATACTGGGAACTAGATATTTCAGGGCACAGGCGAAATGAAGATTTTCTACTCATAATTCAGCCTCCAGCAAGCAAACCTAGTGTGGTAGGGAGCCCCTCTGGCCCCTATCCCTGTCTCTGTGTCTCTTAGGTCTCTGTCTCTCTCTGCTCCTGTCTCCTCATTTTTTTGCGTAATTTTTCCTTTCTATGGTTTTTTAAAGGTAGAATTTCTCTCTCGCTCTAAGCTCCATCTTTTGTTTTGTTAATAAGCCTTTTGCTCCTTTCTCCCAGGCAGGAGAGTTGAGCCATTCTCTGAGAAGATTCCACATGGATACTGGGAACAAGATATTTCAGGGTACAGGCGAAATGGAGATTTTCTACTCATAATTCAGCCTGCAACAAGCAAAGCTAGTGTGGTAGGGAGCCCCTCTGGCCTCTATCCCTGTCTCTGTGTCTCTGAGGTCTCTGTCTCTCTCTGCTCCTTTCTCCCCATATTTTTGGTAATTTTTCATTTTTACGATTTTTTCAAAGGTAGAATTTCTCTCTGGCGCTCAGCTCCATCTTTTGTTTTGTTAATAAGCCCTTCTGCTCCTTTCTCCCAGGCAGGAGAGTTGAGCCATTCTCTGAGAAGTTTCCACATGGATACTGGGATCTAGATATTTCAGGGCACAGGCGAAATTAATATTTTCTACTCATTATTCAGGCTCCAGCAAGCAAAGCTAGTGTGGTAGGGAGCCCCTCTGGCCTCTATCCCTGTCTCTGTGTCTCTGAGGTCTCTGTCTCTCTCTGCTCCTGTCTCTTCATTTTTTTTTGTAATTTTTCCTTTTACGATTCTTTTATAGGTAGAATTTCTCTCTGGCTCTCAGCTCCATCTTTTGTTTTGTTAATAAGCCCTTCTGCTCCTTTCTCCCAGGCAGGAGAGTTGAGCCATTCTCTCAGAAGATTCCACATGGATACTGGGAACTAGATATTTCAGGGCACAGTTGAAATGAAGATTTTCTCCTCATTATTCAGCCTCCAGCAAGCAAAGCTAGTGTAGTAGGGAGACCCTCTGGCCTCTATCCCTGTCTCTGTGTCTCTGAGGTCTCTGTCTCTCTCTGCTCCTGTCTCTTCATTTTTTTTTTAATTTTTCCTTTTACGATTTTTTTAAAGGTAGAATTTCTCTCTGGCTCTCAGCTCCATCTTTTGTTTTGTTAATAAGCCCTTCTGCTCCTTTCTCCCAGGCAGTAGAGTGGAGCCATTCTCTCAGAAGTTTCCACATGGATACTGGGAACTAGATATTTCAGGGCACAGGGGAAATGAAGATTTTCTCCTCATCATTCAGCCTCCTGCAAGCAAAGCTAGTGTGGTAGGGAGCCCCTCTGGCCTCTATCCTTGTCCTGTGTCTCTGAGGACTCTGTCTCTCTCTGCTCCATTCTCCTCATTTTTTTTGGTAATTATTCCTTTTTACGATTTTTTTAAAGGTAGAATTTCCCTCTGGCTCTCAGCTCCATCTTTTGTTTTGTTAATAAGCCCTTCTGCTCCTTTCTCCCAGGCAGGAGAGTTGAGCCATTCTCTGAGAAGTTTCCACATGGATACTGGGAAACAGATATTTCAGGGCACAGGCGAAATGAAGATTTTCTACTCATAATTCATCCTCCAGCAATCAAAGCTAGTGTAGTAGGGAGACTCTCTGGCCTCTATCCCTGTCTCTGTGTCTCTGAGGTCTCTGTCTCTCTCTGCTCCTGTCTCATCATTTTTTTTGATAATTTTTCCTTTTTACGATATTTGTAAATGTAGAATTTCTCTCTGGCTCTCAGCTCCATCTTTTGTTTTGTTAATAAGCCCTTCTGCTCCTTTCTCCCAGGCAGGAGAGTTGAGCCATTCTCTGAGAAGCTTCCACATGTATACTGGGAACAAGATATTTCAGGGCACAAGACTAATGAAGATTTTCTACTCATAATTCAGCCTCCAGCAAGCAAAGCTATGGTGGTAGGGAGCCCCTCTGGCCTCTATCCCTGTCTCTGTGTCTCTGAGGTCTCTGTCTCTCTCTGCTCGTGTCTCCTCATTTTTTTTTTCGTAATTTTTCCTTTTTACTTTTTTTTTATAGGTAGAATTTCTCTCTGGCTCTCAGCTCCATCTTTTGTTTTGTTAATAAGCCCGTCTGCTCCTTTCTCCCAGGCAGGAGAATTGAGCCATTCTCTGAGAAGATTCCACATGGATACTGGGAACTAGATATTTCAGGGCACAGGCGAAATGAAGATTTTCTACTCATAATTCAGCCTGCAACAAGCAAAGCTAGTGTAGTAGGGAGCCCCTCTGGCCTCTATCCCTGTCTCTGTGTCTCTGAGGTCTCTGTCTCTCTCTGCTCCTGTCTCCTCATTTTTTTTTTTTTGGTAAATTTTCCTTTTTAAGATTTTTTTTTAAAGGTAGAATTTCTCTCTGGCTCTCAGCTCAATCTTTTGTTTTGTTAATAAGCACTTCTGCACCTTTCTCCCATGCAGGAGAGTTGAGCCATTCTCTGAGAAGATTCCACATGGATACTGGGAAATAGATATTTCAGGGCACAGACGAAATGAAGATTTTCTACTCATAATTCTGCCTACAGCAAGCAAAGCTAGTGTGGTAGGGAGCCCCTCTGGCCTCTATCCCTGTCTCTGTGTCTCTAAGGTCTCTGTCTCTCTCTGCTCCTGTCTCCTCATTTTTTTTGCGTAATTTTTCCTTTTTATGGTTTTTTAAAGGTAGTATTTCTCTCTCGCTCTCAGTTCCATCTTTTGTTTTGTTAATAAGCCCTTCTGCTCCTTTCTCCCAGGCAGAAGAGTTGAGCCATTCTCTGAGAAGTTTCCACATGGATACTGGGAACAAGATATTTCAGGGCACAGGCGAAATGAAGATTTTCTACTCATAATTCAGCCTCCAGCAAGCAAACCTAGTGTAGTAGGGAGCCCCTCTGGCCTCTATCCCTGTCTCTGTGTCTCCTGGTCTCTGTCTCTCTCTGCTCCTGTCTCCTCATTTTTTTGCGTAATTTTTCCTTTTTATGGTTTTTTAAAGGTAGAATTTCTCTCTCGCTCTCAGCTCCATCTTTTGTTTTGTTAATAAGCCCTTTTGCTCCTTTCTCCCAGGCAGGAGAGTTGAGCCATTCTCTGAGAAGGTTCCACATGGATACTGGGAACTAGATATTTCAGGGCACAGGCGAAATGAAGATTTTCTACTCATTATTCAGGATCCAGCAAGCAAAGCTAGTGTGGTAGGGAGCCCCTCTGGCCTCTATCCCTGTCCTGTGTCTCTGAGGTCTCTGTCTCTCTCTGCTCCTGTCTCTTCATTGTTTTTTGTAATTTTTCCTTTTACGATTTTTTTAAAGGTAGAATTTCTCTCTGGCTCTCAGCTCCATCTTTTGTTTTGTTAATAAGCCCTTCTGCTCCTTTCTCCCAGGCAGGACAGTGGAGCCATTCTCTCAGAAGTTTCCACATGGATACTGGGAACTAGATATTTCAGGGCACAGGGGAAATGAAGATTTTCTACTCATAATTCAGCCTCCTGCAAGCAAAGCTAGTGTGATAGGGAGCCCCTCTGGCCTCTATCCTTGTCTCTGTGTCTCTGAGGACTCTGTCTCTCTCTGCTCCATTCTCCTCATTTTTTTTGGTAATTATTCCTTTTTACGATTTTTTTTAAAGGTAGAATTTCTCTCTGGCTCTCAGCTCCATCTTTTGTTTTGTTAATAAGCCCTTCTGCTCCTTTCTCCCAGGCAGGAGAGTGGAGCCATTCTCTCAGAAGATTCCACATGGATACTGGGAACTAGGTATTTCAGGGCACAAGAGAAATGAAGATTTTCTACTCATAATTCAGCATCCAGCAAGCAAAGCTAGTGTGGTAGGAAGCCCCCCGGGCCTCTTTCCCTGTCTCTGTGTCTCTGAGGTCTCTGTCTCTCTCTGCTCCTCTCTCCTCATTTTTTTTTTTTTTGGTAAATTTTCCTTTTAACGATTTTTTTTAAAGGTAGAATTTCTCTCTGGCTCTCAGCTCCATTTTTTTTTTTGTTAATAAGCCCCTATACTCCTTTCTCCCAGGCAGGAGAGTTGAGCCATTCTCTGAGAAGAATCCACATGGATACTGGGAACTAGATATTTCAGGGCACAGGCGAAATGAAGATTTTCTACTCATTATTCAGCCTCCAGCAAGCAAAGGTAGTGTGGTAGGGAGCCCCTCTGGCCTCTATTGCTGTCTCTGTGTCTCTGAGGTCTCTGTCTCTCTCTGCTCCTGTCTATTCATTTTTTTTTGTAATTTTTCCTTTTTACGATTTTTTTAAAAGTAGAATTTCTCTCTGGCTCTCAGCTCCATCTTTTTTTTGTTAATAAGCACCTCTACTTTTTTTCCCCAGGCAGGAGAGTTGAACCATTCTCTCAGAAGATTCCACATGGATACTGGGAACTAGATATTTCAGGGCACAGGCGAAATGAAGATTTTCTACTCATAATTCAGCCTCCAGCAAGCAAAGCTAGTGTGGTAGGGAGCCCCTCTGGCCCCTATCCCTGTCTCTGTGTCTATGCGGTCTCTGTCTCTCTGCTCCTGTGTCCTCAGTTTTTTTTGGTAATTTTTGCTTTTTAGTATATTTGTAAATGTAGAATTTCTCTCTGGCTCTCAGCTCCATCTTTTGTTTTGTTAATAAGCCAGTCTGCTCCTTTCTCCCAGGCAGGAGAGTTGAGCCATTCTCTGAGAAGATTCCACATGGATACTGGGAACTACATATTTCAGGGCACAGGCGAAATGAAGGTTTTCTACTCATCATTCAGCCTCCAGCAAGCAAAGCTAGTGTAGTAGGGAGCCCTTCTGGCCTCTATCCCTGTCTCTGGGTCTCTGAGGCCTCTGTCTCTTTCTGCTCCTGTCTCCTCATTTTTTTTTTTGGTAATTTTTCCTTTTTACGATATTTTTAAAGGTAGAATTTCTCTCTGGCTCTCAGCTCAATCTTTTGTTTTGTTAATAAGCACTTCTGCACCTTTCTCCCATGCAGGAGAGTTGAGCCATTCTCTGAGAAGTTTCCACATGGATACTGGGAAATAGATATTTCAGGGCACAGACGAAATGAAGATTTTCTACTCATAATTCTGCCTCCAGCAAGCAAAGCTAGTGTGGTAGGGAGCCCCTCTGGCCTCTATCCCTGTCTCTGTGTCTCTAAGGTCTCTGTCTCTCTCTGCTCCTGTCTCCTCATTTTTTTTGCGTAATTTTTCCTTTTTATGGTTTTTTAAAGGTAGTATTTCTCTCTCGCTCTCAGCTCCATCTTTTGTTTTGTCAATAAGCCCTTCTGCTCCTTTCTCCCAGGCAGGAGAGTGGAGCCATTCTCTCAGAAGATTCCACATGGATACTGGGAACTAGGTATTTCAGGGCAAAAGAGAAATGAAGATTTTCTACTCATAATTCAGCATCCAGCAAGCAAAGCTAGTGTGGTACGAAGCCCCCCGGTCCTCTATCCCTGTCTCTGTGTCTCTGAGGTCTCTGTCTCTCTCTGCTCCTGTCTCCTCATTTTTTTTTTTGGTAAATTTTCCTTTTTAAGATTTTTTTTAAAGGTAGAATTTCTCTCTGGCTCTCAGCTCCATTTTTTTTTTTTTGGTAATAAGCCCCTAAGCTCCTTTCTCCCAGGCAGGAGAGTTGAGCCATTCTCTGAAAAGAATCCACATGGATACTGGGAACTAGATATTTCAGGGCACAGGCGAAATGAAGAATTTCTACTCATTATTCAGGATCCAGCAAGCAAAGCTAGTGTGGTAGGGAGCCCCTCTGGCCTCTATCCCTGTCTCTGTGTCTCTGAGGTCTCTGTCTCTCTCTGCTCCTGTCTCTTCATTTTTTTTTGTAATTTTTCCTTTTACGATTTTTTTTAAAGGTAGAATTTCTCTCTGGCTCTCAGCTCCATCTTTTGTTTTGTTAATAAGCCCTTCTGCTCCTTTCTCCCAGGCAGGACAGTGGTGCCATTCTCTCAGAAGTTTCCACATGGATACTGGGAACTAGATATTTCAGGGCACAGGGGAAATGAAGATTTTCTACTCATAATTCAGCCTCCTGCAAGCAAAGCTAGTGTGGTAGGGAGCCCCTCTGGCCTCTATCCTTGTCCTGTGTCTCTGAGGACTCTGTCTCTCTCTGCTCCATTCTCCTCATTTTTTTTGGTAATTATTCCTTTTTACGATTTTTTTAAAGGTAGAATTTCCCTCTGGCTCTCAGCTCCATCTTTTGTTTTGTTAATAAGCCCTTCTGCTCCTTTCTCCCAGGCAGGAGAGTTGAGCCATTCTCTGAGAAGTTTCCACATGGATACTGGGAACCAGATATTTCAGGGCACAGGCGAAATGAAGATTTTCTACTCATAATTCAGCCTCCAGCAATCAAAGCTAGTGTAGTAGGGAGACTCTCTGGCCTCTATCCCTGTCTCTGTGTCTCTGAGGTCTCTGTCTCTCTCTGCTCCTGTCTCATCATTTTTTTTGATAATTTTTCCTTTTTACGATATTTGTAAATGTAGAATTTCTCTCTGGCTCTCAGCTCCATCTTTTGTTTTGTTAATAAGCCCTTCTGCTCCTTTCTCCCAGGCAGGAGAGTTGAGCCATTCTCTGAGAAGCTTCCACATGGATACTGGGAACAAGATATTTCAGGGCACAGGACTAATGAAGATTTTCTACTCATAATTCAGCCTCCAGCAAGCAAAGCTATGGTGGTAGGGAGCCCCTCTGGCCTCTATCCCTGTCTCTGTGTCTCTGAGGTCTCTGTCTCTCTCTGCTCCTGTCTCCTCATTTTTTTTTTTTTGGTAAATTTTCCTTTTTAAGATTTTTTTTAAAGGTAGAATTTCTCTCTGGCTATCAGCTCCATTTTTTTTTTTTTTGTTAATAAGCCCCTATGCTCCTTTCTCCCAGGCAGGAGAGTTGAGCCATTCTCTGAGAAGAATCCACATGGATACTGGGAACTAGATATTTCAGAGCACAGGCGAAATGAAGATTTTCTACTCATTATTCAGCCTCCAGCAAGCAAAGGTAGTGTGGTAGGGAGCCCCTCTGGCCTCTATTGCTGTCTCTGTGTCTCTGAGGTCTCTGTCTCTCTCTGTTCCTGTCTCTTCATTTTTTTTTGTAATTTTTCCTTTTTACGATTTTTTTAAAGGTAGAATTTCTCTCTGGCTCTCAGCTCCATCTTTTGTTTTGTTAATAAGCACTTCTACTCCATTCCCCCAGGCAGGAGAGTTGAACCATTCTCTCAGAAGATTCAACATGGATACTGGGAACTAGATATTTCAGGGCACAGACGAAATGAAGGTTTTCTACTCATCATTCAGCCTCCAGCAAGCAAAGCTAGTGTAGTAGGGAACCCCTCTGGCCTCTATCCCTGTCTCTGGGTCTCTGAGGTCTCTGTCTCTTTCTGCTCCTGCCTCCTCATTTTTTTTTGGTAATTTTTCCTTTTTACGATATTTGTAAATGTAGAATTTCTCTCTGGCTCTCAGCTCCATCTTTTGTTTTGTTAATAAGCCCTTCTGCTCCTTTCTCCCAGGCAGGAGAGTTGAGCCATTCTCTGAGAAGTTTCCACATGGATACTGGGAACTAGATATTTCAGGGCACAGGCGAAATGAAGATTTTCTACTCATAATTCAGCCTCCAGCAAGCAAACCTAGTGTGGTAGGGAGCCCCTCTGGCCTCTATCCCTGTCTCTGTGTCTCTTAGGTCTCTGTCTCTCTCTGCTCCTGTCTCCTCATTTTTTTGCGTAATTTTTCCTTTCTATGGTTTTTTAAAGGTAGAATTTCTCTCTCGCTCTAAGCTCCATCTTTTGTTTTGTTAATAAGCCTTTTGCTCCTTTCTCCCAGGCAGGAGAGTTGAGCCATTCTCTGAGAAGATTCCACATGGATACTGGGAACAAGATATTTCAGGGTACAGGCGAAATGAAGATTTTCTACTCATAATTCAGCCTGCAACAAGCAAAGCTAGTGTGGTAGGGAGCCCCTCTGGCCTCTATCCCTGTCTCTGTGTCTCTGAGGTCTCTGTCTCTCTCTGCTCCTTTCTCCCCATATTTTTGGTAATTTTTCATTTTTACGATTTTTTCAAAGGTAGAATTTCTCTCTGGCGCTCAGCTCCATCTTTTGTTTTGTTAATAAGCCCTTCTGCTCCTTTCTCCCAGGCAGGAGAGTTGAGCCATTCTCTGAGAAGTTTCCACATGGATACTGGGATCTAGATATTTCAGGGCACAGGCGAAATTAATATTTTCTACTCATTATTCAGGCTCCAGCAAGCAAAGCTAGTGTGGTAGGGAGCCCCTCTGGCCTCTATCCCTGTCTCTGTGTCTCTGAGGTCTCTGTCTCTCTCTGCTCCTGTCTCTTCATTTTTTTTTGTAATTTTTCCTTTTACGATTCTTTTATAGGTAGAATTTCTCTCTGGCTCTCAGCTCCATCTTTTGTTTTGTTAATAAGCCCTTCTGCTCCTTTCTCCCAGGCAGGAGAGTTGAGCCATTCTCTCAGAAGATTCCACATGGATACTGGGAACTAGATATTTCAGGGCACAGTTGAAATGAAGATTTTCTCCTCATTATTCAGCCTCCAGCAAGCAAAGCTAGTGTAGTAGGGAGACCCTCTGGCCTCTATCCCTGTCTCTGTGTCTCTGAGGTCTCTGTCTCTCTCTGCTCCTGTCTCTTCATTTTTTTTTGTAATTTTTCCTTTTACGATTTTTTTAAAGGTAGAATTTCTCTCTGGCTCTCAGCTCCATCTTTTGTTTTGTTAATAAGCCCTTCTGCTCCTTTCTCCCAGGCAGTAGAGTGGAGCCATTCTCTCAGAAGTTTCCACATGGATACTGGGAACTAGATATTTCAGGGCACAGGGGAAATGAAGATTTTCTCCTCATCATTCAGCCTCCTGCAAGCAAAGCTAGTGTGGTAGGGAGCCCCTCTGGCCTCTATCCTTGTCCTGTGTCTCTGAGGACTCTGTCTCTCTCTGCTCCATTCTCCTCATTTTTTTTGGTAATTATTCCTTTTTACGATTTTTTTAAAGGTAGAATTTCCCTCTGGCTCTCAGCTCCATCTTTTGTTTTGTTAATAAGCCCTTCTGCTCCTTTCTCCCAGGCAGGAGAGTTGAGCCATTCTCTGAGAAGTTTCCACATGGATACTGGGAACCAGATATTTCAGGGCACAGGCGAAATGAAGATTTTCTACTCATAATTCATCCTCCAGCAATCAAAGCTAGTGTAGTAGGGAGACTCTCTGGCCTCTATTGCTGTCTCTGTGTCTCTGAGGTCTCTGTCTCTCTCTGCTCCTGTCTCATCATTTTTTTTGATAATTTTTCCTTTTTACGATATTTGTAAATGTAGAATTTCTCTCTGGCTCTCAGCTCCATCTTTTGTTTTGTTAATAAGCCCTTCTGCTCCTTTCTCCCAGGCAGGAGAGTTGAGCCATTCTCTGAGAAGCTTCCACATGGATACTGGGAACAAGATATTTCAGGGCACAGGACTAATGAAGATTTTCTACTCATAATTCAGCCTCCAGCAAGCAAAGCTATGGTGGTAGGGAGCCCCTCTGGCCTCTATCCCTGTCTCTGTGTCTCTGAGGTCTCTGTCTCTCTCTGCTCGTGTCTCCTCATTTTTTTTTTCGTAATTTTTCCTTTTTACTTTTTTTTTATAGGTAGAATTTCTCTCTGGCTCTCAGCTCCATCTTTTGTTTTGTTAATAAGCCCGTCTGCTCCTTTCTCCCAGGAAGGAGAATTGAGCCATTCTCTGAGAAGATTCCACATGGATACTGGGAACTAGATATTTCAGGGCACAGGCGAAATGAAGATTTTCTACTCATAATTCAGCCTGCAACAAGCAAAGCTAGTGTAGTAGGGAGCCCCTCTGGCCTCTATCCCTGTCTCTGTGTCTCTGAGGTCTCTGTCTCTCTCTGCTCCTGTCTCCTCATTTTTTTTTTTTGGTAAATTTTCCTTTTTAAGATTTTTTTTTAAAGGTAGAATTTCTCTCTGGCTATCAGCTCCATTTTTTTTTTTTTGTTAATAAGCCCCTATGCTCCTTTCTCCCAGGCAGGAGAGTTGAGCCATTCTCTGAGAAGAATCCACATGGATACTGGGAACTAGATATTTCAGAGCACAGGAGAAATGAAGATTTTCTACTCATTATTCAGCCTCCAGCAAGCAAAGGTAGTGTGGTAGGGAGCCCCTCTGGCCTCTATTGCTGTCTCTGTGTCTCTGAGGTCTCTGTCTCTCTCTGTTCCTGTCTCTTCATTTTTTTTTGTAATTTTTCCTTTTTACGATTTTTTTAAAGGTAGAATTTCTCTCTGGCTCTCAGCTCCATCTTTTGTTTTGTTAATAAGCACTTCTACTCCATTCCCCCAGGCAGGAGAGTTGAACCATTCTCTCAGAAGATTCAACATGGATACTGGGAACTAGATATTTCAGGGCACAGGCGAAATGAAGGTTTTCTACTCATCATTCAGCCTCCAGCAAGCAAAGCTAGTGTAGTAGGGAACCCCTCTGGCCTCTATCCCTGTCTCTGGGTCTCTGAGGTCTCTGTCTCTTTCTGCTCCTGCCTCCTCATTTTTTTTGGTAATTTTTCCTTTTTACGATATTTGTAAATGTAGAATTTCTCTCTGGCTCTCAGCTCCATCTTTTGTTTTGTTAATAAGCCCTTCTGCTCCTTTCTCCCAGGCAGGAGAGTTGAGCCATTCTCTGAGAAGTTTCCACATGGATACTGGGAACTAGATATTTCAGGGCACAGGCGAAATGAAGATTTTCTACTCATAATTCAACCTCCAGAAAGCAAACCTAGTGTGGTAGGGAGCCCCTCTGGCCTCTATCCCTGTCTCTGTGTCTCTTAGGTCTCTGTCTCTCTCTGCTCCTGTCTCCTCATTTTTTTGCGTAATTTTTCCTTTCTATGGTTTTTTAAAGGTAGAATTTCTCTCTCGCTCTAAGCTCCATCTTTTGTTTTGTTAATAAGCCTTTTGCTCCTTTCTCCCAGGCAGGAGAGTTGAGCCATTCTCTGAGAAGATTCCACATGGATACTGGGAACTAGATATTTCAGGGTACAGGCGAAATGAAGATTTTCTACTCATAATTCAGCCTGCAACAAGCAAAGCTAGTGTGGTAGGGAGCCCCTCTGGCCTCTATCCCTGTCTCTGTGTCTCTGAGGTCTCTGTCTCTCTCTGCTCCTTTCTCCCCATATTTTTGGTAATTTTTCATTTTTACGATTTTTTCAAAGGTAGAATTTCTCTCTGGCGCTCAGCTCCATCTTTTGTTTTGTTAATAAGCCCTTCTGCTCCTTTCTCCCAGGCAGGAGAGTTGAGCCATTCTCTGAGAAGTTTCCACATGGATACTGGGATCTAGATATTTCAGGGCACAGGCGAAATTAATATTTTCTACTCATTATTCAGGCTCCAGCAAGCAAAGCTAGTGTGGTAGGGAGCCCCTCTGGCCTCTATCCCTGTCTCTGTGTCTCTGAGGTCTCTGTCTCTCTCTGCTCCTGTCTCTTCATTTTTTTTTGTAATTTTTCCTTTTACGATTCTTTTATAGGTAGAATTTCTCTCTGGCTCTCAGCTCCATCTTTTGTTTTGTTAATAAGCCCTTCTGCTCCTTTCTCCCAGGCAGGAGAGTTGAGCCATTCTCTCAGAAGATTCCACATGGATACTGGGAACTAGATATTTCAGGGCACAGTTGAAATGAAGATTTTCTACTCATTATTCAGCCTCCAGCAAGCAAAGCTAGTGTAGTAGGGAGACCCTCTGGCCTCTATCCCTGTCTCTGTGTCTCTGAGGTCTCTGTCTCTCTCTGCTCCTGTCTCTTCATTTTTTTTTGTAATTTTTCCTTTTACGATTTTTTTAAAGGTAGAATTTCTCTCTGGCTCTCAGCTCCATCTTTTGTTTTGTTAATAAGCCCTTCTGCTCCTTTCTCCCAGGCAGTAGAGTGGAGCCATTCTCTCAGAAGTTTCCACATGGATACTGGGAACTAGATATTTCAGGGCACAGGGGAAATGAAGATTTTCTCCTCATCATTCAGCCTCCTGCAAGCAAAGCTAGTGTGGTAGGGAGCCCCTCTGGCCTCTATCCTTGTCCTGTGTCTCTGAGGACTCTGTCTCTCTCTGCTCCATTCTCCTCATTTTTTTTGGTAATTATTCCTTTTTACGATTTTTTTAAAGGTAGAATTTCCCTCTTGCTCTCAGCTCCATCTTTTGTTTTGTTAATAAGCCCTTCTGCTCCTTTCTCCCAGGCAGGAGAGTTGAGCCATTCTCTGAGAAGTTTCCACATGGATACTGGGAACCAGATATTTCAGGGCACAGGCGAAATGAAGATTTTCTACTCATAATTCATCCTCCAGCAATCAAAGCTAGTGTAGTAGGGAGACTCTCTGGCCTCTATTGCTGTCTCTGAGTCTCTGAGGTCTCTGTCTCTCTCTGCTCCTGTCTCATCATTTTTTTTGATAATTTTTCTTTTTACGATATTTGTAAATGTAGAATTTCTCTCTGGCTCTCAGCTCCATCTTTTGTTTTGTTAATAAGCCCTTCTGCTCCTTTCTCCCAGGCAGGAGAGTTGAGCCATTCTCTGAGAAGCTTCCACATGGATACTGGGAACAAGATATTTCAGGGCACAGGACTAATGAAGATTTTCTACTCATAATTCAGCCTCCAGCAAGCAAAGCTATGGTGGTAGGGAGCCCCTCTGGCCTCTATCCCTGTCTCTGTGTCTCTGAGGTCTCTGTCTCTCTCTGCTCGTGTCTCCTCATTTTTTTTTTCGTAATTTTTCCTTTTTACTTTTTTTTTATAGGTAGAATTTCTCTCTGGCTCTCAGCTCCATCTTTTGTTTTGTTAATAAGCCCGTCTGCTCCTTTCTCCCAGGCAGGAGAATTGAGCCATTCTCTGAGAAGATTCCACATGGATACTGGGAACTAGATATTTCAGGGCACAGGCGAAATGAAGATTTTCTACTCATAATTCAGCCTGCAACAAGCAAAGCTAGTGTAGTAGGGAGCCCCTCTGGCCTCTATCCCTGTCTCTGGGTCTCTGAGGTCTCTGTCTCTTTCTGCTCCTGTCTCCTCATTTTTTTTTTGGTAATTTTTCCTTTTTACGATATTTTTAAAGGTAGAATTTCTCTCTGGCTCTCAGCTCAATCTTTTGTTTTGTTAATAAGCACTTCTGCACCTTTCTCCCATGCAGGAGAGTTGAGCCATTCTCTGAGAAGATTCCACATGGATACTGGGAAATAGATATTTCAGGGCACAGACGAAATGAAGATTTTCTACTCATAATTCTGCCTACAGCAAGCAAAGCTAGTGTGGTAGGGAGCCCCTCTGGCCTCTATCCCTGTCTCTGTGTCTCTAAGGTCTCTGTCTCTCTCTGCTCCTGTCTCCTCATTTTTTTTGCGTAATTTTTCCTTTTTATGGTTTTTTAAAGGTAGTATTTCTCTCTCGCTCTCAGCTCCATCTTTTGTTTTGTTAATAAGCCCTTCTGCTCCTTTCTCCCAGGCAGAAGAGTTGAGCCATTCTCTGAGAAGTTTCCACATGGATACTGGGAACAAGATATTTCAGGGCACAGGCGAAATGAAGATTTTCTACTCATAATTCAGCCTCCAGCAAGCAAACCTAGTGTAGTAGGGAGCCCCTCTGGCCTCTATCCCTGTCTCTGTGTCTCCTGGTCTCTGTCTCTCTCTGCTCCTGTCTCCTCATTTTTTTGCGTAATTTTTCCTTTTTATGGTTTTTTAAAGGTAGAATTTCTCTCTCGCTCTCAGCTCCATCTTTTGTTTTGTTAATAGGCCCTTTTGCTCCTTTCTCCCAGGCAGGAGAGTTGAGCCATTCTCTGAGAAGATTCCACATGGATACTGGGAACTAGATATTTCAGGGCACAGGCGAAATGAAGATTTTCTACTCATAATTCAGCCTGCAACAAGCAAAGCTAGTGTGGTAGGGAGCCCCTCTGGCCTCTATCCCTGTCTCTGTGTCTCTGAGGTCTCTGTCTCTCTCTGCTCCTGTCTCTTCATTTTTTTTTGTAATTTTTCTTTTTACGATTTTTTTAAAGGTAGAATTTCTCTCTGGCTCTCAGCTCCATCTTTTGTTTTGTTAATAAGCCCTTCTGCTCCTTTCTCCCAGGCAGGACAGTGGAGCCATTCTCTCAGAAGTTTCCACATGGATACTGGGAACTAGATATTTCAGGGCACAGGCGAAATGAAGATTTTCTACTCATAATTCAGCCTCCTGCAAGCAAAGCTAGTGTGGTAGGGAGCCCCTCTGGCCTCTATCCTTGTCTCTGTGTCTCTGAGGACTCTGTCTCTCTCTGCTCCATTCTCCTCATTTTTTTTGGTAATTATTCCTTTTTACGATTTTTTTAAAGGTAGAATTTCTCTCTGGCTCTCAGCTCCATTTTTTTTTTTGTTAATAAGCCCCTATGCTCCTTTCTCCCAGGCAGGAGAGTTGAGCCATTCTCTGAAAAGAATCCACATGGATACTGGGAACTAGATATTTCAGGGCACAGGCGAAATGAAGATTTTCTACTCATTATTCAGGATCCAGCAAGCAAAGCTAGTGTGGTAGGGAGCCCCTCTGGCCTCTATCCCTGTCTCTGTGTCTCTGAGGTCTCTGTCTCTCTCTGCTCCTGTCTCTTCATTGTTTTTTGTAATTTTTCCTTTTACGATTTTTTTAAAGGTAGAATTTCTCTCTGGCTCTCAGCTCCATCTTTTGTTTTGTTAATAAGCCCTTCTGCTCCTTTCTCCCAGGCAGGACAGTGGAGCCATTCTCTCAGAAGTTTCCACATGGATACTGGGAACTAGATATTTCAGGGCACAGGGGAAATGAAGATTTTCTACTCATAATTCAGCCTCCTGCAAGCAAAGCTAGTGTGGTAGGGAGCCCCTCTGGCCTCTATCCTTGTCTCTGTGTCTCTGAGGACTCTGTCTCTCTCTGCTCCATTCTCCTCATTTTTTTTGGTAATTATTCCTTTTTACGATTTTTTTTAAAGGTAGAATTTCTCTCTGGCTCTCAGCTCCATCTTTTGTTTTGTTAATAAGCCCTTCTGCTCCTTTCTCCCAGGCAGGAGAGTGGAGCCATTCTCTCAGAAGATTCCACATGGATACTGGGAACTAGGTATTTCAGGGCACAAGAGAAATGAAGATTTTCTACTCATAATTCAGCATCCAGCAAGCAAAGCTAGTGTGGTAGGAAGCCCCCCGGGCCTCTTTCCCTGTCTCTGTGTCTCTGAGGTCTCTGTCTCTCTCTGCTCCTCTCTCCTCATTTTTTTTTTTTTTGGTAAATTTTCCTTTTAACGATTTTTTTTAAAGGTAGAATTTCTCTCTGGCTCTCAGCTCCATTTTTTTTTTTGTTAATAAGCCCCTATGCTCCTTTCTCCCAGGCAGGAGAGTTGAGCCATTCTCTGAGAAGAATCCACATGGATACTGGGAACTAGATATTTCAGGGCACAGGCGAAATGAAGATTTTCTACTCATTATTCAGCCTCCAGCAAGCAAAGGTAGTGTGGTAGGGAGCCCCTCTGGCCTCTATTGCTGTCTCTGTGTCTCTGAGGTCTCTGTCTCTCTCTGCTCCTGTCTCTTCATTATTTTGTAATTTTTCCTTTTTACGATTTTTTTAAAAGTAGAATTTCTCTCTGGCTCTCAGCTCCATCTTTTTTTTGTTAATAAGCACCTCTACTTTTTTTCCCCAGGCAGGAGAGTTGAACCATTCTCTCAGAAGATTCCACATGGATACTGGGAACTAGATATTTCAGGGCACAGGCGAAATGAAGATTTTCTACTCATAATTCAGCCTCCAGCAAGCAAAGCTAGTGTGGTAGGGAGCCCCTCTGGCCCCTATCCCTGTCTCTGTGTCTATGCGGTCTCTGTCTCTCTGCTCCTGTGTCCTCAGTTTTTTTTGGTAATTTTTGCTTTTTAGTATATTTGTAAATGTAGAATTTCTCTCTGGCTCTCAGCTCCATCTTTTGTTTTGTTAATAAGCCAGTCTGCTCCTTTCTCCCAGGCAGTAGAGTTGAGCCATTCTCTGAGAAGATTCCACATGGATACTGGGAACTACATATTTCAGGGCACAGGCGAAATGAAGGTTTTCTACTCATCATTCAGCCTCCAGCAAGCAAAGCTAGTGTAGTAGGGAGCCCTTCTGGCCTCTATCCCTGTCTCTGGGTCTCTGAGGCCTCTGTCTCTTTCTGCTCCTGTCTCCTCATTTTTTTTTTTGGTAATTTTTCCTTTTTACGATATTTTTAAAGGTAGAATTTCTCTCTGGCTCTCAGCTCAATCTTTTGTTTTGTTAATAAGCACTTCTGCACCTTTCTCCCATGCAGGAGAGTTGAGCCATTCTCTGAGAAGTTTCCACATGGATACTGGGAAATAGATATTTCAGGGCACAGACGAAATGAAGATTTTCTACTCATAATTCTGCCTCCAGCAAGCAAAGCTAGTGTGGTAGGGAGCCCCTCTGGCCTCTATCCCTGTCTCTGTGTCTCTAAGGTCTCTGTCTCTCTCTGCTCCTGTCTCCTCATTTTTTTTGCGTAATTTTTCCTTTTTATGGTTTTTTAAAGGTAGTATTTCTCTCTCGCTCTCAGCTCCATCTTTTGTTTTGTCAATAAGCCCTTCTGCTCCTTTCTCCCAGGCAGGAGAGTGGAGCGATTCTCTCAGAAGATTCCACATGGATACTGGGAACTAGGTATTTCAGGGCAAAAGAGAAATGAAGATTTTCTACTCATAATTCAGCATCCAGCAAGCAAAGCTAGTGTGGTACGAAGCCCCCCGGTCCTCTATCCCTGTCTCTGTGTCTCTGAGGTCTCTGTCTCTCTCTGCTCCTGTCTCCTCATTTTTTTTTTGGTAAATTTTCCTTTTTAAGATTTTTTTTAAAGGTAGAATTTCTCTCTGGCTCTCAGCTCCATTTTTTTTTTTTGGTAATAAGCCCCTAAGCTCCTTTCTCCCAGGCAGGAGAGTTGAGCCATTCTCTGAAAAGAATCCACATGGATACTGGGAACTAGATATTTCAGGGCACAGGCGAAATGAAGAATTTCTACTCATTATTCAGGATCCAGCAAGCAAAGCTAGTGTGGTAGGGAGCCCCTCTGGCCTCTATCCCTGTCTCTGTGTCTCTGAGGTCTCTGTCTCTCTCTGCTCCTGTCTCTTCATTTTTTTTTGTAATTTTTCCTTTTACGATTTTTTTAAAGGTAGAATTTCTCTCTGGCTCTCAGCTCCATCTTTTGTTTTGTTAATAAGCCCTTCTGCTCCTTTCTCCCAGGCAGGACAGTGGTGCCATTCTCTCAGAAGTTTCCACATGGATACTGGGAACTAGATATTTCAGGGCACAGGGGAAATGAAGATTTTCTACTCATAATTCAGCCTCCTGCAAGCAAAGCTAGTGTGGTAGGGAGCCCCTCTGGCCTCTATCCTTGTCTCTGTGTCTCTGAGGACTCTGTCTCTCTCTGCTCCATTCTCCTCATTTTTTTTGGTAATTTTTCCTTTTTACGATTTTTTTTAAAGGTAGAATTTCTCTCTGGCTCTCAGCTCCATCTTTTGTTTTGTTAATAAGCCCTTCTGCTCCTTTCTCCCAGGCAGGAGAGTGGAGCCATTCTCTCAGAAGATTCCACATGGATACTGGGAACTAGGTATTTCAGGGCACAAGAGAAATGAAGATTTTCTACTCATAATTCAGCATCCAGCAAGCAAAGCTAGTGTGGTAGGAAGCCCCCCGGGCCTCTTTCCCTGTCTCTGTGTCTCTGAGGTCTCTGTCTCTCTCTGCTCCTCTCTCCTCATTTTTTTTTGGTAAATTTTCCTTTTTAAGATTTTTTTTAAAGGTAGAATTTCTCTCTGGCTCTCAGCTCCATTTTTTTTTTTTTGTTAATAAGCACCTATGCTCCTTTCTCCCAGGCAGGAGAGTTGAGCCATTCTCTGAGAAGAATCCACATGGATACTGGGAACTAGATATTTCAGGGCACAGGCGAAATGAAGATTTTCTACTCATTATTCAGCCTCCAGCAAGCAAAGGTAGTGTGGTAGGGAGCCCCTCTGGCCTCTATTGCTGTCTCTGTGTCTCTGAGGTCTCTGTCTCTCTCTGCTCCTGTATCTTCATTTTTTTTTGTAATTTTTCCTTTTTACGATTTTTTTAAAGGTAGAATTTCTCTCTGGCTCTCAGCTCCATCTTTTGTTTTGTTAATAAGCACCTCTACTCCTTTTCCCCAGGCAGGAGAGTTGAACCATTCTCTCAGAAGTTTCCACATGGATACTGGGAACTAGATATTTCAGGGCACAGACGAAATGAAGATTTTCTACTCATAATTCAGCCTCCAGCAAGCAAAGCTAGTGTGGTAGGGAGCCCCTCTGGCCCCTATCCCTGTCTCTGTGTCTATGCGGTCTCTGTCTCTCTGCTCCTGTGTCCTCAGTTTTTTTGGTAATTTTTGCTTTTTAGTATATTTGTAAATGTAGAATTTCTCTCTGGCTCTCAGCTCCATCTTTTGTTTTGTTAATAAGCCCCTCTGCTCCTTTCTCCCAGGCAGGAGAGTTGAGCCATTCTCTGAGAAGATTCCACATGGATACTGGGAACTAGATATTTCAGGGCACAGGCGAAATGAAGATTTTCTACTCATAATTCAGCCTCCAGCAAGCAAAGCTAGTGTAGTAGGGAGCCCCTCTGGCCTCTATCCCTGTCTCTGGGTCTCTGAGGTCTCTGTCTCTTTCTGCTCCTGTCTCCTCATTTTTTTTTTTGGTAATTTTTCCTTTTTACGATATTTTTAAAGGTAGAATTTCTCTCTGGCTCTCAGCTCAATCTTTTGTTTTGTTAATAAGCACTTCTGCACCTTTCACCCATGCAGGAGAGTTGAGCCATTCTCTGAGAAGATTCCACATGGATACTGGGAAATAGATATTTCAGGGCACAGACGAAATGAAGATTTTCTACTCATAATTCTGCCTCCAGCAAGCAAAGATAGTGTGGTAGGGAGCCCCTCTGGCCTCTATCCCTGTCTCTGTGTCTCTAAGGTCTCTGTCTCTCTCTGCTCCTGTCTCCTCATTTTTTTTGGTAATTTTTCCTTTTTATGGTTTTTTAAAGGTAGTATTTCTCTCTCGCTCTCAGCTCCATCTTTTGTTTTGTTAATAAGCCCTTCTGCTCCTTTCTCCCAGGCAGGAGAGTTGAGCCATTCTCTGAGAAGTTTCCACATGGATACTGGGAACAAGATATTTCAGGGCACAGGCGATATGAAGATTTTCTACTCATAATTCAGCCTGCAACAAGCAAAGCTAGTGTGGTAGGGAGCCCCTCTGGCCTCTATCCCTGTCTCTGTGTCTCTGGGTTCTCTGTCTCTCCCTGTTCCTTTCTCCCCATATTTTTGGTAATTTTTCATTTTTACGATTTTTTCAAAGGTAGAATTTCTCTCTGGCTCTCAGCTCCATCTTTTGTTTTGTTAATAAGCCCTTCTGCTCCTTTCTCCCAGGCAGGAGAGTTGAGCCATTCTCGGAGAAGATTCCACATGGATACTGGGAACTAGATATTTCAGGGAACAGGCGAAATCAATATTTTCTACTCATTATTCAGGCTCCAGCAAGCAAAGCTAGTGTGGTAGGGAGACCCTCTTGCCTCTATAACTGTCTCTGTGTCTCTGAGGTCTCTGTCTCTCTCTGCTCCTGTCTCTTCATTTTTTTTTGTAATTTTTCCTTTTACGATTTTTTTAAAGGTAGAATTACTCTCTGGCTCTCAGCTCCATCTTTTGTTTTGTTAATAAGCCCTTCTGCTCCTTTCTCCCAGGCAGGAGAGTGGAGCCATTCTCTCAGAAGATTCCACATGGATACTGGGAACTAGATATTTCAGGGCACAGTTGAAATGAAGATTTTCTCCTCATAATTAGGCTCCTGCAAGCAAAGCTAGTGTGGTAGGGAGCCCCTCTGGCCTCTCTACCAGTCTCTGTGACTCTGAGGCCTCTATCTCTCTCTGCTCCTGTCTCCTCATTTTTTTTTTGGTAATTTTTCCTTTTTACGATTTTTTTAAAGGTAGAATTTCTCTCTGGCTCTCAGCTCCATCTTTTGTTTTGTTAATAAGCCCGTCTGCTCCTTTCTCCCTGGCAGGAGAGTTGAGCCATTCTCTGAGAAGATTCCACATGGATACTGGGAAGTAGATATTTCAGGGCACAGGCGTAATGAAGGTTTTCTACTCATCATTCAGCCTCCAGCAAGCAAAGCTAGTGTGGTAGGGAGCCCCTCTGGCCTCTATCCCTGTCTCTGGGTCTCTGAGGTCTCTGTCTCTTTCTGCTCCTGTCTCCTCATTTTTATTGGTAATTTTTCCTTTTTACGATATTTTTAAAGGTAGAATTTCTCTCTGCCTCTCAGCTCCATCTTTTGTTTTGTTAATAAGCCCTTCTGCACCTTTCTCCCATGCAGGAGAGTTGAGCCATTCTCTGAGAAGATTCCACATGGATACTGGGAAATAGATATTTCAGGGCACAGGCGAAATGAAGATTTTCTACTCATAATTCTGCCTCCAGCAAGCAAAGCTAGTGTGGTAGGGAGCCCCTCGGGCCTCTATCCCTGTCTCTGTGTCTCTTGGGTCTCTGTCTCTCTCTGCTCCTGTCTCATTTTTTTTGCGTAATTTTTCCTTTTTATGGTTTTTTAAAGGTAGAATTTCTCTCTGGTTCTCAGTTCCATCTTTTGTTTTGTTAATAAGCCCTTCTGCTCCTTTCTCCCAGGAAGGAGAGTGGAGCCATTCTCTCAGAAGATTCCACATGGATACTGGGAAATAGATATTTCAGGGCACAGGCGAAATGAAGATTTTCTCCTCATAATTCAGCCTCCTGCAAGCAAAGCTAGTGTGGTCGGGAGCCCCTCTGGCCTCTATCCTTGTATCTGTGTCTCTGAGGACTCTGTCTCTCTCTGCTCCAGTCTCCTCATTTTAATTGGTAATTATTTCTTTTTACGATTTTTTTAAAGGTAGAATTTCTCTCTAGCTCTCAGCTCCATCTTTTGTTTTGTTAATAAGCCCTTCTGCTCCTTTCTCCCAGGCATGAGAGTTGAGCCATTCTCTGAGAAGGTTCCACATGGATATGGGAACTAGATATTTCAGGGCACAGGCGAAATGAAGATTTTCTACTCATTATTCAGCCTCCAGCAAGCAAAAGTAGTGTGGTAGGGAGCCCCTCTGGCCTCTATCGCTGTCTCTGTGTCTCTGAGGTCTCTGTCTCTCTCTGCTCCTGTCTCTTCATTTTTTTTTGTAATTTTTCTTTTTTTACGATTTTTTTAAATGTAGAATTTCTCTCTGGCTCTTAGCTCCATCTTTTGTTTTGTTAATAAGCACTTCTACTCCTTTCTCCCAGGCAGGAGAGTTGAACCATTCTCTCAGAAGATTCCACATGGACACTAGGAACTAATATTTTAGGGAACAGGCGAAATGAAGATTTTCTACTCATAATTTAGGCTCCAGCAAGCCAAGCTAGTGTGGTAGGGAGCCCCTCTGGCCTCTATCCCTGTCTCTGTGTCTATGCGGTCTCTGTCTCTCTGCTCCTGTCTCCTCAGTTTTTTTGGTAATTTTTGCTTTTTAGTATATTTGTAAAGGTAGATTTTCTCTCTGGCTCTCAGCTCCATCTTTTGTTTTGTTAATAAGCACTTCTACTCCTTTCTCCCAGGCAGGAGAGTGGAGCCATTCTCTCCTAAGATTCCACATGGATACTGGGAACTAGATATTTCAGGGCACAGGGGAAATGAAGATATTCTCCTCATAATTCAGCCTCCTGCAAGCAAAGCTAGTGTGGTAGGGAGCCCCTCTGGCCTCTATACCAGTCTCTGTGTCTCTGAGGTCTCTGTCTCTCTCTGCTCCTGTCTCATCATTATTTTTTTGGTAATTTTTCCTTTTTACGATTTTTTTAAAGGTAGAATTTCTCTATGGTTCTCAGCTCCATCTTTTGTTTTGTTAATAAGCCCTTCTGCTCCTTTCTCCCAGGCAGGACAGTGGAGCCATTCTCTCAGAAGTTTCCACATGGATACTGGGAACTAGATATTTCAGGGCACAGGCGAAATGAAGATTTTCTACTCATAATTCAGCCTCCTGCAAGCAAAGCTAGTGTGGTAGGGAGCCCCTCTGGCCTCTATCCTTGTCTCTGTGTCTCTGAGGACTCTGTCTCTCTCTGCTCCATTCTCCTCATTTTTTTTGGTAATTATTCCTTTTTACGATTTTTTTTAAAGGTAGAATTTCTCTCTGGCTCTCAGCTCCATCTTTTGTTTTGTCAATAAGCCCTTCTGCTCCTTTCTCCCAGGCAGGAGAGTTGAGCCATTCTCTGAGAAGATTGCACATGGATACTGGGAACTAGATATTTCAGGGTACAGGCGAAATGAAGATTTTCTACTCATACTTCAGCCTCCGGCAAGCAAAGCTAGTGTGGTAGGGAGACCCTCTGACCTCTATTCCTCTCTCTGTGTCTCTGAGGTCTCTGTCTCTCTCTGCTCCTGTCTCCTCATTTTTTTTTTGGTATTTTTTCTTTCTACGATATTTTAAAGGTAGAATTTCTCTCTGGCTCTCAGCTCCATTTTTTTTTTGTTAATAAGCCCCTATGCTCCTTTCTCCCAGGCAGGAGAGTTGAGCCATTCTCTGAAAAGAATCCACATGGATACTGGGAACTAGATATTTCAGGGCACAGGCGAAATGAAGATTTTCTACTCATTAATCAGGATCCAGCAAGCAAAGCTAGTGTGGTAGGGAGCCCCTCTGGCCTCTATCCCTGTCTCTGTGTCTCTGAGGTCTCTGTCTCTCTCTGCTCCTGTCTCTTCATTTTTTTTTGTAATTTTTCCTTTTACGATTTTTTTAAAGGTAGAATTTCTCTCTGGCTCTCAGCTCCATCTTTTGTTTTGTTAATAAGCCCTTCTGCTCCTTTCTCCCAGGCAGGACAGTGGAGCCATTCTCTCAGAAGTTTCCACATGGATACTGGGAACTAGATATTTCAGGGCACAGGCGAAATGAAGATTTTCTACTCATAATTCAGCCTCCTGCAAGCAAAGCTTGTGTGGTAGGGAGCCCCTCTGGCCTCTATCCTTGTCTCTGTGTCTCTGAGGACTCTGTCTCTCTCTGCTCCATTCACCTCATTTTTTTTGGTAATTATTCCTTTTTACGATTTTTTTTAAAGGTAGAATTTCTCTCTGGCTCTCAGCTTCATCTTTTGTTTTGTTAATAAGCCCTTCTGCTCCTTTCTCTCAGGCAGGAGAGTGGAGCCATTCTCTCAGAAGATTCCACATGGATACTGGGAACTAGGTATTTCAGGGCACAAGAGAAATGAAGATTTTCTACTCATAATTCAGCATCCAGCAAGCAAAGCTAGTGTGGTAGGAAGCCCCCCGGGCCTCTTTCCCTGTCTCTGTGTCTCTGAGGTCTCTGTCTCTCTCTGCTCCTCTCTCCTCATTTTTTTTTTTTTGTAAATTTTCCTTTTTAAGATTTTTTTTAAAGGTAGAATTTCTCTCTGGCTCTCAGCTCCATTTTTTTTTTTTTGTTAATAAGCCCCTATGCTCCTTTCTCCCAGGCAGGAGAGTTGAGCCATTCTCTGAGAAGAATCCACATGGATACTGGGAACTAGATATTTCAGGGCACAGGCGAAATGAAGATTTTCTACTCATTATTCAGCCTCCCGCAAGCAAAGGTAGTGTGGTAGGGAGCCCCTCTGGCCTCTATTGCTGTCTCTGTGTCTCTGAGGTCTCTGTCTCTCTCTGCTCCTGTCTCTTCATTTTTTTTGTAATTTTTCCTTTTTACGATTTTTTTAAAGGTAGAATTTCTCTCTGGCTCTCAGCTCCATCTTTTGTTTTGTTAATAAGCACCTCTACTCCTTTTCCCCAGGCAGGAGAGTTGAACCATTCTCTCAGAAGATTCCACATGGATACTGGGAACTAGATATTTCAGGGCACAGGCGAAATGAAGATTTTCTACTCATAATTCAGCCTCCAGCAAGCAAAGCTAGTGTGGTAGGGAGCCCCTCTGGCCCCTATCCTGTCTCTGTGTCTATGCGGTCTCTGTCTCTCTGCTCCTGTCTCCTCAGTTTTTTTGGTAATTTTTGCTTTTTAGTGTATTTGTAAATGTAGAATTTCTCTCTGGCTCTCAGCTCCATCATTTGTTTTGTTAATAAGCCCCTCTGCTCCTTTCTCCCAGGCAGGAGAGTTGAGCCATTCTCTGAGAAGATTCCACATGGATACTGGGAACTAGATATTTCAGGGCACAGGCGAAATGAAGGTTTTCTACTCATCATTCAGCCTCCAGCAAGCAAAGCTAGTGTAGTAGGGAGCCCCTCTGGCCTCTATCCCTGTCTCTGGGTCTCTGAGGTCTCTGTCTCTTTCTGCTCCTGTCTCCTCATTTTTTTTTTTGGTAATTTTTCCTTTTTACGATATTTTTAAAGGTAGAATTTCTCTCTGGCTCTCAGCTCCATCTTTTGTTTTGTTAATAAGCCCTTCTGCTCCTTTCTCCCAGGCAGGAGAGTGGAGCCATTCTCTCAGAAGATTCCACATGGATACTGGGAACTAGGTATTTCAGGGCACAAGAGAAATGAAGATTTTCTACTCATAATTCAGCATCCAGCAAGCAAAGCTAGTGTGGTAGGAAGCCCCCCGGGCCTCTTTCCCTGTCTCTGTGTCTCTGAGGTCTCTGTCTCTCTCTGCTCCTCTCTCCTCATTTTTTTTTTGGTAAATTTTCCTTTTTAAGATTTTTTTTAAAGGTAGAATTTCTCTCTGGCTCTCAGCTCCATTTTTTTTTTTTGTTAATAAGCCCCTATGCTCCTTTCTCCCAGGCAGGAGAGTTGAGCCATTCTCTGAGAAGAATCCACATGGATACTGGGAACTAGATATTTCAGGGCACAGGCGAAATGAAGATTTTCTACTCATTATTCAGCCTCCAGGAAGCAAAGGTAGTGTGGTAGGGAGCCCCTCTGGCCTCTATTGCTCTCTCTGTGTCTCTGAGGCCTCTGTCTCTCTCTGCTCCTGTCTCTTCATTTTTTTTGTAATTTTTCCTTTTTACGATTTTTTTAAAGGTAGAATTTCTCTCTGGCTCTCAGCTCCATCTTTTGTTTTGTTAATAAGCACCTCTACTCCTTTTCCCCAGGCAGGAGAGTTGAACCATTCTCTCAGAAGATTCCACATGGATACTGGGAACTAGATATTTCAGGGCACAGGCGAAATGAAGATTTTCTACTCATAATTCAGCCTCCAGCAAGCAAAGCTAGTGTGGTAGGGAGCCCCTCTGGCCCCTATCCCTGTCTCTGTGTCTATGCGGTCTCTGTCTCTCTGCTCCTGTGTCCTCAGTTTTTTTTGGTAATTTTTGCTTTTTAGTATATTTGTAAATGTAGAATTTCTCTCTGGCTCTCAGCTCCATCTTTTGTTTTGTTAATAAGCCCCTCTGCTCCTTTCTCCCAGGCAGGAGAGTTGAGCCATTCTCTGAGAAGATTCCACATGGATACTGGGAACTAGATATTTCAGGGCACAGGCGAAATGAAGGTTTTCTACTCATCATTCAGCCTCCAGCAAGCAAAGCTAGTGTAGTAGGGAGCCCCTCTGGCCTCTATCCCTGTCTCTGGGTCTCTGAGGTCTCTGTCTCTTTCTGCTCCTGTCTCCTCATTTTTTTTTGGTAATTTTTCCTTTTTACGATATTTTTAAAGGTAGAATTTCTCTCTGGCTCTCAGCTCAATCTTTTGTTTTGTTAATAAGCACTTCTGCACCTTTCTCCCATGCAGGAGAGTTGAGCCATTCTCTGAGAAGATTCCACATGGATACTGGGAAATAGATATTTCAGGGCACAGACGAAATGAAGATTTTCTACTCATAATTCTGCCTCCAGCAAGCAAAGCTAGTGTGGTAGGGAGCCCCTCTGGCCTCTATCCCTGTCTCTGTGTCTCTAAGGTCTCTGTCTCTCTCTGCTCCTGTCTCCTCATTTTTTTTGCGTAATTTTTCCTTTTTATGGTTTTTTAAAGGTAGTATTTCTCTCTCGCTCTCAGCTCCATCTTTTGTTTTGTCAATAAGCCCTTCTGCTCCTTTCTCCAAGGCAGGAGAGTGGAGCCATTCTCTCAGAAGATTCCACATGGATACTGGGAACTAGGTATTTCAGGGCAAAAGAGAAATGAAGATTTTCTACTCATAATTCAGCATCCAGCAAGCAAAGCTAGTGTGGTAGGAAACCCCCCGGGCCTCTATCCCTGTCTCTGTGTCTCTGAGGTCTCTGTCTCTCTCTGCTCCTGTCTCCTCATTTTTTTTTTTGGTAAATTTTCCTTTTTAAGATTTTTTTAAAGGTAGAATTTCTCTCTGGCTCTCAGCTCCATTTTTTTTTTTGTTAATAAGCCCCTATGCTCCTTTCTCCCAGGCAGGAGAGTTGAGCCATTCTCTGAAAAGAATCCACATGGATACTGGGAACTAGATATTTCAGGGCACAGGCGAAATGAAGATTTTCTACTCATTATTCAGGATCCAGCAAGCAAAGCTAGTGTGGTAGGGAGCCCCTCTGGCCTCTATCCCTGTCTCTGTGTCTCTGAGGTCTCTGTCTCTCTCTGCTCCTGTCTCTTCATTTTTTTTTGTAATTTTTCCTTTTACGATTTTTTTAAAGGTAGAATTTCTCTCTGGCTCTCAGCTCCATCTTTTGTTTTGTTAATAAGCCCTTCTGCTCCTTTCTCCCAGGCAGGACAGTGGAGCCATTCTCTCAGAAGTTTCCACATGGATACTGGGAACTAGATATTTCAGGGCACAGGGGAAATGAAGATTTTCTACTCATAATTCAGCCTCCTGCAAGCAAAGCTAGTGTGGTAGGGAGCCCCTCTGGCCTCTATCCTTGTCTCTGTGTCTCTGAGGACTCTGTCTCTCTCTGCTCCATTCTCCTCATTTTTTTTGGTAATTATTCCTTTTTACGATTTTTTTTAAAGGTAGAATTTCTCTCTGGCTCTCAGCTCCATCTTTTGTTTTGTTAATAAGCCCTTCTGCTCCTTTCTCCCAGGCAGGAGAGTGGAGCCATTCTCTCAGAAGATTCCACATGGATACTGGGAACTAGGTATTTCAGGGCACAAGAGAAATGAAGATTTTCTACTCATAATTCAGCATCCAGCAAGCAAAGCTAGTGTGGTAGGAAGCCCCCCTGGCCTCTTTCCCTGTCTATGTGTCTCTGAGGTCTCTGTCTCTCTCTGCTCCTCTCTCCTCATTTTTTTTTTTGGTAAATTTTCCTTTTTAAGATTTTTTTTAAAGGTAGAATTTCTCTCTGGCTCTCAGCTCCATTTTTTTTTTGTTAATAAGCCCCTATGCTCCTTTCTCCCAGGCAGGAGAGTTGAGCCATTCTCTGAGAAGAATCCACATGGATACTGGGAACTAGATATTTCAGGGCACAGGCGAAATGAAGATTTTCTACTCATTATTCAGCCTCCAGCAAGCAAAGGTAGTGTGGTAGGGAGCCCCTCTGGCCTCTATTGCTGTCTCTGTGTCTCTGAGGTCTCTGTCTCTCTCTGTTCCTGTCTCTTCATTTTTTTTTGTAATTTTTCTTTTTTACGATTTTTTTAAAGGTAGAATTTCTCTCTGGCTCTCAGCTCCATCTTTTGTTTTGTTAATAAGCACCTCTACTCCTTTTCCCCAGGCAGGAGAGTTGAACCATTCTCTCAGAAGATTCCACATGGATACTGGGAACTAGATATTTCAGGGCACAGGCGAAATGAAGATTTTCTACTCATAATTCAGCCTCCAGCAAGCAAAGCTAGTGTGGTAGGGAGCCCCTCTGGCCCCCTATCCCTGTCTCTGTGTCTATGCGGTCTCTGTCTCTCTGCTCCTGTCTCCTCAGTTTTTTTTGGTAATTTTTGCTTTTTAGTATATTTGTAAATGTAGAATTTCTCTCTGGCTCTCAGCTCCATCTTTTGTTTTGTTAATAAGCCCCTCTGCTCCTTTCTCCCAGGCAGGAGAGTTGAGCCATTCTCTGAGAAGATTCCACATGGATACTGGGAACTAGATATTTCAGGGCACAGGCGAAATGCAGGTTTTCTACTCATCATTCAGCCTCCAGCAAGCAAACCTAGTGTAGTAGGGAGCCCCTCTGGCCTCTATCCCTGTCTCTGGGTCTCTGAGGTCTCTGTCTCTTTCTGCTCCTGTCTCCTAATTTATTTTTTTCGTAATTTTTCCTTTTTACGATATTTTTAAAGGTAGAATTTCTCTCTGGCTCTCAGCTCAATCTTTTGTTTTGTTAATAAGCACTTCTGCACCTTTCTCCCATGCAGGAGAGTTGAGCCATTCTCTGAGAAGATTCCACATGGATACTGGGAACAAGATATTTCAGGGCACAGGCCAAATGAAGATTTTCTACTCATAATTCAGCCTCCAGCAAGCAAAGCTAGTGTGGTAGGGAGCCCCTCTATCCTCTATCCATGTCTCTGTGTCTCTGAGGTCTCTGTCTCTCTCTGCTCCTGTCTCCTCATATTTTTTTTGGTAATTTTTCCTTTTTACGATATTTTTAAAGGTAGAATTTCTCTCTGGCTATCAGCTCCATCTTTTGTTTTGTTAATAAGCCCTTCTGCACCTTTCTCCCATGCAGGAGAGTTGAGCCATTCTCTGAGAAGATTCCACATGGATACTGGGAAATAGATATTTCAAGGCACAGGCGAAATGAAGATTTTCTACTCATAATTCTGCCTCCAGCAAGCAAAGCTAGTGTGGTAGGGAGCCCCTCTGGCCTCTATCCCTGTCTCTGTGTCTCTAAGGTCTCTGTCTCTCTCTGCTCCTGTCTCCTCATTTTTTTGGCGTAATTTTTCCTTTTTATGGTTTTTTAAAGGTAGTATTTCTCTCTCGCTCTCAGCTCCATCTTTTGTTTTGTTAATAAGCCCTTCTGCTCCTTTCTCCCAGGCAGGAGAGTTGAGCCATTCTCTCAGAAGTTTCCACATGGATACTGGGAACTAGATATTTCAGGGGCACAGGCCAAATGAAGATTTTCTACTCATAATTCAGCCTCCAGCAAGCAAACCTAGTGTGGTAGGGAGCCCCTCTGGCCTCTATCCCTGTCTCTGTGTCTCTGAGGACTCTGTCTCTCTCTGCTCCATTCACCTCATTTTTTTTGGTAATTTATTCCTTTTTACGATTTTTTTTAAAGGTAGAATTTCTCTCTGGCTCTCAGCTTCATCTTTTGTTTTGTTAATAAGCCCTTCTGCTCCTTTCTCTCAGGCAGGAGAGTGGAGCCATTCTCTCAGAAGATTCCACATGGATACTGGGAACTAGGTATTTCAGGGCACAAGAGAAATGAAGATTTTCTACTCATAATTCAGCATCCAGCAAGCAAAGCTAGTGTGGTAGGAAGCCCCCCGGGCCTCTTTCCCTGTCTCTGTGTCTCTGAGGTCTCTGTCTCTCTCTGCTCCTCTCTCCTCATTTTTTTTTTTTGTAAATTTTCCTTTTTAAGATTTTTTTTTAAAGGTAGAATTTCTCTCTGGCTCTCAGCTCCATTTTTTTTTTTTGTTAATAAGCCCCTATGCTCCTTTCTCCCAGGCAGGAGAGTTGAGCCATTCTCTGAGAAGAATCCACATGGATACTGGGAACTAGATATTTCAGGGCACAGGCGAAATGAAGATTTTCTACTCATTATTCAGCCTCCCGCAAGCAAAGGTAGTGTGGTAGGGAGCCCCTCTGGCCTCTATTGCTGTCTCTGTGTCTCTGAGGTCTCTGTCTCTCTCTGCTCCTGTCTCTTCATTTTTTTTTGTAATTTTTCCTTTTTTACGATTTTTTTAAAGGTAGAATTTCTCTCTGGCTCTCAGCTCCATCTTTTGTTTTGTTAATAAGCACCTCTACTCCTTTTCCCCAGGCAGGAGAGTTGAACCATTCTCTCAGAAGATTCCACATGGATACTGGGAACTAGATATTTCAGGGCACAGGCGAAATGAAGATTTTCTACTCATAATTCAGCCTCCAGCAAGCAAAGCTAGTGTGGTAGGGAGCCCCTCTGGCCCCTATCCTGTCTCTGTGTCTATGCGGTCTCTGTCTCTCTGCTCCTGTCTCCTCAGTTTTTTTGGTAATTTTTGCTTTTTAGTGTATTTGTAAATGTAGAATTTCTCTCTGGCTCTCAGCTCCATCTTTTGTTTTGTTAATAAGCCCCTCTGCTCCTTTCTCCCAGGCAGGAGAGTTGAGCCATTCTCTGAGAAGATTCCACATGGATACTGGGAACTAGATATTTCAGGGCACAGGCGAAATGAAGGTTTTCTACTCATCATTCAGCCTCCAGCAAGCAAAGCTAGTGTAGTAGGGAGCCCCTCTGGCCTCTATCCCTGTCTCTGGGTCTCTGAGGTCTCTGTCTCTTTCTGCTCCTGTCTCCTCTTTTTGGTAATTTTTCCTTTTTACGATATTTTTAAAGGTAGAATTTCTCTCTGGCTCTCAGCTCCATCTTTTGTTTTGTTAATAAGCCCTTCTGCTCCTTTCTCCCAGGCAGGAGAGTGGAGCCATTCTCTCAGAAGATTCCACATGGATACTGGGAACTAGGTATTTCAGGGCACAAGAGAAATGAAGATTTTCTACTCATAATTCAGCATCCAGCAAGCAAAGCTAGTGTGGTAGGAAGCCCCCCGGGCCTCTTTCCCTGTCTCTGTGTCTCTGAGGTCTCTGTCTCTCTCTGCTCATCTCTCCTCATTTTTTTTTTGGTAAATTTTCCTTTTTAAGATTTTTTTTAAAGGTAGAATTTCTCTCTGGCTCTCAGCTCCATTTTTTTTTTTTGTTAATAAGCCCCTATGCTCCTTTCTCCCAGGCAGGAGAGTTGAGCCATTCTCTGAGAAGAATCCACATGGATACTGGGAACTAGATATTTCAGGGCACAGGCGAAATGAAGATTTTCTACTCATTATTCAGCCTCCAGGAAGCAAAGGTAGTGTGGTAGGGAGCCCCTCTGGCCTCTATTGCTCTCTCTGTGTCTCTGAGGTCTCTGTCTCTCTCTGCTCCTGTCTCTTCATTTTTTTTGTAATTTTTCCTTTTTACGATTTTTTTAAAGGTAGAATTTCTCTCTGGCTCTCAGCTCCATCTTTTGTTTTGTTAATAAGCACCTCTACTCCTTTTCCCCAGGCAGGAGAGTTGAACCATTCTCTCAGAAGATTCCACATGGATACTGGGAACTAGATATTTCAGGGCACAGGCGAAATGAAGATTTTTCTACTCATAATTCAGCCTCCAGCAAGCAAAGCTAGTGTGGTAGGGAGCCCCTCTGGCCCCTATCCCTGTCTCTGTGTCTATGCGGTCTCTGTCTCTCTGCTCCTGTGTCCTCAGTTTTTTTTGGTAATTTTTGCTTTTTAGTATATTTGTAAATGTAGAATTTCTCTCTGGCTCTCAGCTCCATCTTTTGTTTTGTTAATAAGCCCCTCTGCTCCTTTCTCCCAGGCAGGAGAGTTGAGCCATTCTCTGAGAAGATTCCACATGGATACTGGGAACTAGATATTTCAGGGCACAGGCGAAATGAAGGTTTTCTACTCATCATTCAGCCTCCAGCAAGCAAAGCTAGTGTAGTAGGGAGCCCCTCTGGCCTCTATCCCTGTCTCTGGGTCTCTGAGGTCTCTGTCTCTTTCTGCTCCTGTCTCCTCATTTTTTTTTGGTAATTTTTCCTTTTTACGATATTTTTAAAGGTAGAATTTCTCTCTGGCTCTCAGCTCAATCTTTTGTTTTGTTAATAAGCACTTCTGCACCTTTCTCCCATGCAGGAGAGTTGAGCCATTCTCTGAGAAGATTCCACATGGATACTGGGAAATAGATATTTCAGGGCACAGACGAAATGAAGATTTTCTACTCATAATTCTGCCTCCAGCAAGCAAAGCTAGTGTGGTAGGGAGCCCCTCTGGCCTCTATCCCTGTCTCTGTGTCTCTAAGGTCTCTGTCTCTCTCTGCTCCTGTCTCCTCATTTTTTTGCGTAATTTTTCCTTTTTATGGTTTTTTAAAGGTAGTATTTCTCTCTCGCTCTCAGCTCCATCTTTTGTTTTGTCAATAAGCCCTTCTGCTCCTTTCTCCCAGGCAGGAGAGTGGAGCCATTCTCTCAGAAGATTCCACATGGATACTGGGAACTAGGTATTTCAGGGCAAAAGAGAAATGAAGATTTTCTACTCATAATTCAGCATCCAGCAAGCAAAGCTAGTGTGGTAGGAAACCCCCCGGGCCTCTATCCCTGTCTCTGTGTCTCTGAGGTCTCTGTCTCTCTCTGCTCCTGTCTCCTCATTTTTTTTTTTTGGTAAATTTTCCTTTTTAAGATTTTTTTAAAGGTAGAATTTCTCTCTGGCTCTCAGCTCCATTTTTTTTTTTGTTAATAAGCCCCTATGCTCCTTTCTCCCAGGCAGGAGAGTTGAGCCATTCTCTGAAAAGAATCCACATGGATACTGGGAACTAGATATTTCAGGGCACAGGCGAAATGAAGATTTTCTACTCATTATTCAGGATCCAGCAAGCAAAGCTAGTGTGGTAGGGAGCCCCTCTGGCCTCTATCCCTGTCTCTGTGTCTCTGAGGTCTCTGTCTCTCTCTGCTCCTGTCTCTTCATTTTTTTTGTAATTTTTCCTTTTACGATTTTTTTAAAGGTAGAATTTCTCTCTGGCTCTCAGCTCCATCTTTTGTTTTGTTAATAAGCCCTTCTGCTCCTTTCTCCCAGGCAGGACAGTGGAGCCATTCTCTCAGAAGTTTCCACATGGATACTGGGAACTAGATATTTCAGGGCACAGGGGAAATGAAGATTTTCTACTCATAATTCAGCCTCCTGCAAGCAAAGCTAGTGTGGTAGGGAGCCCCTCTGGCCTCTATCCTTGTCTCTGTGTCTCTGAGGACTCTGTCTCTCTCTGCTCCATTCTCCTCATTTTTTTTGGTAATTATTCCTTTTTACGATTTTTTTTAAAGGTAGAATTTCTCTCTGGCTCTCAGCTCCATCTTTTGTTTTGTTAATAAGCCCTTCTGCTCCTTTCTCCCAGGCAGGAGAGTGGAGCCATTCTCTCAGAAGATTCCACATGGATACTGGGAACTAGGTATTTCAGGGCACAAGAGAAATGAAGATTTTCTACTCATAATTCAGCATCCAGCAAGCAAAGCTAGTGTGGTAGGAAGCCCCCCTGGCCTCTTTCCCTGTCTATGTGTCTCTGAGGTCTCTGTCTCTCTCTGCTCCTCTCTCCTCATTTTTTTTTTTGGTAAATTTTCCTTTTTAAGATTTTTTTTAAAGGTAGAATTTCTCTCTGGCTCTCAGCTCCATTTTTTTTTTGTTAATAAGCCCCTATGCTCCTTTCTCCCAGGCAGGAGAGTTGAGCCATTCTCTGAGAAGAATCCACATGGATACTGGGAACTAGATATTTCAGGGCACAGGCGAAATGAAGATTTTCTACTCATTATTCAGCCTCCAGCAAGCAAAGGTAGTGTGGTAGGGAGCCCCTCTGGCCTCTATTGCTGTCTCTGTGTCTCTGAGGTCTCTGTCTCTCTCTGTTCCTGTCTCTTCATTTTTTTTTGTAATTTTTCTTTTTTACGATTTTTTTAAAGGTAGAATTTCTCTCTGGCTCTCAGCTCCATCTTTTGTTTTGTTAATAAGCACCTCTACTCCTTTTCCCCAGGCAGGAGAGTTGAACCATTCTCTCAGAAGATTCCACATGGATACTGGGAACTAGATATTTCAGGGCACAGGCGAAATGAAGATTTTCTACTCATAATTCAGCCTCCAGCAAGCAAAGCTAGTGTGGTAGGGAGCCCCTCTGGCCCCTATCCCTGTCTCTGTGTCTATGCGGTCTCTGTCTCTCTGCTCCTGTCTCCTCAGTTTTTTTGGTAATTTTTGCTTTTTAGTATATTTGTAAATGTAGAATTTCTCTCTGGCTCTCAGCTCCATCTTTTGTTTTGTTAATAAGCCCCTCTGCTCCTTTCTCCCAGGCAGGAGAGTTGAGCCATTCTCTGAGAAGATTCCACATGGATACTGGGAACTAGATATTTCAGGGCACAGGCGAAATGCAGGTTTTCTACTCATCATTCAGCCTCCAGCAAGCAAACCTAGTGTAGTAGGGAGCCCCTCTGGCCTCTATCCCTGTCTCTGGGTCTCTGAGGTCTCTGTCTCTTTCTGCTCCTGTCTCCTAATTTATTTTTTTCGTAATTTTTCCTTTTTACGATATTTTTAAAGGTAGAATTTCTCTCTGGCTCTCAGCTCAATCTTTTGTTTTGTTAATAAGCACTTCTGCACCTTTCTCCCATGCAGGAGAGTTGAGCCATTCTCTGAGAAGATTCCACATGGATACTGGGAACAAGATATTTCAGGGCACAGGCCAAATGAAGATTTTCTACTCATAATTCAGCCTCCAGCAAGCAAAGCTAGTGTGGTAGGGAGCCCCTCTATCCTCTATCCATGTCTCTGTGTCTCTGAGGTCTCTGTCTCTCTCTGCTCCTGTCTCCTCATATTTTTTTTGGTAATTTTTCCTTTTTACGATATTTTTAAAGGTAGAATTTCTCTCTGGCTATCAGCTCCATCTTTTGTTTTGTTAATAAGCCCTTCTGCACCTTTCTCCCATGCAGGAGAGTTGAGCCATTCTCTGAGAAGATTCCACATGGATACTGGGAAATAGATATTTCAAGGCACAGGCGAAATGAAGATTTTCTACTCATAATTCTGCCTCCAGCAAGCAAAGCTAGTGTGGTAGGGAGCCCCTCTGGCCTCTATCCCTGTCTCTGTGTCTCTAAGGTCTCTGTCTCTCTCTGCTCCTGTCTCCTCATTTTTTTGGCGTAATTTTTCCTTTTTATGGTTTTTTAAAGGTAGTATTTCTCTCTCGCTCTCAGCTCCATCTTTTGTTTTGTTAATAAGCCCTTCTGCTCCTTTCTCCCAGGCAGGAGAGTTGAGCCATTCTCTCAGAAGTTTCCACATGGATACTGGGAACTAGATATTTCAGGGCACAGGCCAAATGAAGATTTTCTACTCATAATTCAGCCTCCAGCAAGCAAACCTAGTGTGGTAGGGAGCCCCTCTGGCCTCTATCCCTGTCTCTGTGTCTCTTAGGTCTCTGTCTCTCTCTGCTCCTGTCTCCTCATTTTTTTTGCGTAATTTTTCCTTTTTATGGTTTTTTAAAGGTAGAATTTCTCTCTCGCTCTCAGCTCAATCTTTTGTTTTGTTAATAAGCCCTTCTGCTCTTTCTCCCAGGCAGGAGAGTTGAGCCATTCTCTGAGAAGAATCCGCATGGATACCGGAAACTAGATATTTCAGGGCACAGGCGAAATGAAGATTTTCTACTCATAATTCAGCCTGCAACAAGCAAAGCTAGTGTGGTAGGGAGCCCCTCTGGCCTCTATACCAGTCTCTGTGTCTCTGAGGTCTCTGTCTCTCTCTGCTCCTGTCTCCTCATTTTTTTTTTGGTAATTTTTCCTTTTTACGATTTTTTTAAAGGTAGAATTTCTCTATGGCTCTCAGCTCCATCTTTTGTTTTGTTAATAAGCCCTTCTGCTCCTTTCTCCCAGGCAGGACAGTGGAGCCATTCTCTCAGAAGTTTCCACATGGATACTGGGAACTAGATATTTCAGGGCACAGGCGAAATGAAGATTTTCTACTCATAATTCAGCCTCCTGCAAGCAAAGCTAGTGTGGTAGGGAGCCCCTCTGGCCTCTATCCTTGTCTCTGTGTCTCTGAGGACTCTGTCTCTCTCTGCTCCTGTCTCCTCATTTTTTTGGTAATTATTCCTTTTTACGATTTTTTTAAAGGTAGAATTTCTCTCTGGCTCTCAGCTCCATCTTTTGTTTTGTCAATAAGCCCTTCTGCTCCTTTCTCCCAGGCAGGAGAGTGCAGCCATTCTCTCAGAAGATTCCACATGGATACTGGGAACTAGGTATTTCAGGGCAAAAGAGAAATGAAGATTTTCTACTCATAATTCAGCATCCAGCAAGCAAAGGTAGTGTGGTAGGAAGCCCCCCGGGCCTCTATCCCTGTCTCTGTGTCTCTGAGGTCTCTGTCTCTCTCTGCTCCTCTCTCCTCATTTTATTTTGGTAAATTTTCCTTTTTAAGATATTTTTTAAAGGTAGAATTTCTCTCTGGCTCTCAGCTCCATTTTTTTTTTGTTAATAAGCCCCTATGCTCCTTTCTCCCAGGCAGGAGAGTTGAGCCATTCTCTGAGAAGAATCCACATGGATACTGGGAACTAGATATTTCAGGGCACAGGCGAAATGAAGATTTTCTACTCATTATTCAGCCTCCAGCAAGCAAAGGTAGTGTGGTAGGGAGCCCCTCTGGCCTCTATTGCTGTCTCTGTGTCTCTGAGGTCTCTGTCTCTCTCTGCTCCTGTCTCTTCATTTTTTTTTGGAATTTTTCCTTTTTACGATTTTTTTAAAGGTAGAATTTCTCTCTGGCTCTCAGCTCCATCTTTTGTTTTGTTAATAAGCACCTCTACTCCTTTTCCCCAGGCAGGAGAGTTGAACCATTCTCTCAGAAGATTCCACATGGATACTGGGAACTAGATATTTCAGGGCACAGGCGAAATGAAGATTTTCTACTCATAATTCAGCCTCCAGCAAGCAAAGCTAGTGTGGTAGGGAGCCCCTCTGGCCCCTATCCCTGTCTCTGTGTCTATGCGGTCTCTGTCTCTCTGCTCCTGTCTCCTCAGTTTTTTTGGTAATTTTTGCTTTTTAGTATATTTGTAAATGTAGAATTTCTCTCTGGCTCTCAGCTCCATCTTTTGTTTTGTTAATAAGCCCCTCTGCTCCTTTCTCCCAGGCAGGAGAGTTGAGCCATTCTCTGAGAATATTCCACATGGATACTGGGAACTAGATATTTCAGGGCACAGGCGAAATGCAGGTTTTCTACTCATCATTCAGCCTCCAGCAAGCAAAGCTAGTGTAGTAGGGAGCCCCTCTGGCGTCTATCCCTGTCTCTGGGTCTCTGAGGTCTCTGTCTCTTTCTGCTCCTGTCTCCTCATTTTTTTTTTTTGGTAATTTTTCCTTTTTACGATATTTTTAAAGGTAGAATTTCTCTCTGGCTCTCAGCTCAATCTTTTGTTTTGTTAATAAGCACTTCTGCACCTTTCTCCCATGCAGGAGAGTTGAGCCATTCTCTGAGAAGATTCCACATGGATACTGGGAAATAGATATTTCAGGGCACAGACGAAATGAAGATTTTCTACTCATAATTCTGCCTCCAGCAAGCAAAGCTAGTGTGGTAGGGAGCCCCTCTGGCCTCTATCCCTGTCTCTGTGTCTCTAAGGTCTCTGTCTCTCTCTGCTCCTGTCTCCTCATTTTTTTTGCGTAATTTTTCCTTTTTATGGTTTTTTAAAGGTAGTATTTCTCTCTCGCTCTCAGCTCCATCTTTTGTTTTGTTAATAAGCCCTTCTGCTCCTTTCTCCCAGGCAGGAGAGTTGAGCCATTCTCTGAGAAGTTTCCACATGGATACTGGGAACAAGATATTTCAGGGCACAGGCCAAATGAAGATTTTCTACTCATAATTCAGCCTCCAGCAAGCAAACCTAGTGTAGTAGGGAGCCCCTCTGGCCTCTATCCCTGTCTCTGTGTCTCTTAGGTCTCTGTCTCTCTCTGCTCCTGTCTCCTCATTTTCTTTGTGTAATTTTTCCTTTTTATGGTTTTTTAAAGGTAGAATTTCTCTCTCGCTCTCAGCTCCATCTTTTGTTTTGTTAATAAGCCCTTCTGCTCCTTTCTCCCAGGCAGGAGAGTTGAGCCAATCTCTGAGAAGATTCCACATGGATACTGGGAACTAGATATTTCAGGGCACAGGCGAAATGAAGATTTTCTACTCATAATTCAGCCTGCAACAAGCAAAGCTAGTGTGGTAGGGAGCCCCTCTGGCGTCTATCCCTGTCTCTGTGTCTCTGAGTTCTCTGTCTCTCCCTGCTCCTTTCTCCCCATATTTTTGGTAATTTTTCATTTTTACGATTTTTTCAAAGGTAGAATTTCTCTCTGGCTCTCAGCTCCATCTTTTGTTTTGTTAATAAGCCCTTCTGCTCCTTTCTCCCAGGCAGGAGAGTTGAGCCATTCTCTGAGAAGATTCCACATGGATACTGGGAACTAGATATTTCAGGGAACAGGCGAAATCAATATTTTCTACTCATTATTCAGGCTCCAGCAAGCAAAGCTAGTGTGGTAGGGAGACCCTCTTGCCTCTATAACTGTCTCTGTGTCTCTGAGGTCTCTGTGTCTCTCTTCTCCTGTCTCTTCATTTTTTTTTGTAATTTTTCCTTTTACGATTTTTTTAAAGGTAGAATTACTCTCTGGCTCTCAGCTCCATCTTTTGTTTTGTTAATAAGCCCTTCTGCTCCTTTCTCCCAGGCAGGAGAGTGGAGCCATTCTCTCAGAAGATTCCACATGGATACTGGGAACTAGATATTTCAGGGCACAGTTGAAATGAAGATTTTCTCCTCATAATTCAGCCTCCTGCAAGCAAAGCTAGTGTGGTAGGGAGCCCCTCTGGCCTCTATCCCTGTCTCTGGGTCTCTGAGGTCTCTGTCTCTTTCTGCTCCTGTCTCCTCATTTTTTTTGGTAATTTTTCCTTTTTACGATATTTTTAAAGGTAGAATTTCTCTCTGCCTCTCAGCTCCATCTTTTGTTTTGTTAATAAGCCCTTCTGCACCTTTCTCCCATGCAGGAGAGTTGAGCCATTCTCTGAGAAGATTCCACATGGATACTGGGAAATAGATATTTCAGGGCACAGGCCAAATGAAGATTTTCTACTCATAATTCTGCCTCCAGCAAGCAAAGCTAGTGTGGTAGGGAGCCCCTCGGGTCTCTATCCCTGTCTCTGTGTCTCTTGGGTCTCTGTCTCTCTCTGCTCCTGTCTCCTCTTTTTTTTTGCGTAATTTTTCCTTTTTATGGTTTTTTAAAGGTAGAATTTCTCTCTGGTTCTCAGTTCCATCTTTTGTTTTGTTAATAAGCCCTTCTGCTCCTTTCTCCCAGGCAGGAGAGTGGAGCCATTCTCTCAGAAGTTTCCACATGGATACTGGGAAATAGATATTTCAGGGCACAGGCGAAATGAAGATTTTCTCCTCATAATTCAGCCTCCTGCAAGCAAAGCTAGTGTGGTCGGGAGCCCCTCTGGCCTCTATCCTTGTGTCTGTGTCTCTGAGGACTCTGTCTCTCTCTGCTCCAGTCTCCTCATTTTAATTGGTAATTATTTCTTTTTACGATTTTTTTAAAGGTAGAATTTCTCTCTGGCTCTCAGCTCCATCTTTTGTTTTGTTAATAAGCCCTTCTGCTCCTTTCTCCCAGGCATGAGAGTTGAGCCATTCTCTGAGAAGATTCCACATGGATATGGGAACTAGATATTTCAGGGCACAGGCGAAATGAAGATTTTCTACTCATTATTCAGCCTCCAGCAAGCAAAGGTAGTGTGGTAGGGAGCCCCTCTGGCCTCTATCGCTGTCTCTGTGTCTCTGAGGTCTCTGTCTCTCTCTGCTCCTGTCTCTTCATTTTTTTTGTAATTTTTCCTTTTTACGATTTTTTTAAATATATAATTTCTCTCTGGCTCTCAGCTCCATCTTTTGTTTTGTTAATAAGCACTTCTACTCCTTTCTCCCAGGCAGGAGAGTTGAACCATTCTCTCAGAAGATTCCACATGGACACTGGGAACTAATATTTTAGGGCACAGGCGAAATGAAGATTTTCTACTCATAATTTAGCCTCCAGCAAGCCAAGCTAGTGTGGTAGGGAGCCCCTCTGGCCTCTATCCCTGTCTCTGTGTCTATGCGGTCTCTGTCTCTCTGCTCCTGTCTCCTCAGTTTTTTTGGTAATTTTTGCTTTTTAGTATATTTGTAAATGTAGAATTTCTCTCTGGCTCTCAGCTCCATCTTTTGTTTTGTTAATAAGCCCCTCTGCTCCTTTCTCTCAGGCAGGAGAGTTGAGCCATTCTCTGAGAAGATTCCACATGGATACTGGGAACTAGATATTTCAGGGCACAGGCCAAATGAAGATTTTCTACTCATAATTCAGCCTCCAGCAAGCAAAGCTATTGTTGTAGGGAGCCCCTCTATCCTCTATCCCTGTCTCTGTGTCTCTGAGGTCTCTGTCTCTCTCTGCTCCTGTCTCCTCATATTTTTTTTGGTAATTTTTCCTTTTTACGATATTTTTAAAGGTAGAATTTCTCTCTGGCTATCAGCTCCATCTTTTGTTTTGTTAATAAGCCCTTCTGCACCTTTCTCCCATGCAGGAGAGTTGAGCCATTCTCTGAGAAGATTCCACATGGATACTGGGAAATAGATATTTCAGGGCACAGGCGAAATGAAGATTTTCTACTCATAATTCTGCCTCCAGCAAGCAAGGCTAGTGTGGTAGGGAGCCCCTCTGGCCTCTATCCCTGTCTCTGTGTCTCTAAGGTCTCTGTCTCTCTCTGCTCCTGTCTCCTCATTTTTTTTGCGTAATTTTTCCTTTTTATGGTTTTTTAAAGGTAGTATTTCTCTCTCGCTCTCAGCTCCATCTTTTGTTTTGTTAATAAGCCCTTCTGCTCCTTTCTCCCAGGCAGGAGAGTTGAGCCATTCTCTGAGAAGATTCCACATGGATACTGGGAACTAGATATTTCAGGGCACAGGCCAAATGAAGATTTTCTACTCATAATTAAGCCTACAGCAAGCAAACCTCGTGTGGTAGGGAGCCCCTCTAGCCTCTATCACTGTCTCTGTGTCTCTTAGGTCTCTGTCTCTCTCTGCTCCTGTCTCCTCATTTTTTTTGCGTAATTTTTCCTTTTTATGGTTTTTTAAAGGTAGAATTTCTCTCTCGCTCTCAGCTCAATCTTTTGTTTTTTAATAAGCCCTTCTGCTCTTTCTCCCAGGCAGGAGAGTTGAGCCATTCTCTGAGAAGATTCCGCATGGATACTGGAAACTAGATATTTCAGGGCACAGGCGTAATGAAGATTTTCTACTCATAATTCAGCCTGCAACAAGCAAAGCTAGTGTGGTAGGGAGCCCCTCTGGCCTGTATCGCTGTCTCTGTGTCTCTGAGGTCTCTGTCTCTCTCTGCTCCTGTCTCTTAATTTTTTTTGTAATTTTTCCTTTTTACGATATTTTTCAAGGTAGATTTTCTCTCTGGCTCTCAGCTCCATCTTTTGTTTTGTTAATAAGCACTTCTACTCCTTTCTCCCAGGCAGGAGAGTGGAGCCATTCTCTCCGAAGATTCCACATGGATACTGGGAACTAGATATTTCAGGGCACAGGAGAAATGAAGATTTGCTCCTCATAATTCAGCCTCCTGCAAGCAAAGCTAGTGTGGTAGGGAGCCCCTCTGGCATCTATACCAGTCTCTGTGTCTCTGAGGTCTCTGTCTCTCTCTGCTCCTGTCTCTTCACTTTTTTTTTGTAATTTTTTTTTACGATTTTTTTAAAGGTAGAATTTCTCTCTGGCTCTCAGCTCCATCTTTTGTTTTGTTAATAAGCACTTCTACTCCTTTCTCCCAGGCAGGAGAGTTGAACCATTCTCCCAGAAGATTCCACATGGATACTGGGAACAAGATATTTCAGGGCACAGGCGAAATGAAGATTTTCTACTCATAATTCAGCCTCCAGCAAGCAAAGCTAGTGTGGTAGGGAGCCCCTCTGGCCTCTATCCCTGTCTCTGTGTCTCTGCAGTCTCTGTCTCTCTCTGCTCCTCATTTTTCTTGGTAATTTTTCCTTTTTAGTATATTTGTAAATGTAGAATTTCTCTCTGGCTCTCAGCTCCATCTTTTATTTTGTTAATAAGCCCTTCTGCTCCTTTCTCCCAGGCAGGAGAGTTGAGCCATTCTCTGAGAAGATTCCACATGGATACTGGGAACAAGATATTTCAGAGCACAGGCGAAATGAAGATTTTCTACTCATAATTCAGCCTCCAGCAAGCAAAGCTAGTGTGGTAGGGAGCCCCTCTGGCCTCTATACAAGTCTCTGTGTCTCTGAGGTCTCTGTCTCTCTCTGCTCCTGTCTCCTCATTTATTTTTTTGGTAATTTTTCATTTTTACGATTTTTTTAAAGGTAGAATTTCTCTCTGGCACTCAGCTCCATCTTTTGTTTTGTTAATAAGCCCGTCTGCTCCTTTCTCCCAGGCAGGAGAGTTGAGCCATTCTCTGAGAAGATTCCACATGGATACTGGGAACTAGATATTTCAGGGCACAGACGAAATGAAGGTTTTCTACTCATCATTCAGCCTCCAGCAAGCAAAGCTAGTGTAGTAGGGAGCCCCTCTGGCCTCTATCCCTGTCTCTGGGTCTCTGAGGTCTCTGTCTCTTTCTGCTCCTGTCTCCTCATTTTTTTTGGTAATTTTTCCTTTTTACGATATTTTTAAAGGTAGAATTTCTCTCTGGCTCTCAGCTCCATCTTTTGTTTTGTTAATAAGCCATTCTGCACCTTTCTCCCATGCAGGAGAGTTGAGCCATTCTCTGAGAAGATTCCACATGGATACTGGGAAATAGATATTTCAGGGCACAGGCGAAATGAAGATTTTCTACTCATAATTCTGCCTCCAGCAAGCAAAGCTAGTGTGGTAGGGAGACCCTCTGGCCTCTATCCCTGTCTCTGTGTCTCTTAGGTCTCTGTCTATCTCTGCTCCTGTCTCCTCATTATTTTTTCCGTAATTTTTCCTTTTTATGGTTTTTTAAAGGTAGAATTTCTCTCTGGCTCTCAGCTCCATCTTTTGTTTTGTTAATAAGCCCTTCTGCTCCTTTCTCCCATGCTGGAGAGTGGAGCCATTCTCTCAGAAGATTCCACATGGATACTGGGAACTAGATATTTCAGGGCACAGGCGAAATGAAGATTTTCTCCTCATAATTCAGCCTCCTGCAAGCAAAGCTAGTGTGGTCGGGAGCCCCTCTGGCCTCTATCCTTGTCTCTGTGTCTCTGAGGGCTCTGTCTCTCTCTGCTCCTGTCTCCTCATTTTTTTGGTAATTTTTAATTTTTACGATTTTTTTAAAGTTAGAATTTCTCTCTGGCACTCAGCTCCATCTTTTGTTTTGTTAATAAGCCCTTCTGCTCCTTTCTCCCAGGCAGGAGAGTTGAGCCATTCTCTGAGAAGGTTCCACATGGATACTGGGATCTAGATATTTCAGGGCACATTCGAAATGAAGGTTTTTTACTTATTATTCAGCCTCCAGCAAGCAAAGTTAGTGTGGTAGGGAGCCCTTCTGGCCTCTATCCCTGTCTCTGTGTCTCTGAGGTCTCTGTCTCTCTCTGCTCCTGTCTCTTCATTTTTTTTTGTAATTTTACCTTTTACGATTTTTTTAAAGGTAGAATTTCTCTCTGGCTCTCAGCTCCATCTTTTGTTTTGTTAATAAGCCCTTCTGCTCCTTTCTCCCAGGCAGGAGAGTGGAGCCATTCTCTGAGAAGATTCCACATGGATACTGGGAACTAGATATTTCAGGGCACAGGCGAAATGAAGATTTTCTACGCATAATTCAGCCTCCAGCAAACAAAGCTAGTGTGGTAGGGATCCCCTCTGCCCTCTATCCTCGTCTCTGTGTCTCTGACGATCCTGTCTCTCTCTGCTCCTGTCTCCTCATTTTTTTTGATAATTATTACATTTTATGATTTTTTTAAAGGTAGAATTTCTCTCTGGTTCTCAGCTCAATCTTTTGTTTTGTTAATAAGCCCTTCTGCTCCTTTCTCCCAGGCAGGAGAGTTGAGCCATTCTCTGAGAAGATTCCACATGGATACTGGGAACTAGATATTTCAGGGCACAGGCCAAATGAAGATTTTCTACTCATAATTCAGCCTCCAGCAAGCAAAGCTAGTGTGGTAGAGAGCCCCTCTGGCCTCTATACCTGTCTCTGTGTCTCTGAGGTCTCTGTCTCTCTCTGCTCCTGTCTCCTCATTATTTTTTTGGTAATTTTTCCTTTTTACGATTTTTTTAAAGGTAGAATTTCTCTCTGGCTCTCAGCTCCATCTTTTGTTTTGTTAATAAGCCCGTCTGCTCCTTTCTCCCAGGCAGGAGAGTTGAGCCATTCTCTGAGAAGATTATACATGGATACTGGGAACTAGATATTTCAGGGCACAGGCGAAATGAAGGTTTTCTACTCATCATTCAGCCTCCAGCAAGCAAAGCTAGTGTGGTAGGGATCCCCTCTGGCCTCTATCCCTGTCTCTGGGTCTCTGAAGTCTCTGTCTCTTTCTGCTCCTGTCTCCTCATTTTTTTTTGGTAATTTTAATTTTTATGATATTTTAAAGGTAGAATTTCTCTCTGGCTCTCAGCTCCATCTTTTGTTTTGTTAATAACCCTTCCGCACCTTTCTCCCATGCTGGAGAGTTGAGCCATTCTCTGAGAAGTTTCTACATGGATACTGGGAAATAGATATTTCAGGGAACAGGCGAAATGAAGATTTTCTACTCATAATTCTGCCTCCAGCAAGCAAAGCTAGTGTGGTAGGGAGACCCTCTGGCCTCTATCCCTGTCTCTGTGTCTCTTAGGTCTCTGTCTCTCTCTGCTCCTGTCTCCTCATTTTTTTGCGTAATTTTTACTTTTTATGGTTTTTTAAGGTAGAATTTCTCTCTGGCTCTCAGCTCCATCTTTTGTTTTGTTAATAAGCCCTTCTGCTCCTTTCCTCCCAGGCAGGAGAGTTGAGACATTCTCTGAGAAGTTTCCACATGGATACTGGGAAATAGATATTTCAGGGCACAGGCCAAATGAAGATTTTCTACTCATAATTCAGCCTCGAGCAAGCAAAGCTAGTGTGGTAGGGAGCCCCTCTGGCTCTCTATCCTGTCTCTGTGTCTCTGAGGTCTCTGTCTCTCTGCTCCGGTCCTCCTCATTTTTTTTTGGTAAAATTTTCCTTTTTACGATTTTTTTAAAGGTAGAATTACTCTCTGGCTCTCAGCTCCATTTTTTTTTTTGTTAATAAGCCCCTCTGCTCCTTTCTCCCAGGCAGGAGAGTTGAGCCATTCTCTGAGAAAATCCACATGGATACTGGGAACTAGATATTTCAGGGCACAGGCGAAATGAAGATTTTCTACTCATTATTCAGCCTCCAGTAAGCAAAGCTAGTGTGGTAGGGAGCCCCTCTGGCCTCTATCGCTGTCTCTGTGTCTCTGAGTTCTCTGTCTCTCTCTGCTCCTGTCTCTTCATTTTTTTTTGTAATTTTTCCTTTTTACGATATTTTTAAAGGTAGAATTTCTCTCTGGCTCTCAGCTCCATCTTTTGTTTGTTAATAAGCACTTCTACTCCTTTCTCCCAGGCAGGATAGTTGAACCATTCTCTCAGATTATTCCACATGGATACTAGGAACTAGGTATTTCAGGGGCACAGGCGAAATGAAGATTTTCTACTCATAATTCAGCGCTCCAGCAAGCAAAGCTAGTGTGGTAGGGAGCCCCTCTGGCCTCTATCCCTGTCCTCTGTGTCTCTGCGGTCTCTGTCTCTCTCTGCTCCTGTCTCCTCAGTTTTTTTGGTAATTTTTCCTTTTTAGTATATTTGTAAATGTAGAATTTCTCTCTGGCTCTCAGGCTCCATCTTTTGTTTTGTTAATAAGCTTCCTCTGCTCCTTTCTCCCAGGCAGGAGAGTTGAGCCATTCACTGAGAAGATTCCACATGGATACTGGGAACAAGATATTTCAGGGCACAGGCCAAATGAAGATTTTCTACTCATAATTCAGCCTCCAGCAAGCAAAGCTAGTGTGGTAGGGAGCCCCTCTGGCCTCTATCCCTGTCTCTGTGTCTCTGAGGTCCTCTGTCTCTCTCTCTGCTCCTGTCTCCTCATTTTTTTTGGTAATTTTTCCTTTTTACGATTTTTTTAAAGGTAGAATTTCTCTCTGGCTCTCAGCTCCGTCTTTTGTTTTGTTAATAAGCCCGTCTGCTCCTTTCTCCCAGGCAGGAGAGTTGAGCCATTCTCTGAGAAGATACCACATGGACACTGGGAACTAGATATTTCAGGGCACAGCGAAATGAAGGTTTTCTACTCATCATTCAGCCTCCAGCATGCAAAGCTAGTGTGGTAGGGAGCCCCCTCTGGCCTCTATCCCTCTCTCTGTGTCTCTGAGGTCATCTGTCTCTCTCTGCTCCTGTCTCTTCATTTTTTTTTGTAATTTTTTCTTTTACGATTTTTTTAAAGGTAGAATTTCTCTCTGGCTCTCAGCTCCATCTTTTGTTTTGTTAATAAGCCCTTCTGCTCCTTTCTCCCAGGCAGGAGAGTTGAGCCATTCTCTCAGAAGATTCCACATGGATACTGGGAACTAGATATTTCAGGGCACAAGAGAAATGAAGATTTTCTTCTCATAATTCAGCATCCAGCAAGCAAAGCTAGTGTGGAAGGAGGCCCCCCTGGCCGCTATCCCTGTCTCTGTGTCTCTGAGGTCTCTGTCTCTCTCTGCTCCTGTCTCCTCAATTTTTTTATGTAATTTTTCCTTTTTACGATTTTTTTAAAGGTAGAATTTCTCTCTGGCTCTCAGCTCAATCTTTTGTTTTGTTAATAAGCCCTTCTGCTCCTTTCTCCCAGGCAGGAGAGTTGAGCCATTCTCTGAGAAGATTCCACATGGATACTGGGAACTAGATATTTCAGGGCACAGGCGAAATGAAGATTTTCTACTCATAATTCAGCCACCAGCAAGCAAAGCTAGTGTGATAGGGAGCCCCTCTGGCCTCTATCCCTCTCTCTGTGTCTCTGAGGTCTCTGTCTCTCTCTGCTCCTGTCTCATCATTTTTTTTGGTAATTTTTCCTTTTACGGTATTTGTAAATGTAGAATTTCTCTCTGGCTCTCAGCTCCATCTTTTGTTTTGTTAATAAGCCCTTCTGCTCCTTTCTCCCAGGCAGGAGAGTTGAGCCATTCTCTGAGAAGAATCCACATGGATACTGGGAACAAGATATTTCAGGGCACAGGCCAAATGAAGATTTTCTACTCATAATTCAGCCTCCAGCAAGCAAAGCTAGTGTGGTAGGGAGCCCCTCTGGCCTCTATCCCTGTCTCTGTGTCTCTGAGGTCTCTGTCTCTCTCTGCTCCTGTCTCCTCATTTTTTTTTTGGTAATTTTTCATTTTTACGATTTTTTTAAAGGTAGAATTTCTCTCAGGCTCTCAGCTCCATCTTTTGTTTTGTTAATAAGCCCTTCTGCTCCTTTCTCCCAGGCAGGAGAGTTGAGCCATTCTCTGAGAAGTTTCCACATGGATACTAGGAACTAGATATTTCAGGGCACAGGCGAAATGAAGATTTTCTACGCATAATTCAGCCTCGAGCAAACAAAGGTAGTGTGGTAGGGATCCCCCTCTGGCCTCTATCCTTGTCTCTGTGTCTCTGACGACTCTGTCTCTCTCTGCTCCTGTCTCCTCATTTTTTTTTGATAATTATTCCTTTTTACGATTTTTTTAAAGGTAGAATTTCTCTCTGGCTCTGAGATCCATCTTTTGTTTTGATAATAAGCACTTCTGCTCCTTTCACCGATTCATGAGAGTTGAGCCATTCCCTGAGAAGTTTCCACATGGATACTGGGAACTAGAAATTTCAGGGCACAGGCGAAATGAAGATTTTCTACGCATAATTCAGCCTCGAGCAAACAAAGCTAGTGTGGTAGGGATCCCCTCTGGCCTCTATCCTTGTCTCTGTGTCTCTGACGACTCTGTCTCTCTCTGCTCCTGTCTCCTCATTTTTTTTGATAATTATTCCTTTTTACGATTTTTTTAAAGGTAGAATTTCTCTCTGGCTCTCAGATCCATCTTTTGTTTTGTTAATAAGCCCTTCTGCTCCTTTCACCGATTCAGGAGAGTTGAGCCATTCTCTGAGAAGATTCCACATGGATACTGGGAACTAGATATTTCAGGGCACAGGCGAAATGAAGGTTTACTACTCATAATTCAGCATCCAGCAAGCAAAGCTAGTGTGGAAGGAGGCCCCCCTGGCCTCTATCCCTGTCTCTGTTTCTCTGAGGTCTCTGTCTCTCACTGCTCCTGTCTCCTCAATTTTTTTATGTAATTTTTCCTTTTTACGATTTTTTTAAAGGTAGAATTTCTCTCTGGCTCTCAGCTCAATCTTTTGTTTTGTTAATAAGCCCTTCTGCTCCTTTCTCCCAGGCAGGAGAGTTGAGCCATTCCCTGAGAAGATTCCACATGGATACTGGGAACTAGATATTTCAGGGCACAGGCGAAATGAAGATTTTCTACTCATAATTCAGCCACCAGCAAGCAAAGCTAGTGTGATAGGGAGCCCCTCTGGCCTCTATCCCTATCTCTGTGTCTCTGAGGTCTCTGTCTCTCTCTGCTCCTGTCTCATCATTTTTTTTGGTAATTTTTTCCTTTTACGGTATTTGTAAATGTAGAATTTCTCTCTGGCTCTCAGCTCCATCTTTTGTTTTGTTAATAAGCCCTTCTGCTCCTTTCTCCCAGGCAGGAGAGTTGAGCCATTCTCTGAGAAGATTCCACATGGATACTGGGAAGTAGATATTTCAGGGCACAGGCAAAATGAAGATTTTCTACTCATAATTCAGCCTCCAGCAAGCAAAGCTAGTGTGGTAGGGTGCCCCTCTGGACTCTATCCCTGTCTCTGTGTCTCTTAGGTCTCTGTCTCTCTCTGCTCCTGTCTCCTCATTTTTTTTGCGTAATTTTTCGTTTTTATGGTTTTTTAAAGGTAGAATTTCTCTCTGGCTCTCAGGTCCATCTTTTGTTTTGTTAATAAGCCCTTCTGCTCCATTCTCCCTGGCAGGAGAGTTGAGACATTCTCTGAGAAGTTTCCACATGGATACTGGGAACAAGATATTTCAGGGCACAGGCGAAATGAAGATATTCTACTCATAATTCAGCCTCCAGCAAGCAAAGCTAGTGTTGTAGGGAGCCCCTCTGGTCTCTATCCATGTCTCTGTGTCTCTGAGGTCTCTGTCTCTCTCTGCTCCTGTCTCCTCATTTTTTTTTTGGTAATTTTTCCTTTTTACGATATTTGTAAATGTAGAATTTCTCTCTGGCTCTCAGCTCCATCTTTTGTTTTGTTAATAAGCCCTTCTGCACCTTTTCTCCCAGGCAGGAGAGTTGAGCCATTCTCTGAGAAGATTCCACATGGATACTGGGAACAAGATATTTCAGGGCACAGGCGAAATGAAGATTTTCTACTCATAATTCAGCCTCCAGCAAGCAAAGCTAGTGTGGTAGGGAGCCCCTCTGGCCTCTATCCCTGTCTCTGTGTCTCTGAGGTCTCTGTCTCTCTCTGCTCCTGTCTCCTCATTTCTTTTGGTAATTTTTCCTTTTTACGATTTTTTTAAAGGTAGAATTTCTCTCTGGCTCTCAGCTCCATCTTTTGTTTGGTTAATAAGCCCTTCTGCTCCTTTCTCCCAGGCAGGAGAGTTGAGCCATTCTCTGAGAAGTTTCCACATGGATACTGGGAACTAAATATTTCAGGGCACAGGCGAAATGAAGATTTTCTCCTCATAATTCAGCCTCCAGCAAGCAAAGCTAGTGTGGTAGGGAGCCCCTCTGGCCTCTATCCCTGTCTCTGTGTCTCTTAGGTCTCTGTCTCTCTCTGCTCCTGTCTCCCCAATTTTTTTTGGTACTTTTTCCATTTTACGATTCCTTTAAAGGTAGAATTTCTCTCTGGCTCTCAGCTCCATCTTTTTGTTTTGTTAATAAGCACTTCTGCTCCTTTCTCCGAGGCATGAGAGTTGAGCCATTCTCTAAGAAGATTCCACATGGATACTGGGAACTAGATATTTCAGGGCACAGGCGAAATGAAGATTTTCTACTCATAATTCAGCCTCCAGCATGCAATGCTAGTGTGGTAGGGAGCCCCTTGGCCTCTATCCCTGTCTCTGTGTCTCTTAGGTCTCTGTCTCTCTCTACTCCTGTCTCCTCATTTTTTTTGCGTAATTTTTCCTTTTTATGGTTTTTTTAAAGGTAGAATTTCTCTCTCGCTCTCAGCTCCATCTTTTGTTTTGTTAATAAGCCCTTCTGCTCCTTTCTCCCAGGCAGGAGAGTTAAGCCATTCTCTGAGAAGATTCCACATGGATACTGGGAACTAGATATTTCAGGGCACAGGCGAAATGAAGATTTTCTACTCAAAATTCAGCCTGCAACAAGCAAAGCTAGTGTGGTAGGGTGCCCCTCTGGCCTCTATCCCTGTCTCTGTGTCTCTGAGGTCTCTGTCTCTCTCTGCTCCTTTCTCTCCATATTTTTGGTAATTTTTCATTTTTACCACTTTTTCAAAGGTAGAATGTCTCTCTGGCTCTCAGCTCCATCTTTTGTTTTGTTAATAAGCCCTTCTGCTCCTTTCTCCCCGGCAGGAGAGTTGAGCCATTCTCTGAGAAGATTCCACATGGATACTGGGAACAAGATATTTCATGGCACAGGCGAAATGAAGATTTTCTACTCATTGTTCAGCCTCCAGCAAGCAAAGCTAGTGTGGTAGGGAGCCTCTCTGGCGTCTATTCCTGTCTCTGTGTCTCTGAGGTCTCTGTCTCTCTCTGCTCCTGTCTCTTCATTTTTTTTGTAATTTTTCCTTTTACGATTGTTTTAAAGGTAGAATTTCTCTCTGACTCTCAGCTCCATCTTTTGTTTTGTTAATAAGCCCTTCTGCTCCTTTCTCCAAGGCATGAGAGTTGAGCCATTCTCTAAGAAGAATCCACATGGATACTGGGAACTAGATATTTCAGGGCACAGGCGAAATGAAGATTTTCTACTCATAATTCAGCCTCCAGCATGCAATGCAAGTGTGGTAGGGAGCCCCCTGGGCTTCTATCCTTGTCTCTGTGTCTCTGAGGTCTCTGTCTCTCTCTGCTCCTGTCTCCTCATTTTTTTTTGGTTATTTTTCCTTTTTACGATTTTTTTACAGGTAGAATTTCTCTCTGGCTCTCAGCTTTATCTGTTCTTTTGTTAATAAGCCCTTCCGCTCCTTTCTCCCAGGCAGGAGAGTTGAGCCATTCTCTGAAAAGATTACACATGGAACCTGTGAACTAGATATTTCAGGGCACAGGCGAAATGAAGATTTTCTACTCATAATTCAGCCTCCAGCAAGCTAAGCTAGTGTGGTAGGGAGCCCCTCTGGCCTCTATCCCTGTCTCTGTGACTCTGAGGTCTCTGTCTCTCTCTGCTCCTGCCTACTCATTTTTTTTTTGGTAATTTTTCCTTTTTACGATTTTTTTAAATGTATAATTTCTCTCTGGTTCTCAGCTCAATTTTTTGTTTTGTTAATAAGCCCTTCTGCTCCTTTCTCCCAGGCAGATTTGAGCCATTCTCTGAGAAGATTCCACATAGATACTGGGAACTAGATATTTCAGGGCACAGGCGAAATGAAGATTTTCTACTCATCATTCAGCCTCCAGCAAGCAAAGCTAGTGTGGTAGGGAGCCCCCTGGCCTCTATCCCTGTCTCTGTGTCTCTGAGGTCTCTGTCTCTCTCTGCTCCTGTCTCCTCATTTTTTTTGGTACTTTTTCCTTTTTAAGATTTCTTTAAAGGTAGAATTACTCTCTGGCTCTCGGCTCCATCTTTTATTTTGTTTTTAAGCCCTTCTGCTCCTTTCTCCCAGGCAGGAGAGTTGATCCATTCTCTGAGAAGGTTCCACATGGATACTGGGAAGTAGATATTTCAAGGCACAGGCGAAATGAAGATTTTCTACTCATAATTCAGACTTCAGCAAGCAAAGCTAGTGTGGTAGGGAGCTCCCTTGGCCACTATCCCTTTCTCTGTGTCTCTGAGGTCTCTGTCTCTCTCTGCTCCTGTCTCCTCACTTTTTTTGGTAATTTTTCCTTTTTACGGATTTTTACAGGTAGAATTTCTCTCTGGCTCTCAGCTTCATCTTTTCTTTTGTTAATAAGCCCTTCTACTCCTTTCTCCCAGGCTGGAGAGTTGAGCTATTCTCTGAGAAGTTTCCACGTGGATACTGGGAACTAGATATTTCAGGGCACAGGCGAAATGAAGACTTTCTACTCATAATTCACCCTCCAACAAGCAAAGCTAGTGTGGTAGGGAGCCCCCCTGTCCTCTATCCCTTCTCTGTGTCTCTGAGGTCTCTGTCTCTCTCTCCTGTCGACTCATATTTTTTTGGTAATTTTTCCTTTTTACGATTTTTTTAAAGGTAGAATTTCTATCTGGCTCTCAGCTCCATCTTTTGTTTTGTTAATAAGCCCTTCTGCTCCTTTCTCCCAGACAGGAGAATTGAGCCATTCTCTGAGAAGATTCCACATGTATATTGGGAACTAGATATTTCAGGGCATAGGCGAAATGTAGATTTTCTACTCATAATTGAGCCTCCAGCAAGCAAAGCTTGTGTGGGTGGGAGCCCCCCTGGCCTCTATACTTGTCTCTGTGTCTATGAGGTCTCTGTCTCTCTCTGCTCCTGTCTCCACTATTTTTTTTTGTAATTTTTCCTTTTTACGATTTCTTAAAAGGTAGAATTTCTCTCTGGCTCTCAGCTCCATCTTTTGTTTTGTTAATAAGCGCTTCTGCTCCTTTCTCCCAGGCAGGAGAGTGGAGTCATTCTCTGAGAAGTTTCCACATGGATACTGGGAAGTAGATATTTCAGGGCACAGGCCAAATGAAGATTTTCAACTCATAATTCAGCCACCAGCAAGCAAAGCTAGTGTGGTAGGGAGCCCCCCTGGCCTCTATCCCTGTCTCTGTGTCTCTGAGGTCTCTGTCTATCTCTGCTCCAGTCTCCTCATTTTTTTTTTGGTAATATTTCCTGTTTACGATTTTTTTAAAGGTAGAATTTCTCTCTGGCTCTCAGCTCCATCTTTGTTTTGTTAATAAGCCCTTCTGCTCCTTTCTCCCAGGCAGGAGAGTTGAGCCATTCTCTAAGAAGTTTCCACATGAATACTGGGAACTAGATATTTCAGCGCACAGGCGAAATGAAGATTTTGTACTCATAATAGAGCCTCCAGCAAGCAAAGCTAATGTGGTAGGGAGCCCCCTTGGCCTCTATCCCTGTCTCTGTGTCTCTGAGGTCTCTGTCTCTCTCTGCTCCTGTCTCCTCATTTTTTTTTGGTAATTTTTCCTTTTTACGATATTTTTACAGGTAGAATTTCTCTCTGGCTCTCAGCTTCATCTTTTCTTTTGTTAATAAGCCCTTCTGCTCCTTTCTCCCAGGCAGGAGAGTTGAGCCATTCTCTGAGAAGATGCCACATGGATACTGGGAAATAGGTATTTCAAGGCACAGGCGAAATGAAGATATTCTGCTCATAATTCAGCCTCCAGCAAGCAAAGCTAGTGTGGTAGGGAGCCCCCCTGGCCTCTATCCCTGTCTCTGTGTCTCTGAGGTCTCTGTTTCTCTCTGCTCCTGTCTCCTCATTTTTTTTGGTAATTTTTCCCTTTTACGATTATTTTAAATGTAGAATTTCTCTCTGGCTCTCAGCGCCATCTTTTGTTTTGTTAATAATCCCTTCTACTCCTTTCTCCCAGGCTGGAGAGTTGAGCTATTCTCTGAGAAGTTTCCACATGGATACTGGGAACTAGATATTTCAGGGCACAGGCGAAATGAAGACTTTCTACTCATAATTCACCCTCCAACAAGCAAAGCTAGTGTGGTAGGGAGCCCCCCTGGCCTCTATCCCTTCTCTGTGTCTCTGAGGTCTCTGTCTCTCTCTCCTGTCGACTCATATTTTTTTGGTAATTTTTCCTTTTTACGATTTTTTTAAAGGTAGAATTTCTATCTGGCTCTCAGCTCCATCTTTTGTTTTGTTAATAAGCCCTTCTGCTCCTTTCTCCCAGACAGGAGTATTGAGCCATTCTCTGAGAAGATTCCACATGTATACTGGGAACTAGATATTTCAGGGCATAGGCGAAATGTAGATTTTCTACTCATAATTCAGCCTCCAGCAAGCAAACCAAGTGTGGTAGGGAGCCCCCCTGGCCTCTATATTTGTCTCTGTGTCTATGAGGTCTCTGTCTCTCGCTGCTCCTGTCTCCACTATTTTTTTTTGTACTTTTTCATTTTTACGATTTTTTTAAAGGTAGAATTTCTCTCTGGCTCTCAGCTCCATCTTTTGTTTTGTTAATAAGTCCTTCTGCTCCTTTCTCCCAGGCATGAGAGTTGAGCCATTCTCTAAGAAGCTTCCACATGGATACTGGGAACTAGATATTTCAGGGCACAGGCAAAATGAAGATTTTCTACTCATAATTCAGCCTCCATCTAGCAAAGCTAGTGTGGTAGGAAGCCCCCTTGGCCTCTATCCCTGTCTCTGTGTCTCTGAGGTCTCTGTCTCTCTCTGCTCGTGTCTCCTCATATTTTTTTTGGTAATTTTTCCTTTTTACGATTTTTTTACAGGTAGAATTTCTCTCTGGCTCTCAGCTTCATCTTTTCTTTTGTTAATAAGCCTTTCTGCTCCTTTCTCCCAGGAAGGAGAGTTGAGTCATTCTCTGAGAAGTTTCCACATGGATACTGAGAACTAGATATTCAAGGGCACAGGCGAAATGAAGATTTTCTACTCATAATTCAGCCTGCAGCAAGCATAGCTAGTGTGGTAGGGAGCCCCTCTGGCCTCTATCCCTGTCTCTGTGTCTCTGAGGTCTCTGTCTCTCTCTGCTCCTGCCTACACATTTTTTTTTGGTAATTTTTCCTTTTTTTGATTTTTTTAAATGTAGAATTTCTCTCTGGTTCTCAGCTCCATCTTTTGTTTTGTTAATAATCCCTTCTGCTCCTTTCTCCCAGGCAGGAGATTTGAGCCATTCTCTGAGAAGATTCCACATGGATACTGAGAAGTAGATATTTCAGGGCACAGGCGAAATGAACATTTTCTACTCATAATTCAGCCTCCATCAAGCAAAGCTAGTGTGGTAGGGAGCCCCCCTCGCCTCTATACCTGTCTCTGTGTCTGCGAGGTCTCTGTCTCTCTCTGCTCCTGTATCCTCATTTTTTTTGTTAATTTTTCCTTTTTTGCGATTTTTTTAAAGGTAGAATTTCTCTCTGGCTCTCAGCTCCATCTTTTGTTTTGTTAATAAGCCCTTCTGCTCCTTTCTCCCAGGCAGGAGAGTTGAGCCATTCTCTGAGAAGTTTCCACATGGATACTGGGAACTAGATATTCAGGGCACAGGCGAAATGAAGAATTTCTACTCATAATTCAGCCTCCAGCAAGCAAAGCTAGTGTGGTAGGGAGCCCACCTGGCCTCTATCCCTGTCTCTGTGTCTCTGAGGTCTCTGTCTCTCTCTGCTCCTGTCTCATCATTTTTTTTTGGTAATTTTTTCTTTTACGGTATTTGTAAATGTAGAATTTCTCTCTGGCTCTCAGCTCCATCTTTTGTTTTGTTAATAAGCCCTTCTGCTCAATTCTCCCAGGCAGGAGAGTTGAGCCATTCTCTGTGAAGATTCCACATGGATACTGGGAACAAGTTATTTCAGGACACAGGCCAAATGAAGATTTTCTACTCGTAATTCAGCCTCCAGCAAGCAGAGCTAGTGTGGTAGGGAGGCCCCCTGGCCTCTATCCCTGTCTCTGTGTCTCTGAGGTCTCTGTCTCTCACTGCTCCTGTCTCCTCATATTTTTGGCTAATTTTTCCATTTTACGATTTTTTTAAAGGTAGAATTTCTCTCTGGCTCTCAGCTCCATCTTTTGTTTTGTTAATAAGCCCTTCTGCTCATTTCTCTAAGGAAGGAGAGTTGAGCCATTATCTGAGAAGATTCCACATGGATACTGGGAACTAGATATTTCAGGGCAAATGCGAAATGAAGATTTTCTACTCATCATTCAGCCTCCAGCAAGTAAAGCTAGTGTGGTAGGGAGCCCCTCGGGCCTCGATCCCTGACTCTGTGTCTCTGAGGTCTCTGTCTCTCTCTGCTCCTGTCTCCTCATTTTTTTTGGTACTTTTTCCTTTTTACGATTTCTTTAAAGGTAGAATTTCTCTCTGGCTCTCAGCTCCATCTTTTGTTTTGTTAATAAGCCCTTCTGCTCCTTTCTCCCAGGCAGGAGAGTTGAGCCATTCTCTGAGAAGATTCCACATGGATACTGGGAACTAGATATTTCAGGGCACAGGCGAAATGAAGATTTTCTACTCATAATTCAGCCACCAGCAAGCAAAGCTAGTGTGATAGGGAGCCCCTCTGGCCTCTATCCCTGTCTCTGTGTCTCTGAGGTCTCTGTCTCTCTCTGCTCCTTTCTCTCCATATTTTTGGTAATTTTTCATTTTTACCACTTTTTCAAAGGTAGAATGTCTCTCTGGCTCTCAGCTCCATCTTTTGTTTTGTTAATAAGCCCTTCTGCTCCTTTCTCCCCGGCAGGAGAGTTGAGCCATTCTCTGAGAAGATTCCACATGGATACTGGGAACAAGATATTTCATGGCACAGGCGAAATGAAGATTTTCTACTCATTGTTCAGCCTCCAGCAAGCAAAGCTAGTGTGGTAGGGAGCCTCTCTGGCGTCTATTCCTGTCTCTGTGTCTCTGAGGTCTCTGTCTCTCTCTGCTCCTGTCTCTTCATTTTTTTTGTAATTTTTCCTTTTACGATTGTTTTAAAGGTAGAATTTCTCTCTGACTCTCAGCTCCATCTTTTGTTTTGTTAATAAGCCCTTCTGCTCCTTTCTCCAAGGCATGAGAGTTGAGCCATTCTCTAAGAAGTATCCACATGGATACTGGGAACTAGATATTTCAGGGCACAGGCGAAATGAAGATTTTCTACTCATAATTCAGCCTCCAGCATGCAATGCAAGTGTGGTAGGGAGCCCCCTGGGCTTCTATCCTTGTCTCTGTGTCTCTGAGGTCTCTGTCTCTCTCTGCTCCTGTCTCCTCATTTTTTTTTGGTTATTTTTCCTTTTTACGATTTTTTTACAGGTAGAATTTCTCTCTGGCTCTCAGCTTTATCTGTTCTTTTGTTAATAAGCCCTTCCGCTCCTTTCTCCCAGGCAGGAGAGTTGAGCCATTCTCTGAAAAGATTACACATGGAACCTGTGAACTAGATATTTCAGGGCACAGGCGAAATGAAGATTTTCTACTCATAATTCAGCCTCCAGCAAGCTAAGCTAGTGTGGTAGGGAGCCCCTCTGGCCTCTATCCCTGTCTCTGTGACTCTGAGGTCTCTGTCTCTCTCTGCTCCTGCCTACTCATTTTTTTTTTGGTAATTTTTCCTTTTTACGATTTTTTTAAATGTATAATTTCTCTCTGGTTCTCAGCTCAATTTTTTGTTTTGTTAATAAGCCCTTCTGCTCCTTTCTCCCAGGCAGATTTGAGCCATTCTCTGAGAAGATTCCACATAGATACTGGGAACTAGATATTTCAGGGCACAGGCGAAATGAAGATTTTCTACTCATCATTCAGCCTCCAGCAAGCAAAGCTAGTGTGGTAGGGAGCCCCCTGGCCTCTATCCCTGTCTCTGTGTCTCTGAGGTCTCTGTCTCTCTCTGCTCCTGTCTCCTCATTTTTTTTGGTACTTTTTCCTTTTTAAGATTTCTTTAAAGGTAGAATTACTCTCTGGCTCTCGGCTCCATCTTTTATTTTGTTTTTAAGCCCTTCTGCTCCTTTCTCCCAGGCAGGAGAGTTGATCCATTCTCTGAGAAGGTTCCACATGGATACTGGGAAGTAGATATTTCAAGGCACAGGCGAAATGAAGATTTTCTACTCATAATTCAGACTTCAGCAAGCAAAGCTAGTGTGGTAGGGAGCTCCCTTGGCCACTATCCCTTTCTCTGTGTCTCTGAGGTCTCTGTCTCTCTCTGCTCCTGTCTCCTCACTTTTTTTGGTAATTTTTCCTTTTTACGGATTTTTACAGGTAGAATTTCTCTCTGGCTCTCAGCTTCATCTTTTCTTTTGTTAATAAGCCCTTCTACTCCTTTCTCCCAGGCTGGAGAGTTGAGCTATTCTCTGAGAAGTTTCCACGTGGATACTGGGAACTAGATATTTCAGGGCACAGGCGAAATGAAGACTTTCTACTCATAATTCACCCTCCAACAAGCAAAGCTAGTGTGGTAGGGAGCCCCCCTGTCCTCTATCCCTTCTCTGTGTCTCTGAGGTCTCTGTCTCTCTCTCCTGTCGACTCATATTTTTTTGGTAATTTTTCCTTTTTACGATTTTTTTAAAGGTAGAATTTCTATCTGGCTCTCAGCTCCATCTTTTGTTTTGTTAATAAGCCCTTCTGCTCCTTTCTCCCAGACAGGAGAATTGAGCCATTCTCTGAGAAGATTCCACATGTATATTGGGAACTAGATATTTCAGGGCATAGGCGAAATGTAGATTTTCTACTCATAATTGAGCCTCCAGCAAGCAAAGCTTGTGTGGGTGGGAGCCCCCCTGGCCTCTATACTTGTCTCTGTGTCTATGAGGTCTCTGTCTCTCTCTGCTCCTGTCTCCACTATTTTTTTTTGTAATTTTTCCTTTTTACGATTTCTTAAAAGGTAGAATTTCTCTCTGGCTCTCAGCTCCATCTTTTGTTTTGTTAATAAGCGCTTCTGCTCCTTTCTCCCAGGCAGGAGAGTGGAGTCATTCTCTGAGAAGTTTCCACATGGATACTGGGAAGTAGATATTTCAGGGCACAGGCCAAATGAAGATTTTCAACTCATAATTCAGCCACCAGCAAGCAAAGCTAGTGTGGTAGGGAGCCCCCCTGGCCTCTATCCCTGTCTCTGTGTCTCTGAGGTCTCTGTCTATCTCTGCTCCAGTCTCCTCATTTTTTTTTTGGTAATATTTCCTGTTTACGATTTTTTTAAAGGTAGAATTTCTCTCTGGCTCTCAGCTCCATCTTTGTTTTGTTAATAAGCCCTTCTGCTCCTTTCTCCCAGGCAGGAGAGTTGAGCCATTCTCTAAGAAGTTTCCACATGAATACTGGGAACTAGATATTTCAGCGCACAGGCGAAATGAAGATTTTGTACTCATAATAGAGCCTCCAGCAAGCAAAGCTAATGTGGTAGGGAGCCCCCTTGGCCTCTATCCCTGTCTCTGTGTCTCTGAGGTCTCTGTCTCTCTCTGCTCCTGTCTCCTCATTTTTTTTGGTAATTTTTCCTTTTTACGATATTTTTACAGGTAGAATTTCTCTCTGGCTCTCAGCTTCATCTTTTCTTTTGTTAATAAGCCCTTCTGCTCCTTTCTCCCAGGCAGGAGAGTTGAGCCATTCTCTGAGAAGATGCCACATGGATACTGGGAAATAGGTATTTCAAGGCACAGGCGAAATGAAGATATTCTGCTCATAATTCAGCCTCCAGCAAGCAAAGCTAGTGTGGTAGGGAGCCCCCCTGGCCTCTATCCCTGTCTCTGTGTCTCTGAGGTCTCTGTTTCTCTCTGCTCCTGTCTCCTCATTTTTTTTGGTAATTTTTCCCTTTTACGATTATTTTAAATGTAGAATTTCTCTCTGGCTCTCAGCGCCATCTTTTGTTTTGTTAATAATCCCTTCTACTCCTTTCTCCCAGGCTGGAGAGTTGAGCTATTCTCTGAGAAGTTTCCACATGGATACTGGGAACTAGATATTTCAGGGCACAGGCGAAATGAAGACTTTCTACTCATAATTCACCCTCCAACAAGCAAAGCTAGTGTGGTAGGGAGCCCCCCTGGCCTCTATCCCTTCTCTGTGTCTCTGAGGTCTCTGTCTCTCTCTCCTGTCGACTCATATTTTTTTGGTAATTTTTCCTTTTTACGATTTTTTTAAAGGTAGAATTTCTATCTGGCTCTCAGCTCCATCTTTTGTTTTGTTAATAAGCCCTTCTGCTCCTTTCTCCCAGACAGGAGTATTGAGCCATTCTCTGAGAAGATTCCACATGTATACTGGGAACTAGATATTTCAGGGCATAGGCGAAATGTAGATTTTCTACTCATAATTCAGCCTCCAGCAAGCAAACCAAGTGTGGTAGGGAGCCCCCCTGGCCTCTATATTTGTCTCTGTGTCTATGAGGTCTCTGTCTCTCGCTGCTCCTGTCTCCACTATTTTTTTTTGTACTTTTTCATTTTTACGATTTTTTTAAAGGTAGAATTTCTCTCTGGCTCTCAGCTCCATCTTTTGTTTTGTTAATAAGTCCTTCTGCTCCTTTCTCCCAGGCATGAGAGTTGAGCCATTCTCTAAGAAGCTTCCACATGGATACTGGGAACTAGATATTTCAGGGCACAGGCAAAATGAAGATTTTCTACTCATAATTCAGCCTCCATCTAGCAAAGCTAGTGTGGTAGGAAGCCCCCTTGGCCTCTATCCCTGTCTCTGTGTCTCTGAGGTCTCTGTCTCTCTCTGCTCGTGTCTCCTCATATTTTTTTTGGTAATTTTTCCTTTTTACGATTTTTTTACAGGTAGAATTTCTCTCTGGCTCTCAGCTTCATCTTTTCTTTTGTTAATAAGCCTTTCTGCTCCTTTCTCCCAGGAAGGAGAGTTGAGTCATTCTCTGAGAAGTTTCCACATGGATACTGAGAACTAGATATTCAAGGGCACAGGCGAAATGAAGATTTTCTACTCATAATTCAGCCTGCAGCAAGCATAGCTAGTGTGGTAGGGAGCCCCTCTGGCCTCTATCCCTGTCTCTGTGTCTCTGAGGTCTCTGTCTCTCTCTGCTCCTGCCTACACATTTTTTTTTGGTAATTTTTCCTTTTTTTGATTTTTTTAAATGTAGAATTTCTCTCTGGTTCTCAGCTCCATCTTTTGTTTTGTTAATAATCCCTTCTGCTCCTTTCTCCCAGGCAGGAGATTTGAGCCATTCTCTGAGAAGATTCCACATGGATACTGAGAAGTAGATATTTCAGGGCACAGGCGAAATGAACATTTTCTACTCATAATTCAGCCTCCATCAAGCAAAGCTAGTGTGGTAGGGAGCCCCCCTCGCCTCTATACCTGTCTCTGTGTCTGCGAGGTCTCTGTCTCTCTCTGCTCCTGTATCCTCATTTTTTTTGTTAATTTTTCCTTTTTTGCGATTTTTTTAAAGGTAGAATTTCTCTCTGGCTCTCAGCTCCATCTTTTGTTTTGTTAATAAGCCCTTCTGCTCCTTTCTCCCAGGCAGGAGAGTTGAGCCATTCTCTGAGAAGTTTCCACATGGATACTGGGAACTAGATATTCAGGGCACAGGCGAAATGAAGAATTTCTACTCATAATTCAGCCTCCAGCAAGCAAAGCTAGTGTGGTAGGGAGCCCACCTGGCCTCTATCCCTGTCTCTGTGTCTCTGAGGTCTCTGTCTCTCTCTGCTCCTGTCTCATCATTTTTTTTTGGTAATTTTTTCTTTTACGGTATTTGTAAATGTAGAATTTCTCTCTGGCTCTCAGCTCCATCTTTTGTTTTGTTAATAAGCCCTTCTGCTCAATTCTCCCAGGCAGGAGAGTTGAGCCATTCTCTGTGAAGATTCCACATGGATACTGGGAACAAGTTATTTCAGGACACAGGCCAAATGAAGATTTTCTACTCGTAATTCAGCCTCCAGCAAGCAGAGCTAGTGTGGTAGGGAGGCCCCCTGGCCTCTATCCCTGTCTCTGTGTCTCTGAGGTCTCTGTCTCTCACTGCTCCTGTCTCCTCATATTTTTGGCTAATTTTTCCATTTTACGATTTTTTTAAAGGTAGAATTTCTCTCTGGCTCTCAGCTCCATCTTTTGTTTTGTTAATAAGCCCTTCTGCTCATTTCTCTAAGGAAGGAGAGTTGAGCCATTATCTGAGAAGATTCCACATGGATACTGGGAACTAGATATTTCAGGGCAAATGCGAAATGAAGATTTTCTACTCATCATTCAGCCTCCAGCAAGTAAAGCTAGTGTGGTAGGGAGCCCCTCGGGCCTCGATCCCTGACTCTGTGTCTCTGAGGTCTCTGTCTCTCTCTGCTCCTGTCTCCTCATTTTTTTTGGTACTTTTTCCTTTTTACGATTTCTTTAAAGGTAGAATTTCTCTCTGGCTCTCAGCTCCATCTTTTGTTTTGTTAATAAGCCCTTCTGCTCCTTTCTCCCAGGCAGGAGAGTTGAGCCATTCTCTGAGAAGATTCCACATGGATACTGGGAACTAGATATTTCAGGGCACAGGCGAAATGAAGATTTTCTACTCATAATTCAGCCACCAGCAAGCAAAGCTAGTGTGATAGGGAGCCCCTCTGGCCTCTATCCCTGTCTCTGTGTCTCTGAGGTCTCTGTCTCTCTCTGCTCCTTTCTCTCCATATTTTTGGTAATTTTTCATTTTTACCACTTTTTCAAAGGTAGAATGTCTCTCTGGCTCTCAGCTCCATCTTTTGTTTTGTTAATAAGCCCTTCTGCTCCTTTCTCCCCGGCAGGAGAGTTGAGCCATTCTCTGAGAAGATTCCACATGGATACTGGGAACAAGATATTTCATGGCACAGGCGAAATGAAGATTTTCTACTCATTGTTCAGCCTCCAGCAAGCAAAGCTAGTGTGGTAGGGAGCCTCTCTGGCGTCTATTCCTGTCTCTGTGTCTCTGAGGTCTCTGTCTCTCTCTGCTCCTGTCTCTTCATTTTTTTTGTAATTTTTCCTTTTACGATTGTTTTAAAGGTAGAATTTCTCTCTGACTCTCAGCTCCATCTTTTGTTTTGTTAATAAGCCCTTCTGCTCCTTTCTCCAAGGCATGAGAGTTGAGCCATTCTCTAAGAAGTATCCACATGGATACTGGGAACTAGATATTTCAGGGCACAGGCGAAATGAAGATTTTCTACTCATAATTCAGCCTCCAGCATGCAATGCAAGTGTGGTAGGGAGCCCCCTGGGCTTCTATCCTTGTCTCTGTGTCTCTGAGGTCTCTGTCTCTCTCTGCTCCTGTCTCCTCATTTTTTTTTGGTTATTTTTCCTTTTTACGATTTTTTTACAGGTAGAATTTCTCTCTGGCTCTCAGCTTTATCTGTTCTTTTGTTAATAAGCCCTTCCGCTCCTTTCTCCCAGGCAGGAGAGTTGAGCCATTCTCTGAAAAGATTACACATGGAACCTGTGAACTAGATATTTCAGGGCACAGGCGAAATGAAGATTTTCTACTCATAATTCAGCCTCCAGCAAGCTAAGCTAGTGTGGTAGGGAGCCCCTCTGGCCTCTATCCCTGTCTCTGTGACTCTGAGGTCTCTGTCTCTCTCTGCTCCTGCCTACTCATTTTTTTTTTGGTAATTTTTCCTTTTTACGATTTTTTTAAATGTATAATTTCTCTCTGGTTCTCAGCTCAATTTTTTGTTTTGTTAATAAGCCCTTCTGCTCCTTTCTCCCAGGCAGATTTGAGCCATTCTCTGAGAAGATTCCACATAGATACTGGGAACTAGATATTTCAGGGCACAGGCGAAATGAAGATTTTCTACTCATCATTCAGCCTCCAGCAAGCAAAGCTAGTGTGGTAGGGAGCCCCCTGGCCTCTATCCCTGTCTCTGTGTCTCTGAGGTCTCTGTCTCTCTCTGCTCCTGTCTCCTCATTTTTTTTGGTACTTTTTCCTTTTTAAGATTTCTTTAAAGGTAGAATTACTCTCTGGCTCTCGGCTCCATCTTTTATTTTGTTTTTAAGCCCTTCTGCTCCTTTCTCCCAGGCAGGAGAGTTGATCCATTCTCTGAGAAGGTTCCACATGGATACTGGGAAGTAGATATTTCAAGGCACAGGCGAAATGAAGATTTTCTACTCATAATTCAGACTTCAGCAAGCAAAGCTAGTGTGGTAGGGAGCTCCCTTGGCCACTATCCCTTTCTCTGTGTCTCTGAGGTCTCTGTCTCTCTCTGCTCCTGTCTCCTCACTTTTTTTGGTAATTTTTCCTTTTTACGGATTTTTACAGGTAGAATTTCTCTCTGGCTCTCAGCTTCATCTTTTCTTTTGTTAATAAGCCCTTCTACTCCTTTCTCCCAGGCTGGAGAGTTGAGCTATTCTCTGAGAAGTTTCCACGTGGATACTGGGAACTAGATATTTCAGGGCACAGGCGAAATGAAGACTTTCTACTCATAATTCACCCTCCAACAAGCAAAGCTAGTGTGGTAGGGAGCCCCCCTGTCCTCTATCCCTTCTCTGTGTCTCTGAGGTCTCTGTCTCTCTCTCCTGTCGACTCATATTTTTTTGGTAATTTTTCCTTTTTACGATTTTTTTAAAGGTAGAATTTCTATCTGGCTCTCAGCTCCATCTTTTGTTTTGTTAATAAGCCCTTCTGCTCCTTTCTCCCAGACAGGAGAATTGAGCCATTCTCTGAGAAGATTCCACATGTATATTGGGAACTAGATATTTCAGGGCATAGGCGAAATGTAGATTTTCTACTCATAATTGAGCCTCCAGCAAGCAAAGCTTGTGTGGGTGGGAGCCCCCCTGGCCTCTATACTTGTCTCTGTGTCTATGAGGTCTCTGTCTCTCTCTGCTCCTGTCTCCACTATTTTTTTTTGTAATTTTTCCTTTTTACGATTTCTTAAAAGGTAGAATTTCTCTCTGGCTCTCAGCTCCATCTTTTGTTTTGTTAATAAGCGCTTCTGCTCCTTTCTCCCAGGCAGGAGAGTGGAGTCATTCTCTGAGAAGTTTCCACATGGATACTGGGAAGTAGATATTTCAGGGCACAGGCCAAATGAAGATTTTCAACTCATAATTCAGCCACCAGCAAGCAAAGCTAGTGTGGTAGGGAGCCCCCCTGGCCTCTATCCCTGTCCTTGTGTCTCTGAGGTCTCTGTCTATCTCTGCTCCAGTCTCCTCATTTTTTTTTTGGTAATATTTCCTGTTTACGATTTTTTTAAAGGTAGAATTTCTCTCTGGCTCTCAGCTCCATCTTTGTTTTGTTAATAAGCCCTTCTGCTCCTTTCTCCCAGGCAGGAGAGTTGAGCCATTCTCTAAGAAGTTTCCACATGAATACTGGGAACTAGATATTTCAGCGCACAGGCGAAATGAAGATTTTGTACTCATAATAGAGCCTCCAGCAAGCAAAGCTAATGTGGTAGGGAGCCCCCTTGGCCTCTATCCCTGTCTCTGTGTCTCTGAGGTCTCTGTCTCTCTCTGCTCCTGTCTCCTCATTTTTTTTGGTAATTTTTCCTTTTTACGATATTTTTACAGGTAGAATTTCTCTCTGGCTCTCAGCTTCATCTTTTCTTTTGTTAATAAGCCCTTCTGCTCCTTTCTCCCAGGCAGGAGAGTTGAGCCATTCTCTGAGAAGATGCCACATGGATACTGGGAAATAGGTATTTCAAGGCACAGGCGAAATGAAGATATTCTGCTCATAATTCAGCCTCCAGCAAGCAAAGCTAGTGTGGTAGGGAGCCCCCCTGGCCTCTATCCCTGTCTCTGTGTCTCTGAGGTCTCTGTTTCTCTCTGCTCCTGTCTCCTCATTTTTTTTGGTAATTTTTCCCTTTTACGATTATTTTAAATGTAGAATTTCTCTCTGGCTCTCAGCGCCATCTTTTGTTTTGTTAATAATCCCTTCTACTCCTTTCTCCCAGGCTGGAGAGTTGAGCTATTCTCTGAGAAGTTTCCACATGGATACTGGGAACTAGATATTTCAGGGCACAGGCGAAATGAAGACTTTCTACTCATAATTCACCCTCCAACAAGCAAAGCTAGTGTGGTAGGGAGCCCCCCTGGCCTCTATCCCTTCTCTGTGTCTCTGAGGTCTCTGTCTCTCTCTCCTGTCGACTCATATTTTTTTGGTAATTTTTCCTTTTTACGATTTTTTTAAAGGTAGAATTTCTATCTGGCTCTCAGCTCCATCTTTTGTTTTGTTAATAAGCCCTTCTGCTCCTTTCTCCCAGACAGGAGTATTGAGCCATTCTCTGAGAAGATTCCACATGTATACTGGGAACTAGATATTTCAGGGCATAGGCGAAATGTAGATTTTCTACTCATAATTCAGCCTCCAGCAAGCAAACCAAGTGTGGTAGGGAGCCCCCCTGGCCTCTATATTTGTCTCTGTGTCTATGAGGTCTCTGTCTCTCGCTGCTCCTGTCTCCACTATTTTTTTTTGTACTTTTTCATTTTTACGATTTTTTTAAAGGTAGAATTTCTCTCTGGCTCTCAGCTCCATCTTTTGTTTTGTTAATAAGTCCTTCTGCTCCTTTCTCCCAGGCATGAGAGTTGAGCCATTCTCTAAGAAGCTTCCACATGGATACTGGGAACTAGATATTTCAGGGCACAGGCAAAATGAAGATTTTCTACTCATAATTCAGCCTCCATCTAGCAAAGCTAGTGTGGTAGGAAGCCCCCTTGGCCTCTATCCCTGTCTCTGTGTCTCTGAGGTCTCTGTCTCTCTCTGCTCCTGTCTCCTCATATTTTTTTTGGTAATTTTTCCTTTTTACGATTTTTTTACAGGTAGAATTTCTCTCTGGCTCTCAGCTTCATCTTTTCTTTTGTTAATAAGTCTTTCTGCTCCTTTCTCCCAGGAAGGAGAGTTGAGTCATTCTCTGAGAAGTTTCCACATGGATACTGAGAACTAGATATTCAAGGGCACAGGCGAAATGAAGATTTTCTACTCATAATTCAGCCTCCAGCAAGCATAGCTAGTGTGGTAGGGAGCCCCTCTGGCCTCTATCCCTGTCTCTGTGTCTCTGAGGTCTCTGTCTCTCTCTGCTCCTGCCTACACATTTTTTTTTGGTAATTTTTCCTTTTTTTGATTTTTTTAAATGTAGAATTTCTCTCTGGTTCTCAGCTCCATCTTTTGTTTTGTTAATAATCCCTTCTGCTCCTTTCTCCCAGGCAGGAGATTTGAGCCATTCTCTGAGAAGATTCCACATGGATACTGAGAAGTAGATATTTCAGGGCACAGGCGAAATGAACATTTTCTACTCATAATTCAGCCTCCATCAAGCAAAGCTAGTGTGGTAGGGAGCCCCCCTCGCCTCTATACCTGTCTCTGTGTCTGCGAGGTCTCTGTCTCTCTCTGCTCCTGTATCCTCATTTTTTTTGTTAATTTTTCCTTTTTTGCGATTTTTTTAAAGGTAGAATTTCTCTCTGGCTCTCAGCTCCATCTTTTGTTTTGTTAATAAGCCCTTCTGCTCCTTTCTCCCAGGCAGGAGAGTTGAGCCATTCTCTGAGAAGTTTCCACATGGATACTGGGAACTAGATATTCAGGGCACAGGCGAAATGAAGAATTTCTACTCATAATTCAGCCTCCAGCAAGCAAAGCTAGTGTGGTAGGGAGCCCACCTGGCCTCTATCCCTGTCTCTGTGTCTCTGAGGTCTCTGTCTCTCTCTGCTCCTGTCTCATCATTTTTTTTTGGTAATTTTTTCTTTTACGGTATTTGTAAATGTAGAATTTCTCTCTGGCTCTCAGCTCCATCTTTTGTTTTGTTAATAAGCCCTTCTGCTCAATTCTCCCAGGCAGGAGAGTTGAGCCATTCTCTGTGAAGATTCCACATGGATACTGGGAACAAGTTATTTCAGGACACAGGCCAAATGAAGATTTTCTACTCGTAATTCAGCCTCCAGCAAGCAGAGCTAGTGTGGTAGGGAGGCCCCCTGGCCTCTATCCCTGTCTCTGTGTCTCTGAGGTCTCTGTCTCTCACTGCTCCTGTCTCCTCATATTTTTGGCTAATTTTTCCATTTTACGATTTTTTTAAAGGTAGAATTTCTCTCTGGCTCTCAGCTCCATCTTTTGTTTTGTTAATAAGCCCTTCTGCTCATTTCTCTAAGGAAGGAGAGTTGAGCCATTATGTGAGAAGATTCCACATGGATACTGGGAACTAGATATTTCAGGGCAAATGCGAAATGAAGATTTTCTACTCATCATTCAGCCTCCAGCAAGTAAAGCTAGTGTGGTAGGGAGCCCCTCGGGCCTCGATCCCTGACTCTGTGTCTCTGAGGTCTCTGTCTCTCTCTGCTCCTGTCTCCTCATTTTTTTTGGTACTTTTTCCTTTTTACGATTTCTTTAAAGGTAGAATTTCTCTCTGGCTCTCAGCTCCATCTTTTGTTTTGTTAATAAGCCCTTCTGCTCCTTTCTCCCAGGCAGGAGAGTTGAGCCATTCTCTGAGAAGATTCCACATGGATACTGGGAACTAGATATTTCAGGGCACAGGCGAAATGAAGATTTTCTACTCATAATTCAGCCACCAGCAAGCAAAGCTAGTGTGATAGGGAGCCCCTCTGGCCTCTATCCCTGTCTCTGTGTCTCTGAGGTCTCTGTCTCTCTCTGCTCCTGTCTCATCATTTTTTTTGGTAATTTTTCCTTTTACGGTATTTGTAAATGTAGAATTTCTCTCTGGCACTCAGCTCCATCTTTTGTTTTGTTAATAAGCCCTTCTGCTCCTTTCTCCCAGGCAGGAGAGTTGAGCCATTCTCTGAGAAGAATCCACATGGATACTGGGAACAAGATATTTCAGGGCACAGGCCAAATGAAGATTTTCTACTCATAATTCAGCCTCCAGCAAGCAAAGCTAGTGTGGTAGGGAGCCCCTATGGCCTCTATCCCTGTCTCTGTGTCTCTGAGGTCTCTGTCTCTCTCTGCTCCTGTCTCCTCATTTTTTTTTTGGTAATTTTTCCTTTTTACGATTTTTTTAAAGGTAGAATTTCTCTCAGGCTCTCAGCTCCATCTTTTGTTTTGTTAATAAGCCCTTCTGCTCCTTTCTCCCAGGCAGGAGAGTTGAGCCATTCTCTGAGAAGTTTCCACATGGATACTAGGAACTAGATATTTCAGGGCACAGGCGAAATGAAGATTTTCTACGCATAATTCAGCCTCGAGCAAACAAAGCTAGTGTGGTAGGGATCCCCTCTGGCCTCTATCCTTGTCTCTGTGTCTCTGACGACTCTGTCTCTCTCTGCTCCTGTCTCCTCATTTTTTTTTTGATAATTATTCCTTTTTACGATTTTTTTAAAGGTACAATTTCTCTCTGGCTCTCAGATCCATCTTTTGTTTTGATAATAAGCCCTTCTGCTCCTTTCACCGATTCATGAGAGTTGAGCCATTCCCTGAGAAGTTTCCACATGTATACTGGGAACTAGAAATTTCAGGGCACAGGCGAAATGAAGATTTTCTACGCATAATTCAGCCTCGAGCAAACAAAGCTAGTGTGGTAGGGATCCCCTCTGGCCTCTATCCTTGTCTCTGTGTCTCTGACGACTCTGTCTCTCTCTGCTCCTGTCTCCTCATTTTTTTTGATAATTATTCCTTTTTACGATTTTTTTAAAGGTAGAATTTCTCTCTGGCTCTCAGATCCATCTTTTGTTTTGTTAATAAGCCCTTCTGCTCCTTTCACCGATTCAGGAGAGTTGAGCCATTCTCTGAGAAGATTCCACATGGATACTGGGAACTAGATATTTCAGGGCACAGGCGAAATGAAGGTTTACTACTCATAATTCAGCATCCAGCAAGCAAAGCTAGTGTGGAAGGAGGCCCCCCTGGCCTCTATCCCTGTCTCTGTTTCTCTGAGGTCTCTGTCTCTCACTGCTCCTGTCTCCTCAATTTTTTTATGTAATTTTTCCTTTTTACGATTTTTTTAAAGGTAGAATTTCTCTCTGGCTCTCAGCTCAATCTTTTGTTTTGTTAATAAGCCCTTCTGCTCCTTTCTCCCAGGCAGGAGAGTTGAGCCATTCTCTGAGAAGTTTCCACATGGATACTGGGAACTAGATATTTCAGGGCACAGGCAAAATGAAGATTTTCTACTCATAATTCAGGCTCCAGCAAGCAAAGCTAGTGTGGTAGGGTGCCCCTCTGGACTCTATCCCTGTCTCTGTGTCTCTTAGGTCTCTGTCTCTCTCTGGTCCTGTCTCCTCATTTTTTTGCGTAATTTTTCGTTTTTATGGTTTTTTAAAGGTAGAATTTCTCTCTGGCTCTCAGGTCCATCTTTTGTTTTGTTAATAAGCCCTTCTGCTCCATTCTCCCTGGCAGGAGAGTTGAGACATTCTCTGAGAAGTTTCCACATGGATACTGGGAACAAGATATTTCAGGGCACAGGCGAAATGAAGATATTCTACTCATAATTCAGCCTCCAGCAAGCAAAGCTAGTGTTGTAGGGAGCCCCTCTGGTCTCTATCCATGTCTCTGTGTCTCTGAGGTCTCTGTCTCTCTCTGCTCCTGTCTCCTCATTTTTTTTTGGTAATTTTTCCTTTTTACGATATTTGTAAATGTAGAATTTCTCTCTGGCTCTCAGCTCCATCTTTTGTTTTGTTAATAAGCCCTTCTGCACCTTTCTCCCAGGCAGGAGAGTTGAGCCATTCTCTGAGAAGTTTCCACATGGCTACTGGGAACTAGATATTTCAGGGCACAGGCGAAATGAAGATTTTCTCCTCATAATTCAGCCTCCAGCAAGCAAAGCTAGTGTGGTAGGGAGCCCCTCTGGCCTCTATCCCTGTCTCTGTGTCTCTTAGGTCTCTGTCTCTCTCTGCTCCTGTCTCCTCAATTTTTTTTGGTACTTTTTCCATTTTACGATTTCTTTAAAGGTAGAATTTCTCTCTGGCTCTCAGCTCCATCTTTTGTTTTGTTAATAAGCACTTCTGCTCCTTTCTCCGAGGCATGAGAGTTGAGCCATTCTCTAAGAAGATTCCACATGGATACTGGGAACTAGATATTTCAGGGCACAGGCGAAATGAAGATTTTCTACTCATAATTCAGCCTCCAGCATGCAATGCTAGTGTGGTAGGGAGCCCCTTGGCCTCTATCCCTGTCTCTGTGTCTCTTAGGTCTCTGTCTCTCTCTACTCCTGTCTCCTCATTTTTTTTGCGTAATTTTTCCTTTTTATGGTTTTTTAAAGGTAGAATTTCTCTCTCGCTCTCAGCTCCATCTTTTGTTTTGTTAATAAGCCCTTCTGCTCCTTTCTCCCAGGCAGGAGAGTTAAGCCATTCTCTGAGAAGATTCCACATGGATACTGGGAACTAGATATTTCAGGGCACAGGCGAAATGAAGATTTTCTACTCATAATTCAGCCTGCAACAAGCAAAGCTAGTGTGGTAGGGAGCCCCTCTGGCCTCTATCCCTGTCTCTGTGTCTCTGAGGTCTCTGTCTCTCTCTGCTCCTTTCTCTCCATATTTTTGGTAATTTTTCATTTTTACCACTTTTTCAAAGGTAGAATGTCTCTCTGGCTCTCAGCTCCATCTTTTGTTTTGTTAATAAGCCCTTCTGCTCCTTTCTCCCCGGCAGGAGAGTTGAGCCATTCTCTGAGAAGATTCCACATGGATACTGGGAACAAGATATTTCATGGCACAGGCGAAATGAAGATTTTCTACTCATTGTTCAGCCTCCAGCAAGCAAAGCTAGTGTGGTAGGGAGCCCCTCTGGCCTCTATTCCTGTCTCTGTGTCTCTGAGGTCTCTGTCTCTCTCTGCTCCTGTCTCTTCATTTTTTTTGTAATTTTTCCTTTTACGATTGTTTTAAAGGTAGAATTTCTCTCTGACTCTCAGCTCCATCTTTTGTTTTGTTAATAAGCCCTTCTGCTCCTTTCTCCAAGGCATGAGAGTTGAGCCATTCTCTAAGAAGAATCCACATGGATACTGGGAACTAGATATTTCAGGGCACAGGCGAAATGAAGATTTTCTACTCATAATTCAGCCTCCAGCATGCAATGCAAGTGTGGTAGGGAGCCCCCTGGGCTTCTATCCTTGTCTCTGTGTCTCTGAGGTCTCTGTCTCTCTCTGCTCCTGTCTCCTCATTTTTTTTGGTTATTTTTCCTTTTTACGATTTTTTTACAGGTAGAATTTCTCGCTGGCTCTCAGCTTTATCTGTTCTTTTGTTAATAAGCCCTTCCGCTCCTTTCTCCCAGGCAGGAGAGTTGAGCCATTCTCTGAAAAGATTACACATGGAACCTGTGAACTAGATATTTCAGGGCACAGGCGAAATGAAGATTTTCTACTCATAATTCAGCCTCCAGCAAGCTAAGCTAGTGTGGTAGGGAGCCCCTCTGGCCTGTATCGCTGTCTCTGTGTCTCTGAGGTCTCTGTCTCTCTCTGCTCCTGTCTCTTAATTTTTTTTGTAATTTTTCCTTTTTACGATATTTTTAAAGGTAGATTTTCTCTCTGGCTCTCAGCTCCATCTTTTCTTTTGTTAATAAGCACTTCTACTCCTTTCTCCCAGGCAGGAGAGTCGAGCCATTCTCTCCGAAGATTCCACATGGATACTGGGAACTAGATATTTCAGGGCACAGGGGAAATGAAGATTTGCTCCTCATAATTCAGCCTCCTGCAAGCAAAGCTAGTGTGGTAGGGAGCCCCTCTGGCCTCTATACCAGTCTCTGTGTCTCTGAGGACTCTGTCTCTCTCTGCTCCTGTCTCCTCATTTTTTTTTGGTAATTTTTCCTTTTTACGATTTTTTTAAAGGTAGAATTTCTCTATGGCTCTCAGCTCCATTTTTTTTTTTTTTGTTAATAAGCCCCTCTGCTCCTTTCTCCCAGGCAGGAGAGTTGAGCCATTCTCTGAGAAGAATCCACATGGATACTGGGAACTCGATATTTCAGGGCACAGGCGAAATGAAGATTTTCTACTCATTATTCAGCCTCCAGCAAGCAAAGGTAGTGTGGTAGGGAGACCCTCTGGCCTCTATCCCTGTCTCTGTGTCTCTGAGGTCTCTGTCTCTCTCTGCTCCTGTCTCTTCATTTTTTTTTTCTAATTTTTTTTTACGATTTTTTTAAAGGTAGAATTTCTCTCTGGCTCTCAGCTCCATCTTTTGTTTTGTTAATAAGGACTTCTACTCCTTTCTCCCAGGCAGGAGAGTTGAACCATTCTCTCAGAAGATTCCACATGGATACTGGGAACAAGATATTTCAGGGCACAGGCGAAATGAAGATTTTCTACTCATAATTCAGCCTCCAGCAAGCAAAGCTAGTGTGGTAGGGAGCCCCTCTGGCCTCTATCCCTGTCTCTGTGTCTCTGCAGTCTCTGTCTCTCTCTGCTCCTCATTTTTTTTGGTAAATTTTCCTTTTTAGTATATTTGTAAATGTAGAATTTCTCTCTGGCTCTCAGCTCCATCTTTTATTTTGTTAATAAGCCCTTCTGCTCCTTTATCCCAGTCAGGAGAGTTGAGCCATTCTCTGAGAAGATTCCACATGGATACTGGGAACAAGATATTTCAGAGCACAGGCGAAATGAAGATTTTCTACTCATAATTCAGACTCCAGCAAGCAAAGCTAGTGTGGTAGGGAGCCCCTCTGGCCTCTATACAAGTCTCTGTGTCTCTGAGGTCTCTGTCTCTCTCTGCTCCTGTCTCCTCATTTATTTTTTTGGTAATTTTTCATTTTTACGATTTTTTTAAAGGTAGAATTTCTCTCTGGCACTCAGCTCCATCTTTTGTTTTGTTAATAAGCCCGTCTGCTCCTTTCTCCCAGGCAGGAGAGTTGAGCCATTCTCTGAGAAGATTCCACATGGATACTGGGAACTAGATATTTCAGGGCACAGACGAAATGAAGGTTTTCTACTCATCATTCAGCCTCCAGCAAGCAAAGCTAGTGTAGTAGGGAGCCCCTCTGGCCTCTATCCCTGTCTCTGGGTCTCTGAGGTCTCTGTCTCTTTCTGCTCCTGTCTCCTCATTTTTTTTTGGTAATTTTTCTTTTTACGATATTTTTAAAGGTAGAATTTCTCTCTGGCTCTCAGCTCCATCTTTTGTTTTGTTAATAAGCCCTTCTGCACCTTTCTCCCATGCAGGAGAGTTGAGCCATTCTCTGAGAAGATTCCACATGGATACTGGGAAATAGATATTTCAGGGCACAGGCGAAATGAAGATTTTCTACTCATAATTCTGCCTCCAGCAAGCAAAGCTAGTGTGGTAGGGAGACCCTCTGGCCTCTATCCCTGTCTCTGTGTCTCTTAGGTCTCTGTCTATCTCTGCTCCTGTCTCCTCATTATTTTTTCCGTAATTTTTCCTTTTTATGGTTTTTTAAAGGTAGAATTTCTCTCTGGCTCTCAGCTCCATCTTTTGTTTTGTTAATAAGCCCTTCTGCTCCTTTCTCCCATGCAGGAGAGTGGAGCCATTCTCTCAGAAGATTCCACATGTATACTGGGAACTAGATATTTCAGGGCACAGGCGAAATGAAGATTTTCTCCTCATAATTCAGCCTCCTGCAAGCAAAGCTAGTGTGGTCGGGAGCCCCTCTGGCCTCTATCCTTGTCTCTGTGTCTCTGAGGACTCTGTCTCTCTCTGCTCCTGTCTCCTCATTCTTTTGGTAATTTTTAATTTTTACGATTTTTTTCAAGTTAGAATTTCTCTCTGGCACTCAGCTCCATCTTTTGTTTTGTTAATAAGCCCTTCTGCTCCTTTCTCCCAGGCAGGAGAGTTGAGCCATTCTCTGAGAAGGTTCCACATGGATACTGGGATCTAGATATTTCAGGGCACATTCGAAATGAAGGTTTTTTACTTATTATTCAGCCTCCAGCAAGCAAATCTAGTGTGGTAGGGAGCCCTTCTGGCCTCTATCCCTGTCTCTGTGTCTCTGAGGTCTCTGTCTCTCTCTGCTCCTGTCTCTTCATTTTTTTTTGTAATTTTACCTTTTACGATTTTTTTAAGGGTAGAATTTCTCTCTGGCTCTCAGCTCCATCTTTTGTTTTGTTAATAAGCCCTTCTGCTCCTTTCTCCCAGGCAGGAGAGTGGAGCCATTCTCTGAGAAGATTCCACATGGATACTGGGAACTAGATATTTCAGGGCACAGGCGAAATGAAGGTTTTCTACTCATCATTCAGCCTCCAGCAAGCAAAGCTAGTGTGGTAGGGATCCCCTCTGGCCTCTATCCCTGTCTCTGGGTCTCTGAAGTCTCTATCTCTTTCTGCTCCTGTCTCCTCATTTTTTTTTGGTAATTTTAACTTTTTATGATATTTTTAAAGGTAGAATTTCTCTCTGGCTCTCAGCTCCATCTTTTGTTTTGTTAATAAGCCCTTCTGCACCTTTCTCCCATGCAGGAGAGTTGAGCCATTCTCTGAGAAGTTTCTACATGGATACTGGGAAAGAGATATTTCAGGGCACAGGCGAAATGAAGATTTTCTACTCATAATTCTGCCTCCAGCAAGCAAAGCTAGTGTGGTAGGGAGACCCTCTGGCCTCTATCCCTGTCTCTGTGTCTCTTAGGTCTCTGTCTCTCTCTGCTCCTGTCTCCTCATTTTTTGCGTAATTTTTACTTTTTATGGTTTTTTAAAGGTAGAATTTCTCTCTGGCTCACAGCTCCATCTTTTGTTTTGTTAATAAGCCCTTCTGCTCCTTTCTCCCAGGCAGGAGAGTTTAGCCATTCTCTGAGAAGTTTCCACATGGATACTGGGAAATAGATATTTCAGGGCACAGGCCAAATGAAGATTTTCTACTCATAATTCAGCCTCGAGCAAGCAAAGCTAGTGTGGTAGGGAGCCCCTCTGGCCTCTATCCCTGTCTCTGTGTCTCTGAGGTCTCTGTCTCTCTCTGCTCCGGTCTCCTCATTTTTTTTTTGGTAAATTTTCCTTTTTACGATTTTTTTAAAGGTAGAATTACTCTCTGGCTCTCAGCTCCATTTTTTTTTGTTAATAAGCCCCTCTGCTCCTTTCTCCCAGGCAGGAGAGTTGAGCCATTCTCTGAGAAAATCCACATGGATACTGGGAACTAGATATTTCAGGGCACAGGCGAAATGAAGATTTTCTACTCATTATTCAGCCTCCAGTAAGCAAAGCTAGTGTGGTAGGGAGCCCCTCTGGCCTCTATCGCTGTCTCTGTGTCTCTGAGGTCTCTGTCTCTCTCTGCTCCTGTCTCTTCATTTTTTTTTGTAATTTTTCCTTTTTACGATATTTTTAAAGGTAGAATTTCTCTCTGGCTCTCAGCTCCATCTTTTGTTTTGTTAATAAGCACTTCTACTCCTTTCTCCCAGGCAGGATAGTTGAACCATTCTCTCAGATTATTCCACATGGATACTAGGAACTAGGTATTTCAGGGCACAGGCGAAATGAAGATTTTCTACTCATAATTCAGCGTCCAGCAAGCAAAGCTAGTGTGGTAGGGAGCCCCTCTGGCCTCTATCCCTGTCTCTGTGTCTCTGCGGTCTCTGTCTCTCTCTGCTCCTGTCTCCTCAGTTCTTTTGGAAATTTTTCCTTTTTAGTATATTTGTAAATGTAGAATTTCTCTCTGGCTCTCAGCTCCATCTTTTGTTTTGTTAATAAGCTCCTCTGCTCCTTTCTCCCAGGCAGGAGAGTTGAGCCATTCTCTGAGAAGATTCCACATGGATACTGGGAACAAGATATTTCATGGCACAGGCCAAATGAAGATTTTCTACTCATAATTCAGCCTCCAGCAAGCAAAGCTAGTGTGGTAGGGAGCCCCTCTGGCCTCTATCCCTCTCTCTGTGTCTCTGAGGTCTCTGTCTCTCTCTGCTCCTGTCTCCTCATTTTTTTTGGTAATTTTTCCTTCTTACGATTTTTTAAAGGTAGAATTTCTCTCTGGCTCTCAGCTCCATCTTTTGTTTTGTTACTAAGCCCGTCCGCTCCTTTCTCCCAGGCAGGAGAGTTGAGCCATTCTCTGAGAAGATTCCACATGGACACTGGGAACTAGATATTTCAGGGCACAGGCGAAATGAAGGTTTTCTACTCATCATTCAGCCTCCAGCATGCAAAGCTAGTGTGGTAGGGAGCCCCTCTGGCCTCTATCCCTCTCTCTGTGTCTCTGAGGTCTCTGTCTCTCTCTGCTCCTGTCTCTTCATTTTTTTTTGTAATTTTTTCTTTTACGATTTTTTTAAAGGTAGAATTTCTCTCTGGCTCTCAGCTCCATCTTTTGTTTTGTTAATAAGCCCTTCTGCTCCTTTCTCCCAGGCAGGAGAGTTGAGCCATTCTCTCAGAAGATTCCACATGGATACTGGGAACTAGATATTTCAGGGCACAAGAGAAATGAAGATTTTCTTCTCATAATTCAGCATCCAGCAAGCAAAGCTAGTGTGGAAGGAGGCCCCCCTGGCCTCTATCCCTGTCTCTGTGTCTCTGAGGTCTCTGTCTCTTTCTGCTCCTGTCTCCTCAATTTTTTTATGTAATTTTTCCTTTTTACGATTTTTTTAAAGGTAGAATTTCTCTCTGGCTCTCAGCTCAATCTTTTGTTTTGTTAATAAGCCCTTCTGCTCCTTTCTCCCAGGCAGGAGAGTTGAGCCATTCTCTGAGAAGATTCCACATGGATACTGGGAACTAGATATTTCAGGGCACAGGCGAAATGAAGATTTTCTACTCATAATTCAGCCACCAGCAAGCAAAGCTAGTGTGATAGGGAGCCCCTCTGGCCTCTATCCCTGTCTCTGTGTCTCTGAGGTCTCTGTCTCTCTCTGCTCCTGTCTCATCATTTTTTTTGGTAATTTTTCCTTTTACGGTATTTGTAAATGTAGAATTTCTCTCTGGCTCTCAGCTCCATCTTTTGTTTTGTTAATAAGCCCTTCTGCTCCTTTCTCCCAGGCAGGAGAGTTGAGCCATTCTCTGAGAAGAATCCACATGGATACTGGGAACAAGATATTTCAGGGCACAGGCCAAATGAACATTTTCTACTCATAATTCAGCCTCCAGCAAACAAAGCTAGTGTGGTAGGGAGCCCCTCTGGCCTCTATCCCTGTCTCTGTGTCTCTGAGGTCTCTGTCTCTCTCTGCTCCTGTCTCCTCATTTTTTTTTGGTAATTTTTCATTTTTACGATTTTTTTAAAGGTAGAATTTCTCTCAGGCTCTCAGCTCCATCTTTTGTTTTGTTAATAAGCCCTTCTGCTCCTTTCTCCCAGGCAGGAGAGTTGAGCCATTCTCTGAGAAGTTTCCACATGGATACTAGGAACTAGATATTTCAGGGCACAGGCGAAATGAAGATTTTCTACGCATAATTCAGCCTCGAGCAAACAAAGCTAGTGTGGTAGGGATCCCCTCTGGCCTCTATCCTTGTCTCTGTGTCTCTGACGACTCTGTCTCTCTCTGCTCCTGTCTCCTCATTTTTTTTTGGATAATTATTCCTTTTTACGATTTTTTTAAAGGTAGAATTTCTCTCTGGCTCTGAGATCCATCTTTTGTTTTGATAATAAGCACTTCTGCTCCTTTCACCGATTCATGAGAGTTGAGCCATTCCCTGAGAAGTTTCCACATGGATACTGGGAACTAGAAATTTCAGGGCACAGGCGAAATGAAGATTTTCTACGCATAATTCAGCCTCGAGCAAACAAAGCTAGTGTGGTAGGGATCCCCTCTGGCCTCTATCCTTGTCTCTGTGTCTCTGACGACTCTGTCTCTCTCTGCTCCTGTCTCCTCATTTTTTTTGATAATTATTCCTTTTTACGATTTTTTTAAAGGTAGAATTTCTCTCTGGCTCTCAGATCCATCTTTTGTTTTGTTAATAAGCCCTTCTGCTCCTTTCACCGATTCAGGAGAGTTGAGCCATTCTCTGAGAAGATTCCACATGGATACTGGGAACTAGATATTTCAGGGCACAGGCGAAATGAAGGTTTACTACTCATAATTCAGCATCCAGCAAGCAAAGCTAGTGTGGAAGGAGGCCCCCCTGGCCTCTATCCCTGTCTCTGTTTCTCTGAGGTCTCTGTCTCTCACTGCTCCTGTCTCCTCAATTTTTTTATGTAATTTTTCCTTTTTACGATTTTTTTAGAGGTAGAATTTCTCTCTGGCTCTCAGCTTCATCTTTTCTTTTGTTAATAAGCCTTTCTGCTCCTTTCTCCCAGGAAGGAGAGTTGAGTCATTCTCTGAGAAGTTTCCACATGGATACTGAGAACTAGATATTCAAGGGCACAGGCGAAATGAAGATTTTCTACTCATAATTCAGCCTCCAGCAAGCATAGCTAGTGTGGTAGGGAGCCCCTCTGGCCTCTATCCCTGTCTCTGTGTCTCTGAGGTCTCTGTCTCTCTCTGCTCCTGCCTACACATTTTTTTTTTGGTAATTTTTCCTTTTTTTGATTTTTTTAAATGTAGAATTTCTCTCTGGTTCTCAGCTCCATCTTTTGTTTTGTTAATAATCCCTTCTGCTCCTTTCTCCCAGGCAGGAGATTTGAGCCATTCTCTGAGAAGATTCCACATGGATACTGAGAAGTAGATATTTCAGGGCACAGGCGAAATGAACATTTTCTACTCATAATTCAGCCTCCATCAAGCAAAGCTAGTGTGGTAGGGAGCCCCCCTCGCCTCTATACCTGTCTCTGTGTCTGCGAGGTCTCTGTCTCTCTCTGCTCCTGTATCCTCATTTTTTTTGTTAATTTTTCCTTTTTTGCGATTTTTTTAAAGGTAGAATTTCTCTCTGGCTCTCAGCTCCATCTTTTGTTTTGTTAATAAGCCCTTCTGCTCCTTTCTCCCAGGCAGGAGAGTTGAGCCATTCTCTGAGAAGTTTCCACATGGATACTGGGAACTAGATATTCAGGGCTCAGGCGAAATGAAGAATTTCTACTCATCATTCAGCCTCCAGCAAGCAAAGCTAGTGTGGTAGGGAGCCCACCTGGCCTCTATCCCTGTCTCTGTGTCTCTGAGGTCTCTGTCTCTCTCTGCTCCTGTCTCATCATTTTTTTTTGGTAATTTTTTCTTTTACGGTATTTGTAAATGTAGAATTTCTCTCTGGCTCTCAGCTCCATCTTTTGTTTTGTTAATAAGCCCTTCTGCTCAATTCTCCCAGGCAGGAGAGTTGAGCCATTCTCTGTGAAGATTCCACATGGATACTGGGAACAAGTTATTTCAGGACACAGGCCAAATGAAGATTTTCTACTCGTAATTCAGCCTCCAGCAAGCAGAGCTAGTGTGGTAGGGAGGCCCCCTGGCCTCTATCCCTGTCTCTGTGTCTCTGAGGTCTCTGTCTCTCACTGCTCCTGTCTCCTCATATTTTTGGCTAATTTTTCCATTTTACGATTTTTTTAAAGGTAGAATTTCTCTCTGGCTCTCAGCTCCATCTTTTGTTTTGTTAATAAGCCCTTCTGCTCATTTCTCTAAGGAAGGAGAGTTGAGCCATTATCTGAGAAGATTCCACATGGATACTGGGAACTAGATATTTCAGGGCAAATGCGAAATGAAGATTTTCTACTCATCATTCAGCCTCCAGCAAGTAAAGCTAGTGTGGTAGGGAGCCCCTCGGGCCTCGATCCCTGACTCTGTGTCTCTGAGGTCTCTGTCTCTCTCTGCTCCTGTCTCCTCATTTTTTTTGGTACTTTTTCCTTTTTACGATTTCTTTAAAGGTAGAATTTCTCTCTGGCTCTCAGCTCCATCTTTTGTTTTGTTAATAAGCCCTTCTGCTCCTTTCTCCCAGGCAGGAGAGTTGAGCCATTCTCTAAGAAGATTCCACATGGATATTGGAAACTACATATTTCAGGGCACAGGCGAAATGAAGATTTTCTACTCATAATTCAGCCTCCATCAAGCAAAGCTAGTGTGGTAGGGAGCCCCTCTAGCCTCTATCTATGTCTCTGTGTCTCAGAGGTCTCTGTCTTTCTCTGCTCCTGTCTCCTCATTTATTTTTGGTAATTGTTCCTATTTACGATTTTTTTAAAGGTAGAATTTCTCTCTGACTCTCAGCTCCATCTTTTGTTTTGTTAAGAACCGCTTCTACTCCTTTCTCCCAGGCAGGAGAGTTGAGCCATTCTTTGAGAAGTTTCCACATGGATACTGGGAACTAGATATTTCAGGGCACAGGCGAAATGAAGATTTTCTACTCATAATTCAGCCTCCAGCAAGCAAAGCTAGTGTGGTAGGGAGCCCCCCTGGCCTCTATCCCTGTCTCTGTGTCTCTGAGGTCTCTGTTTCTCTCTGCTCCTGTCTCCTCATTTTTTTGGTAAGTTTTCCCTTTTACGATTTTTTTAAATGTAGAATTTCTCTCTGGCTCTCAGCTCCATCTTTCGTTTTGTTAATAATCCCTTCTACTCCTTTCTACCAGACTGGAGAGTTGAGCCATTCTCTGAGAAGTTTCCACATGGATACTGGGAACTAGATATTACAGGGCACAGGCGAAATGAAGACTTTCTACTCGTAATTCACGCTCCAACAAGCAAAGCTAGTGTGGTAGGGAACCCCCCTGGCCTCTATCCCTTCTCTGTGTCTCTGAGGTCTCTTTCTCTCTCTCCTGTCTCCTCATATTTTTTTGGTTATTTTTCCTTTTTACGATTTTTTTAAAGGTAGAATTTCTCTCTGACTCTCAGCTCCATCTTTTGTTTTGTTAAGAAGCGCTTCTACTCCTTTCTCCCAGGCAGAAGAGTTGAGCCATTCTCTGAGAAGTTTCCACATGGATACTGGGAACTAGATATTTCAGGGCACAGGCGAAATGAAGATTTTCTACTCATAATTCAGCCTCAAGCAAGCAAAGCTAGTGTGGTAGGGAGCACCCCTGGCCTCTATCCCTGTCTCTGTGTCTCTGAGGTCTCTGTCTCTCTCTGCTCCTATATCCTCATATTTTTTTGGGCAATTTTTCTTTTTACTATTTTTTTAAAGTTAGAACTTCTCTCTGGCTCTCAGCTCCATCTTTTGTTTTGTTAATAAGCCCTTCTGCTCCTGTCTCCCAGGCAGGAGAGTTGAGCCATTCTCTGAGAAGATTCCACATGGATACTGGGAACTAGATATTTCCGGGAACAGGCGAAATGAAGATTTTCTACTCATAATTCAGCCTCCAGCAAGCAAAGCTAGTGTGGTATGGAGCCCCTCTGGCCTCTATCCCTGTCGCTGTGTCTCTGAGGTCTCTGTCTCTCTCTGCTCCTGTCTCCTCATTTTTTTTGGTAATTTTTCCTTTTTACGAATTTTTTAAAGTTAGAATTTCTCTCTGGCTCTCAGCTGCATCTTTTTTTTGTTAATAATCCCTTCTGCTCCTTTCTCCCAGGCAGGAGAGTTGAGCCATTCTCTGAGAAACTTCTACATGGCTACTGGGAACTAGATATTTCAGGGCACAGGCGAAATGAAGATTTTCTACGCATAATTCAGCCTCCAGCAAGCTAAGCTAGTGTGGTAGGGAGCCCCTCTGGCCTCTATCCCTGTCTCTGTGTCTCTGAGGTCTCTGTCTCTCTCTGCTCCTGTCTCCTCATTTTTTTTGGTATTTTTTCCTTTTTACGATTTTTTTAAACGTAGAATTTCTCTCTGGCTATCAGCTCCATCTTTTGTTTAGTTAATAAGCGCTTCTGCTCCTTTCTCCCAGACAGGAGAGTTGAGCCATTCTCTGAGAAGTTTCCACATGGATACTGGGAACTAGATATTTCAGGGCACAGGCGAAATGAAGATTTTCTACTCATCATTCAGCCTCCAGCAAGCAAAGCTAGTGTGGTAGGGAGCCCCTCGTGCCTCGATCCCTGTCTCTGTGTCTCTGAGGTCTCCGTCTCTCTCTGGTCCTGTCTCCTCAATTTTTTTGTTAATTTTTCCTTTTTACGATTTTTTGAAAGGTAGAATATCTCTCTGGCTCTCAGCTCCATCTTTTGTTTTGTTAATAAGCGCTTCTGCTCCTTTCTCCCAGGCAGGGCAGTTGAGCCATTCTCTGAGAAGTTTCCACATGGTTACTGGGAACTAAATATTTCAGGGCACAGGCGAAATGAAGATTTTCTACTCATAATTCAGCCTCCAGCAAGTAAAGCTAGTGTGGTAGGGAGCCCCTCTGGCCTCTATCCCTGTCTCTGTGTCTCTGAGGTCTCTGTCTCTGTCTGCTCCTGTCTCCTCATTATTTTTTTGGTAATTTTTCTTTTTACGATTTTTTTAAAGGTAGAATTTCTCTCTGGCTCTCAGCTCCATCTTTTGTTTTGTTAATAAGCCCTTCTGCTCCTTTCTCCCAGGCTGGAGAGTTGAGACATTCTCTGAGAAGTTTCCACATGGATACTGGGAACTAGATATTTCAGGGCACAGGCGAAATGAAGATTTTCTACTTATAATACAGCCTCCATCAAGCAAAGCTAGTGTGGTAGGTAGCCCCTCTCTCCTCTATCACTGTCTCTGTGTCTCTGAGGTCTCTGTCTCTCTCTGCTCCTGTCTACTAATTTTTTTTTTGGTAATTTTTCCTTTTTAAGATATTTTAAATGTAGAATTTCTCTCTGGTTCTCAGCTCCATCTTTTGTTTTGTTAATAAGCCTTTCTGCTCCTTTCTCCCAGGCAGGAGATTTGTGCCATTCTCTGAGAAGATTCCACATGGATACTGAGAACTAGATATTTCAGGGCACAGGCGAAATGAAGATTTGCTACTCATAATTCAGCCTCCAGCAAGCAAAGCTAGTGTGGTAGGGAGCCCCCCGGCCTCTATACCTGTCTCTGTGTCTCTGAGGCCTCTGTCTCTCTCTGCTCCTTTCTCCTCATTTTTTTTGGTAATTTTTCCTTTTTACGATTTTTTTACAGGTAGAGTTTCTCTCTGGCTCTCAGCTTCATCTTTTCTTTTGTTAATAAGCCCTTCTGCTCCTTTCTCCCAGGCAGGAGAGTTGAGCCATTCTCTGAGAAGTTTCCACATGGATACTGGGAAATAGGTATTTCAAGGCATAGGTGAAATGAAGAATTTCTACTCATAATTCAGCCTCCAGCAAGCAAAGCTAGTGTGGTAGGGAGCCTCTCTGTCCTCAATCCCTGTCTCTGTGTCTCTGACGTCTCTGTCTCTCTCTGCTCCTGTCTCCTCCTTTATTTTTGGTAATTGTTCCTTTTACGATTTTTTTAAAGGTAGAATTTCTCTCTGGCTCTCAGCTCCATCTTTTGTTTTGTTAATAAGCCCTTCTGCTCCTTTCTCCCAGGCAGGAGAGTTGAGCCATTCTCTCAGAAGAATCCACATGGATACTGGGAACTAGATATTTCAGGCACAGGAGAAATGAAGATTTTCTACTCATAATTCAGCCTCCATCAAGCAAAGCTAGTGTGGTAGGGAGCCCCTCTGGCCTCTATCCTTGTCTCTGTGTCTCAGAGGTCTCTGTCTTTCTCTGCTCCTGTCTCCTCATTTATTTTTGGTAATTGTTCCTTTTTACGATTTTTTTAAAGGTAGAATTTCTCTCTGACTCTCAGCTCCATCTTTTGTTTTGTTAAGAAGCGCTTCTACTCCTTTCTCTCAGGCAGGAGAGTTGAGCCATTCTCTGAGAAGTTTCCACATGGATACTGGGAACTAGATATTTCAGGGCACAGGCGAAATGAAGATTTTCTACTCATAATTCAGCCTCAAGCAAGCAAAGCTAGTGTGGTAGGGAGCCCCCCTGGCCTCTATCCCTGTCTCTGTGTCTCTGAGGTCTCTGTTTCTCTCTGCTCCTGTCTCCTCATTTTTTGGTAAGTTTTCCCTTTTACGATTTTTTTAAATGTAGAATTTCTCTCTGGCTCTCAGCTCCATCTTTTGTTTTGTTAATAATCCCTTCTACTCCTTTCTCCCAGACTGGAGAGTTGAGCCATTCTCTGAGAAGTTTCCACATGGATACTGGGAATTAGATATTACAGGGCACAGGCGAAATGAAGACTTTATACTCGTAATTCACCCTCCAACAAGCAAAGCCAGTGTGGTAGGGAGCCCCCCTGGCATCTATCCCTTCTCTGTGTCTCTGAGGTCTCTGTCTCTCTCTCCTGTTTCCTCATATTTTTTTGGTAATTTTTCCTTTTTACGATTATTTTAAAGGTAGAATTTTTATCTGGCTCTCAGCTTCATCTTTTCTTTTGTTAATAAGCACTTCTGCTCCTTTCTCCCAGGCAGGAGAGTTGAGCCATTCTCTGAGAAGTTTCCACATGGATACTGGGAAATAGGTATTTCAAGGCATAGGTGAAATGAAGTATTTCTACTCATAATTCAGCCTCCAGCAAGCAAAGCTAGTGTGGTAGGGAGCCCCTCTGTCCTCAATCCCTGTCTCTGTGTCTCTGAGGTCTCTGTCTCTCTCTGCTCCTGTCTCCTCCTTTATTTTTGGTAATTGTTCCTTTTTACGATTTTTTTAAAGGTAGCATTTCTCTCTGGTTCTCAGCTCCATCTTTTGTTTTGTTAATAAGCCCTTCTGCTCCATTCTCCCAGGCAGGAGAGTTGAGCCATTCTATGAGAAGATTCCACATGAATACTGGGAACTAGATATTTCCGGGAACAGGCGAAATGAAGATTTTCTACTCATAATTCAGCCTCCAGCAAGCAAAGCTAGTGTGGTAGGGAGCCCCCTTGGCCTCTATCGCTGTCTCTGTGTCTCTGAGGTCTCTTTCTCTCTCTGCTCCTGTCTCCTCATTTTTTTTTGGTAATTTTACCTTTTTACGATTTCTTTAAAGTTAGAATTTCTCTCTGGCTCTCAGCTGCATCTTTTTTTTGTTAATAATCCCTTCTGCTCCTTTCTCCCAGGCAGGAGAGTTGAGCCATTCTCTGAGAAACTTCTACATGGCTACTGGGAACTAGATATTTCAGGGCACAGGCGAAATGAAGATTTTCTACGCATAATTCAGCCTCCAGCAAGCTAAGCTAGTGTGGTAGGGAGCCCCTCTGGCCTCTATCCCTGTCTCTGTGTCTCTGAGGTCTCTGTCTCTCTCTGCTCCTGTCTCCTCATTTTTTTTGGTATTTTTTCCTTTTTACGATTTTTTTAAACGTAGAATTTCTCTCTTGCTATCAGCTCCATCTTTTGTTTAGTTAATAAGCGCTTCTGCTCCTTTCTCCCAGACAGGAGAGTTGAGCCATTCTCTGAGAAGTTTCCACATGGATACTGGGAACTAGATATTTCAGGGCACAGGCGAAATGAAGATTTTCTACTCATCATTCAGCCTCCAGCAAGCAAAGCTAGTGTGGTAGGGAGCCCCTCTGTCCTCTATCCCTGTCTCTGTGTCTCTGAGGTCTCCGTCTCTCTCTGGTCCTGTCTCCTCAATTTTTTTGTTAATTTTTCCTTTTTACGATTTTTTTAAATGTAGAATATCTCTCTGGCTCTCAGCTCCATCTTTTGTTTTGTTAATAAGCGCTTCTGCTCCTTTCTCCCAGGCAGGGCAGTTGAGCCATTCTCTGAGAAGTTTCCACATGGTTACTGGGAACTAAATATTTCAGGGCACAGGCGAAATGAAGATTTTCTACTCATAATTCAGCCTCCAGCAAGTAAAGCTAGTGTGGTAGGGAGCCCCTCTGGCCTCTATCCCTGTCTCTGTGTCTCTGAGGTCTCTGTCTCTGTCTGCTCCTGTCTCCTCATTATTTTTTTGGTAATTTTTCTTTTTACGATTTTTTTAAAGGTAGAATTTCTCTCTGGCTCTCAGCTCCATCTTTTGTTTTGTTAATAAGCCCTTCTGCTCCTTTCTCCCAGGCTGGAGAGTTGAGACATTCTCTGAGAAGTTTCCACATGGATACTGGGAACTAGATATTTCAGGGCACAGGCGAAATGAAGATTTTCTACTTATAATACAGCCTCCAACAAGCAAAGCTAGTGTGGTAGGTAGCCCCTCTCTCCTCTATCACTGTCTCTGTGTCTCTGAGGTCTCTGTCTCTCTCTGCTCCTGTCTACTAATTTTTTTTTTTGGTAATTTTTCCTTTTTAAGATATTTTAAATGTAGAATTTCTCTCTGGTTCTCAGCTCCATCTTTTGTTTTGTTAATAAGCCTTTCTGCTCCTTTCTCCCAGGCAGGAGATTTGTGCCATTCTCTGAGAAGATTCCACATGGATACTGAGAACTAGATATTTCAGGGCACAGGCGAAATGAAGATTTGCTACTCATAATTCAGCCTCCAGCAAGCAAAGCTAGTGTGGTAGGAAGCCCCCCGGCCTCTATACCTGTCTCTGTGTCTCTGAGGCCTCTGTCTCTCTCTGCTCCTTTCTCCTCATTTTTTTTGGTAATTTTTCCTTTTTACGATTTTTTTACAGGTAGAGTTTCTCTCTGGCTCTCAGCTTCATCTTTTCTTTTGTTAATAAGCCCTTCTGCTCCTTTCTCCCAGGCAGGAGAGTTGAGCCATTCTCTGAGAAGTTTCCACATGGATACTGGGAAATAGGTATTTCAAGGCATAGGTGAAATGAAGAATTTCTACTCATAATTCAGCCTCCAGCAAGCAAAGCTAGTGTGGTAGGGAGCCTCTCTGTCCTCAATCCCTGTCTCTGTGTCTCTGACGTCTCTGTCTCTCTCTGCTCCTGTCTCCTCCTTTATTTTTGGTAATTGTTCCTTTTTACGATTTTTTTAAAGGTAGAATTTCTCTCTGGCTCTCAGCTCCATCTTTGGTTTGTTAATAAGCCCTTCTGCTCCTTTCTCCCAGGCAGGAGAGTTGAGCCATTCTCTCAGAAGAATCCACATGGATACTGGGAACTAGATATTTCAGGCACAGGAGAAATGAAGATTTTCTACTCATAATTCAGCCTCCATCAAGCAAAGCTAGTGTGGTAGGGAGCCCCTCTGGCCTCTATCCTTGTCTCTGTGTCTCAGAGGTCTCTGTCTTTCTCTGCTCCTGTCTCCTCATTTATTTTTGGTAATTGTTCCTTTTTACGATTTTTTTAAAGGTAGAATTTCTCTCTGACTCTCAGCTCCATCTTTTGTTTTGTTAAGAAGCGCTTCTACTCCTTTCTCTCAGGGAGGAGAGTTGAGCCATTCTCTGAGAAGTTTCCACATGGATACTGGGAACTAGATATTTCAGGGCACAGGCGAAATGAAGATTTTCTACTCATAATTCAGCCTCAAGCAAGCAAAGCTAGTGTGGTAGGGAGCCCCCCTGGCCTCTATCCCTGTCTCTGTGTCTCTGAGGTCTCTGTTTCTCTCTGCTCCTGTCTCCTCATTTTTTGGTAAGTTTTCCCTTTTACGATTTTTTTAAATGTAGAATTTCTCTCTGGCTCTCAGCTCCGTCTTTTGTTTTGTTAATAATCCCTTCTACTCCTTTCTCCCAGACTGGAGAGTTGAGCCATTCTCTGAGAAGTTTCCACATGGATACTGGGAATTAGATATTACAGGGCACAGGCGAAATGAAGACTTTATACTCGTAATTCACCCTCCAACAAGCAAAGCCAGTGTGGTAGGGAGCCCCCCTGGCATCTATCCCTTCTCTGTTTCTCTGAGGTCTCTGTCTCTCTCTCCTGTTTCCTCATATTTTTTTGGTAATTTTTCCTTTTTACGATTATTTTAAAGGTAGAATTTTTATCTGGCTCTCAGCTTCATCTTTTCTTTTGTTAATAAGCAGTTCTGCTCCTTTCTCCCAGGCAGGAGAGTTGAGCCATTCTCTGAGAAGTTTCCACATGGATACTGGGAAATAGGTATTTCAAGGCATAGGTGAAATGAAGAATTTCTACTCATAATTCAGCCTCCAGCAAGCAAAGCTAGTGTGGTAGGGAGCCCCTCTGTCCTCAATCCCTGTCTCTGTGTCTCTGAGGTCTCTGTCTCTCTCTGCTCCTGTCTCCTCCTTTATTTTTGGTAATTGTTCCTTTTTACGATTTTTTTAAAGGTAGCATTTCTCTCTGGTTCTCAGCTCCATCTTTTGTTTTGTTAATAAGCCCTTCTGCTCCATTCTCCCAGGCAGGAGAGTTGAGCCATTCTCTGAGAAGATTCCACATGAATACTGGGAATTAGATATTTCAGGGCACAGGCGAAATGAAGATTTTCTACTCATAAGTCAGCCTCCAGCAAGCAAAGCTAGTGAGGTAGGGAGCCCCTCTGGCCTCTATCACTGTCTCTGTGTCTCTGAGGTCTCTGTCTCTCACTGCTCCTGTTTCCTCATATTTTTTGGTAATTTTTCCATTTTAAGATTTTTTTAAAGGTAGAATTTCTTTCTGGCTCTCAGCTCCATTTTTTGTTTTGTTAATAAGCCCTTCTGCTCCTTTCTCCCAGGCAGGAGACTTGAGCCATTCTCTGAGAAGTTTCCACATGGATAATGGGAACAAGAAATTTCCGGGCACAGGCGAAATGAAGATTTTCTTCTCATAATTCAGCCTCCAGCAAGCAAAGCTAGAGTGGTAGGGAGCCCCTCTGGCCCCTATCCCTGTCTCTGTGTCTCTGAGGTCTCTGTCTCTCTCTGCTCCTTTCTTCTCATTATTTTTTTGGTAATATTTCTTTTTATGATTTTTTTAAAGGTAGAATTTCTCTCTCGCTCTCAGCTCCATCTTTTGTTTTGTTAATAAGCCCTTCTGCTCCTTTCTCCAAGGCAGGAGAGTTGAGCCATTCTCTGAGAAGTTTCCACATGGATACTGGGATCTAGATATTTCAGGGAACAGGCGAAATGAAGATTTTCTACTCATAATTCAGCCTCCAGCAAGCAAAGCTAGTGTGGTAGGAAGCCCCCATTTCCCCTATCCCTGTCTCTGTGTCTCTGAGGTCTCTGTCTCTCTCTGCTCCTATATCCTCATATTTTTTTGGGCAATTTTTATTTTTACTATTTTTTTAAAGTTAGAACTTCTCTCTGGCTCTCAGCTCCATCTTTTGTTTTGTTAATAAGCCCTTCTGCTCCTGTCTCCCAGGCAGGAGAGTTGAGCCATTCTCTGAGAAGATTCCACATGGATACTGGGAACTAGATATTTCAGGGCACAGGCGAAATGAAGATTTTCTACTCATAATTCAGCCTCCAGCAAGCAAAGCTAGTGTGGTAGGGAGCCCCCCTGGACTCTATACCTGTCTCTGTGTCTCTGAGGCCTCTGTCTCTCTCTGCTCCTGTCTCCTCATTTTTTTTGGTAATTTTTCATTTTTACGATTATTTTAAAGGTAGAATTTCTCTCTGACTCTCAGCTCCATCTTTTGTTTTGTTAATAAGCCCTTCTGCTCCTTTCTCCCAGGCAGGAGAGTTGAGCCATTCTCTGAGAAGTTTCCACATGGATACTGGGAACTAGATATTTCAGGGCACAGGCATAATGAAGTTTTTCTACTCATAATTCAGCCGCCAGCAAGCAAAGCTAGTGTGGTAGGGAGGCCCTCTGTCCTCTATCCCTGTCTCTGTGTCTCTGAGGTCTCTGTCTCTCACTGCTCCTGTCTCCTCATATTTTTTGGTAACTTTTCCATTTTATGATTTTTTTAAAGGTAGAATTTCTCTCTCGCTCTCAGCTCCATCTTTTGTTTTGTTAATAAGCCCTTCTGCTCCTTTCTCCAAGGCAGGAGAGTTGAGCCATTCTCTGAGAAGATTCCACATGGATACTGGGAACTAGATATTTCAGGGAACAGGCGAAATGAAGATTTTCTACTCATAATTCAGCCTCCAGCAAGCAAAGCTAGTGTGGTAGGAAGCCCCACTTTCCCCTATCCCTGTTTCTGTGTCTCTGAGGTCTCTGTCTCTCTCTGCTCCTATATCCTCATATTTTTTTGGGCAATTTTTCCTTTTTACTATTTTTTTAAAGTTAGAACTTCTCTCTGGCTCTCAGCTCCATCTTTTGTTTTGTTAATAAGCCCTTCTGCTCCTGTCTCCCAGGCAGGAGAGTAGAGCCATTCTCTGAGAAGATTCCACATGGATACTGGGAACTAGATATTTCAGGGAACAGGCGAAATGAAGATTTTCTACTCATAATTCAGCCTCCAGCAAGCAAATCTAGTGTGGTAGAGAGCCCCTCTGGCCTCTATTCCTGTCGCTGTGTCTCTGAGGTCTCTGTCTCTCTCTGCTCCTGTCTCCTCAATTTTTTTTGGTAATTTTTCCTTTTTATGATTTTTTTAAAGTTAGAATTTCTCTCTGGCTCTCAGCTGAATCTTTTTTTTGTTAATAATCCCTTCTGCTCCTTTCTCCCAGGCAGGAGAGTTGAGCCATTCTCTGAGAAAATTCTACATGGATACTGGGAACTAGATATTTCAGGGCACAGGCGAAATGAAGATTTTCTACTCATAATTCAGCCTCCAGCAAGCAAAGCTAGTGTGGTAGGGAGCCCCCCTGGCCTCTATACCTGTCTCTGTGTCTCTGAGGCCTCTGTCTCTCTCTGCTCCTGTCTCCTCAATTTTTTTGGTAATTTTTCCTTTTTACGATTTTTTTAAAGGTAGAATTTCTCTCTGACTCTCAGCTCCATCTTTTGTTTTGTTAATAAGCCCTTCTGCTCCTTTCTCCCAGGCAGGAGAGTTGAGCCATTCTCTGAGAAGAATCCACATGGATACTGGGAACTACATATTTCAGGGCACAGGCGAAATGAAGTTTTTCTACTCATAATTCAGCCTCCAGCAAGCAAAGCTCGTATGGTAGGGAGGCCCTCTGTCTTCTATCCCTGTCTCTGTGTCTCTGAGGTCTCTGTCTCTCACTGCTCCTGTCTCCTCATATTTTTTGGTAATTTTTCAATTTTACGATTTTTTTAAAGGTAGAATTTTTCTCTGGCTCTCAGCACCATCTTTTGTTTTGTTAATAAGCCCTTCCGCTCCTTTCTTCCAGGCAGGAGAGTTGAGCCATTCTCTGAGAAGTTTCCACATGGATACTGGGAACTATATATTTCCGGGCAGAGGCGAAATGAAGATTTTATACTCATAATTCAGCCTCCAGCAAGCAAAGCTAGTGTGGTAGGGAGCCCCTCTGTCCTCTATCCCTGTCTCTGTGTCTCTGAGCTCTCTGTCTCTCTCTGCTCCTGTCTCCTCATTATTTATTTGGTAATTTTTCTTTTTATGATTTTTTTAAAGGTCGAATTTCTCTCTGGCTCTCAGCTCCATCTTTTGTTTTGTTAATAAGCCCTTCTGCTCCTTTCTCCCAGGCAGGAGAGTTGAACCATTCTCTAAGAAGATTCCACATGGATACTGGGAACTAGATATTTCTGGGCACAGGCGAAATGAAGATTTTCTACTCATAATTCAGCCTCCAGCAAGCAAAGCTAGTGTGGTAGGGAGCCCCCTTGGCCTCTATCCCTGTCTCTGTGTCTCTGAGGTCTCTTTATCTCTCTGCTCCTGTCTCCTCATTTTTTTTTGGTAATTTTACCTTTTTACGATTTCTTTAAAGGTAGAATTTCTCTCTGGATCTCAGCTTCATCTTTTCTTTTGTTAATAAGCCCTTCTGCTCCTTTCTCCCAGGCAGGAGAGTTGAGCCATTCTCTGAGAAGATTCCACATGGATACTGGAAAAAAGGTATTTCAGGGCACAGGTGAAATGAAGATTTTCTACTCATAATTCAGCCTCCAGCAAGCAAAGCTAGTGTGGTAGGGAACCCCTCTGGCCTCTTTCCCTGTCTCTTGTTTCTGAGGACTCTGTCTCTCTGCTCCTCTCTCCTCATTTTTTTTTGGTAATTTTTCCTTTTTACGATTTTTTTAAAGGTAGAATTACTCTCTGGCTCTCAGCTCCATTTTTTGTTTTGTTAATAAGCCCTTCTGCTCCTTTCTCCCAGGCAGGAGAGTTGAGTCATTCTCTGAGAAGATTCCACATGGATACTGGGAACTAGATATTTCAAGGCACAGGCGAAATGAAGATTTTCTACTCATAAATCAGCCTCCAGCAAGCAAAGCTAGTGTGGTAGGGAGCCCCTCTGGGCTCTATCCCTGTCTCTGTGTCTCTGAGGTCTCTGTCTCTCACTGCTCCTGTTTCCTCATATTTTTTGGTAATTTTACCATTTTAAGATTTTTTTAAATGTAGAATTTCTCTCTGGCTCTCAGCTCCATCTTTTGTTTTGTTAATAAGCCCTTCTGCTCCTTTATCCAAGGCAGGAGAGTTGAGCCATTCTCTGAGAAGATTCCACATGGATACTGGGAACTAGATATTTCCGGGAACAGGCGAAATGAAGATTTTCTACTCATAATTCAGCCTCCAGCAAGCAAAGCTAGTGTGGTATTGAGCCCCTCTGGCCTCTATCCCTGTCTCTTGTTTCTGAGGACTCTGTCTCTCTGCTCCTCTCTCCTCATTTTTTTTTGGTAATTTTTCCTTTTTACGATTTTTTTACAGGTAGAATTTCTCTCTGGATCTCAGCTTCATCTTTTCTTTTGTTAATAAGCCCTTCTGCTCCTTTCTACCAGGCAGGAGAGTTGAGCCATTCTCTAAGAAGATTCCACATGGATACTGGGAAATAGGTATTTCAGGGCACAGGTGAAATGAAGATTTTCTACTCATAATTCAGCCTCCAGCAAGCAAAGCTAGTGTGGTAGGGAGCCCCTCTGGCCTCTATCCCTGTCTCTTGTTTCTGAGGACTCTGTCTCTCTGCTCCTCTCTCCGCATTTTTTTTTTGGTAATTTTTCCTTTTTAAGATTTTTTTAAAGGTAGAATTTCTCTCTGACTCTCAGCTCCATTTTTTGTTTTGTTAATAAGCCCTTCTGCTCCTTTCTCCCAGGCAGGAGAGTTGAGCCATTCTCTGAGAAGATTCCACATGGATACTGGGAACTAGATATTTCAGGGCACAGGCGAAATGAACATTTTCTACTCATAAATCAGCCTCCAGCAAGCAAAGCTAGTGTGGTAGGGAGCCCCTCTGGCCTCTATCCCTGTCTCTGTGTCTCTGAGGTCTCTGTCTCTCACTGCTCCTGTCTCCTCATATTTATTGGTAATTTTTCCATTTTAAGATTTTTTTAAATGTAGAATTTCTCTCTGACTCTCAGCTCCATCTTTTGTTTTGTTAATAAGCGCTTCTGCTCCTTTCTCCCATGCAGGAGACTTGAGCCATTCTCTGAGAAGATTCCACATGGATACTGGGAACTAGATGTTTCCGGGCACAGGCGAAATGAAGATTTTCTACTCATAATTCAGCCTCCAGCAAGCAAAGCTAGTGTGATAGGGAGCCCCTCTGGCCTCTATCCCTGTCTCTGTGTCTCTGAGGTCTCTGTCTCTCTCTCCTCCTGACTTATCATTATTTTTTTGGTAATATTTCTTTTTAAGATGTTTTTAAAGGTAGAATTTCTCTCTGGCTCTCAGCTCCATCTTTTGTTTTGTTAATAAGAACTTCTGCTCCTTTCTCCCAGGCAGGAGAGTTGAGCCATTCTCTGAGAAGTTTCCACATGGATACTGGGAACTAGATATTTAAACGCACAGGTGAAATGAAGTTTTTCTACTCATAATTCAGGCTCCAGCAAGCAAAGCTAGTGTGGTAGGGAGCCCACCTGGCCCCTATCCCTGTCTCTGAGTCTCTGAGGTCTCCTTCTCTCTCTGCTCTTGTCTCCTCATTTTTTTTGGTACTTTTTCCTTTTTACGATTTCTTTAAAGGTAGAATTTCTCTCTGGCTCTCAGCTCCATCTTTTGTTTTGTTAATAAGCCCTTCTGCACTTTTCTCCCAGGCAGGAGAGTTGAGCCATTCTCTGAGAAGTTTCCACATGGATACTTGGAAGTAGATATTTCAGGGCACAGGCGAAATGAAGATTTTCTACTCATAATTCAGCCTCCAGCAAGCAAAGCTAGTGTGGTAGGGAGCACCCTTGGCCTCTATCCCTGTCTCTGTGTCTCTGAGGTCTCTTTCTCTCTCTGCTCCTGTCTCCTCATTTTTTTGGTAATTTTTTCCTTTTCACAATTTTTTTACAGGTAGAATTTCTCTCTGGAACTCAGCTTCATCTTTTGTTTTGTTAATAAGCCCTTCTGTTCCTTTCTCCCAGGCAGGAGAGTTGAGCCATTCTCTGAGAAGTTTCCACATGGATACTGGGAAATAGGTATTTCAGGGCACAGGTGAAATGAAGATTGTCTACTCATAATTCAGCCTCCAGCAAGCAAAGCTAGTGCGGTAGGGAGCCCCTCTGTCCTCTATCCCTGTCTCTTGTTTCTGAGGACTCTGTCTGTCTGCTCCTCTCTCCTCATTTTTTTTTGGTAATTTTTCCTTTTTAAGATTTTTTTAAAGGTAGAATTTCTCTCTGGCTCTCAGCTCCATTTTTTGTTTTGTTAATAAGCCCTTCTGCTCCTTTCTCCCAGGCAGGAGAGTTGAGCAATTCTCTGAGAAGATTCCACATGGATACTGGGAACTAGATATTTCAGGGCACAGGCGAAATGAACATTTTCTACTCATAAATCAGCCTCAAGCAAGCAAAGCTAGTGTGGTATGGAGCCCCTATGGCCTCTATCCCTGTCTCTGTGTCTCTGAGGTCTCTGTCTCTCACTGCTCCGGTCTCCTCATATTTATTGGTAATTTTTCCATTTTAAGATTTTTTTAAAGGTAGAATTTCTCTCTGGCTCTCAGCTCCATCTTTTGTTTTGTTAATAAGCCCTTCTGCTCCTTTCTCCCAGGCAGGAGGCTTGAGCCATTCTCTGAGAAGATTCCACATGGATACTGGGAATAATTAGATATTTCCGGGCACAGGCGAAATGAAGATTTTCTACTCATAAGTCAGCCTCCAGCAAGCAAAGCTAGTGTGGTAGGGAGCCCGTCTGGCCTCTATCCCTGTCTCTGTGTCTCTGAGGTCTATGTCTCTCTCTGCTCCTGTCTTCTCATTACTTTTTTGGTAATATTATTTTTATGATTTTTTTAAAGGTAGAATTTCTCTCTGGCTCTCAGCTCCATCTTTTGTTTTGTTAATAAGCCCTTCTGCTCTTTTCTCCAAGGCAGGAGAGTTGAGCCATTCTCTGAGAAGTTTCCACATGGATACTGGGAACTAGATATTTCAGGGCACAGGCGAAATGAACATTTTCTACTCATAAATCAGCCTCAAGCAAGCAAAGCTAGTGTGGTATGGAGCCCCTATGGCCTCTATCCCTGTCTCTGTGTCTCTGAGGTCTCTGTCTCTCACTGCTCCGGTCTCCTCATATTTATTGGTAATTTTTCCATTTTAAGATTTTTTTAAAGGTAGAATTTCTCTCTGGCTCTCAGCTCCATATTTTGTTTTGTTAATAAGCCCTTCTGCTCCTTTCTCCCAGGCAGGAGAGTTGAGCCATTCTCTAAGAAGTTTCCACATGGATACTGGGAACTAGATATTTCAGGCACAGGCGAAATGAAGATTTTCTACTCATAATTCAGCCTCCAGCAAGCAAAGCTTGTGTGGTAGGGAGCCCCTCTGGCCTCTATCCCTGTCTCTTGTTTCTGAGGACTCTGTCTCTCTGCTCCTCTCTCCTCATTTTCATGTAATTTTTCCTTTTTACGATTTTTTTAAAGGTAGAATTTCTCTCTGGCTCTCAGCTCCATCTTTTATTTTGATAATAAGCCCTTCTGCTCCTTTCTCCCAGGCAGGAGAGTTGAGCCATTCTCTGAGAAGATTCAACATGGATACTGGGAACAAGATATTTCAGGGTACAGGCGAAATGAAGATTTTCTACTCATAATTCAGACTCCAGCAAGCAAAGCTAGTATGGTAGGGAGCACCCCTGGCCTCTATACCTGTCTCTGTTTCTCTGAGATCTCTGTCTCTCTCTGCTCCAGTCTCCTCATTATTTTTTTGGTAATATTTCCTTTTTACGATTTTTTTAAAGGTAGAATGTCTCTCTGGCTCTCAGCTCCATCTTTTGTTTTGTTAATAAGCCCTTTTGCTCCTTTCTCCCAGGCAGGAGAGTTGAGCCATTCTCTGAGAAGATTCCACATGGATACTGGGTACTAGATATTTCAGGGCACAGGCGAAATGAAGATTTTCTACTCAAAAGTCAGCCTCCAGCAAGCAAACCTAGTGTGGTAGGGAGCCCCTCAGGGCTCTATCCCTGTCTCTGTGTCTCTGAGGTCTCTGTCTATCACTGCTCCTGTCTCCTCATATTTTTTGGTAATTTTTCCATTTTAAGGTTTTTTTAAAGGTAGAATTTCTCTCTGGCTCTCAGCTCCATCTTTTGTTTTGTTAATAAGCACTTCTGCTCCTTTATCCAAGGCAGGAGAGTTGAGCCATTCTCTGAGAAGGTTCCACATGGATACTGGGAACAAGATATTTCAGGGCACAGGCGAAATGAAGATTTTCTACTCATAATTCAGCCTCCAGCAAGCAAAGCTAGTGTGGTAGGAAGCCCCTCTTTCCCCTATCCTTGTCTCTGTGTCTCTGAGGTCTCTGTCTCTCTCTGCTCCTGTCTCCTCAATTTTTTTGGTAATTTTTCCTTTTTACGATTTTTTTAAGGGAAGAATTTCTCTCTGGCTCTCAGCTCCATCTTTTGTTTTGTTAATAAGCCCTTCTGCTCCTTCTCCCAGGCAGGAGAGTTGAGCCATTCTCTGAGAAGATTCCACATGGATACTGGGAACTAGATATTTCAGGGCACAGGTGAAATGAAGATTTTCTACTCATAATTCAGCCTCCAGCAATTAAAGCTAGTGTGGTCTTGAGCCCCTCTGCCCTCTATCCCTGTCTCTTGTTTCTGAGGACTCTGTCTCTCTGCTCCTCTCTCATCATTTTTTTTGATAATTTTTCCTTTTTACGATTTTTTTAAAGGTAGAATTTCTCTCTGGCTCTCAGCTCCATTTTTTGTTTTGTTAATAAGCCCTTCTGCTCTTTTCTCCCAGGCAGGAGAGTTGAGCCATTCTCTGAGAAGATTCCACATGGATACTGGGAACTAGATACTTCAGGGCACAGGCGAAATGAAGATTTTCTACTCATAAGTCAGCCTCCAGCAAGCAAAGCTAGTGTGGTAGGGAGCCCCTCTGGCCTCTATCCCTGTCTCTGTGTCTCTGAGTTCTCTGTCTCTCACTGCTCCTGTCTCCTCATATCTTTTGGTAATTTTTCCATTTTACGATTTTTTTAAAGGTAGAATTTCTATTTGGCTCTCAGCTCCATCTTTTGTTTTGTTAATAAGCCCTAATGCTCCTTTCTCCCAGGCAGGAGTCTTGAGCCATTCTCTGAAAATTTTCCACATGGATACTGGGAACTAGATATTTCCGGACACAGGCGAAATGAATATTTTCTACTCATAATTCAGCCTCCAGCAAGCAAAGCTAGTGTGGTAGGGAGCCCCTCTGGCCACTATCCCTGTCTCTGTGTCTCTGAGGTCTCTGTCTCTCTCTGCTCCTGTCTCCTCAATATTTTTTTGGTAATATTTCTTTTTATGATTTTTTTAAAAGTAGAATTTCTCTCTGGCTCTCAGCTCCATCTTTTGTTTTGTTAATAAGCCCTTCTGCTCCTTTCTCCAAGGCAGGAGAGTTGAGCCTTTCTCTGAGAAGATTCCACATGGATACTGGGAACTAGATATTTCAGGGCACAGGCGAAATGAAGATTTTCTACTCATAATTCAGCCTCCAGCAAGCAGAGCTAATGTGGTAGGGAGCCCCCCTGGCCTCTATCCCTGTCTCTCTGTCTCTGAGATCTCTGTCTCTCTCTGCTCCTCTATCCTCATTTTTTTTGTTACTTTTTCCTTTTTATGATTTCTTTAAAGGTAGAATTTCTCTCTGGCTCTCAGCTCCATCTTTTGTTTTGTTAATAAGCCCTTCTGCTCCTTTCTCCCAGGCAGGAGAGTTGAGCCATTCTCTAAGAAGATTCTACATGGATACTGGGAACTAGATATTTCAGGGCACAGGCGAAATGAAGATTTTCTACTCATAATTCAGCCTCCAGCAAGCAAAGCTAGTGTGGTACGGAGCCTCCTTGGCCTCTATCCCTGTCTCTGTGTCTCTGAGGTCTCTTTCTCTCTCTGCTCCTGTCTCCTCATTTTTTTTTGGTAATTTTTACTTTTTACGATTTTTTTACAGGTAGAATTTCTCTCTGGATCTCAGTTTCATCTTTTCTTTTGTTAATAAGCCCTTCTGCTCCTTTCTCCCAGGCAGGAGAGTTGAGCCATTCTCTATGAAGATTCCACATGGATACTGGGAAATAGGTATTTCAGGACACAGGTGAAATGAAGATTTTCTACTCATAATTCAGCCTCCAGCAAGCAAAGCTAGTGTGGTAGGGAGCCCCTCTGGCCTCTATCCCTATATCTGTGTCTCTGAGGTCTCTGTCTCTTTCTGCTCCTGTCTTCTCATTATTTTTTTGGTAATATTTTTTATGATTTTTTTAAAGGGAAAATTTCTCTCTGGCTCTCAGCTCCATCTTTTGTTTTGTTATTAAGCCCTTCTGCTCCTTTCTCCAAGGCAGGAGAGTTGAGCCATTCTCTGAGAAGGTTCCACATGGATACTGGGAACTAGATATTTCAGGGTACAGGCGAAATGAAGATTTTCTACTCATAATTCAGCCTCCAGCAAGCAAAGCTAGTGTGGAAGGAAGCCCCCCTGCCCCCTATCCCTGTCTCTGTGTCTCTGAGGTCTCTGTCTCTCTCTGCTTTTGTCTCCTCAAATTTTTGGTAATTTTTCATTTTGACGATTTTTTTAACGGAAAAATTTCTCTCTGGCTCTCAGCTCCATCTTTTTTTTGTTAATAAGCCCTTCTGCTCCTTTCTCGCAGGCAGGAGAGTTGAGCCATTCTCTGTAAAGTTTCTACATGGCTACTGGGAACTAGATATTTCAGGGCACAGGCGAAATGAAGATTTTATACTGATAATTCACCCTCCAGCAAGCAAAGCTAGTGTGGTAGGGAGCCCCTCTGGCCTCTATCGCTGTCTCTGTGTCTCTGAGGTCTCTGTCTCTCTCTGCTCCTGTCTCCTCATTTTTTTGGTAATTTTTCTTTTTACGATTTTTTTGAAGGTAGAATTTCTCTCTGGATATCAGCTCCATCTTTTGTATTGTTAATAAGCCCTTCTGCTCCTTTCTCCCAGGCAGGAGAGTTGAGACATTCTCTGAGATGTTTCCATATGGATACTGGGAACTAGATATTTCAGGGCACAGGCGAAATGAAGATTTTCTACTCGTAATTCAGCCTCCAGGAAGCAAAGCTAGTGTGGTAGGGAGCCCTTCTGTCCTCTATCCCTGTCTCTGTGTCTCTGAGGTCTCTGTCTCTCACTGCTCCTGTCTCCTCATATTTATTGGTAATTTTTCCATTTTAAGATTTTTTTAAATGTAGAATTTCTCTCTGACTCTCAGCTCCATCTTTTGTTTTGTTAATAAGCGCTTCTGCTCCTTTCTCCCATGCAGGAGACTTGAGCCATTCTCTGAGAAGATTCCACATGGATACTGGGAACTAGATGTTTCCGGGCACAGGCGAAATGAAGATTTTCTACTCATAATTCAGCCTCCAGCAAGCAAAGCTAGTGTGATAGGGAGCCCCTCTGGCCTCTATCCCTGTCTCTGTGTCTCTGAGGTCTCTGTCTCTCTCTCCTCCTGACTTATCATTATTTTTTTGGTAATATTTCTTTTTAAGATGTTTTTAAAGGTAGAATTTCTCTCTGGCTCTCAGCTCCATCTTTTGTTTTGTTAATAAGAACTTCTGCTCCTTTCTCCCAGGCAGGAGAGTTGAGCCATTCTCTGAGAAGTTTCCACATGGATACTGGGAACTAGATATTTAAAGGCACAGGTGAAATGAAGTTTTTCTACTCATAATTCAGGCTCCAGCAAGCAAAGCTAGTGTGGTAGGGAGCCCACCTGGCCCCTATCCCTGTCTCTGATTCTCTGAGGTCTCTTTCTCTCTCTGCTCTTGTCGCCTCATTTTTTTTGGTACTTTTTCCTTTTTACGATTTCTTTAAAGGTAGAATTTCTCTCTGGCTCTCAGCTCCATCTTTTGTTTTGTTAATAAGCCCTTCTGCACTTTTCTCCCAGGCAGGAGAGTTGAGCCATTCTCTGAGAAGTTTCCACATGGATACTTGGAAGTAGATATTTCAGGGCACAGGCGAAATGAAGATTTTCTACTCATAATTCAGCCTCCAGCAAGCAAAGCTAGTGTGGTAGGGAGCACCCTTGGCCTCTATCCCTGTCTCTGTGTCTCTGAGGTCTCTTTCTCTCTCTGCTCCTGTCTCCTCATTTTTTTGGTAATTTTTTCCTTTTCACAATTTTTTTACAGGTAGAATTTCTCTCTGGAACTCAGCTTCATCTTTTGTTTTGTTAATAAGCCCTTCTGTTCCTTTCTCCCAGGCAGGAGAGTTGAGCCATTCTCTGAGAAGTTTCCACATGGATACTGGGAAATAGGTATTTCAGGGCACAGGTGAAATGAAGATTGTCTACTCATAATTCAGCCTCCAGCAAGCAAAGCTAGTGCGGTAGGGAGCCCCTCTGGCCTCTATCCCTGTCTCTTGTTTCTGAGGACTCTGTCTGTCTGCTCCTCTCTCCTCATTTTTTTTTGGTAATTTTTCCTTTTTAAGATTTTTTTAAAGGTAGAATTTCTCTCTGGCTCTCAGCTCCATTTTTTGTTTTGTTAATAAGCCCTTCTGCTCCTTTCTCCCAGGCAGGAGAGTTGAGCAATTCTCTGAGAAGATTCCACATGGATACTGGGAACTAGATATTTCAGGGCACAGGCGAAATGAACATTTTCTACTCATAAATCAGCCTCAAGCAAGCAAAGCTAGTGTGGTATGGAGCCCCTATGGCCTCTATCCCTGTCTCTGTGTCTCTGAGGTCTCTGTCTCTCACTGCTCCGGTCTCCTCATATTTATTGGTAATTTTTCCATTTTAAGATTTTTTTAAAGGTAGAATTTCTCTCTGGCTCTCAGCTCCATCTTTTGTTTTGTTAATAAGCCCTTCTGCTCCTTTCTCCCAGGCAGGAGGCTTGAGCCATTCTCTGAGAAGATTCCACATGGATACTGGGAATAATTAGATATTTCCGGGCACAGGCGAAATGAAGATTTTCTACTCATAAGTCAGGCTCCAGCAAGCAAAGCTAGTGTGGTAGGGAGCCCGTCTGGCCTCTATCCCTGTCTCTGTGTCTCTGACGTCTCTGTCTCTCTCTGCTCCTGTCTTCTCATTACTTTTTTGGTAATATTATTTTTATGATTTTTTTAAAGGTAGAATTTCTCTCTGGCTCTCAGCTCCATCTTTTGTTTTGTTAATAAGCCCTTCTGCTCCTTTCTCCAAGGCAGGAGAGTTGAGCCATTCTCTCAGAAGTTTCCACATGGATACTGGGAACTAGATATTTCAGGGCACAGGCGAAATGAACATTTTCTACTCATAAATCAGCCTCAAGCAAGCAAAGCTAGTGTGGTATGGAGCCCCTATGGCCTCTATCCCTGTCTCTGTGTCTCTGAGGTCTCTGTCTCTCACTGCTCCGGTCTCCTCATATTTATTGGTAATTTTTCCATTTTAAGATTTTTTTAAAGGTAGAATTTCTCTCTGGCTCTCAGCTCCATATTTTGTTTTGTTAATAAGCCCTTCTGCTCCTTTCTCCCAGGCAGGAGAGTTGAGCCATTCTCTAAGAAGTTTCCACATGGATACTGGGAACTAGATATTTCAGGCACAGGCGAAATGAAGATTTTCTACTCATAATTCAGCCTCCAGCAAGCAAAGCTTGTGTGGTAGGGAGCCCCTCTGGCCTCTATCCCTGTCTCTTGTTTCTGAGGACTCTGTCTCTCTGCTCCTCTCTCCTCATTTTTCATGTAATTTTTCCTTTTTACGATTTTTTTAAAGGTAGAATTTCTCTCTGGCTCTCAGCTCCATCTTTTATTTTGATAATAAGCCCTTCTGCTCCTTTCTCCCAGGCAGGAGAGTTGAGCCATTCTCTGAGAAGATTCAACATGGATACTGGGAACAAGATATTTCAGGGTACAGGCGAAATGAAGATTTTCTACTCATAATTCAGACTCCAGCAAGCAAAGCTAGTATGGTAGGGAGCACCCCTGGCCTCTATACCTGTCTCTGTGTCTCTGAGATCTCTGTCTCTCTCTGCTCCAGTCTCCTCATTATTTTTTTGGTAATATTTCCTTTTTACGATTTTTTTAAAGTTAGAATGTCTCTCTGGCTCTCAGCTCCATCTTTTGTTTTGTTAATAAGCCCTTTTGCTCCTTTCTCCCAGGCAGGAGAGTTGAGCCATTCTCTGAGAAGATTCCACATGGATACTGGGTACTAGATATTTCAGGGCACAGGCGAAATGAAGATTTTCTACTCAAAAGTCAGCCTCCAGCAAGCAAACCTAGTGTGGTAGGGAGCCCCTCAGGGCTCTATCCCTGTCTCTGTGTCTCTGAGGTCTCTGTCTCTCTCTGCTCCTGTCTCCTCAATATTTTTTTGGTAATATTTCTTTTTATGATTTTTTTAAAAGTAGAATTTCTCTCTGGCTCTCAGCTCCATCTTTTGTTTTGTTAATAAGCCCTTCTGCTCCTTTCTCCAAGGCAGGAGAGTTGAGCCATTCTCTGAGAAGATTCCACATGGATACTGGGAACTAGATATTTCAGGGCACAGGCGAAATGAAGATTTTCTACTCATAATTCAGCCTCCAGCAAGCAAAGCTAATGTGGTAGGGAGCCCCCCTGGCCTCTATCCCTGTCTCTCTGTCTCTGAGATCTCTGTCTCTCTCTGCTCCTCTATCCTCATTTTTTTTGTTACTTTTTCCTTTTTATGATTTCTTTAAAGGTAGAATTTCTCTCTGGCTCTCAGCTCCATCTTTTGTTTTGTTAATAAGCCCTTCTGCTCCTTTCTCCCAGTCAGGAGAGTTGAGCCATTCTCTAAGAAGATTCTACATGGATACTGGGAACTAGATATTTCAGGGCACAGGCGAAATGAAGATTTTCTACTCATAATTCAGCCTCCAGCAAGCAAAGCTAGTGTGGTAGGGAGCCTCCTTGGCCTCTATCCCTGTCTCTGTGTCTCTGAGGTCTCTTTCTCTCTCTGCTCCTGTCTCCTCATTTTTTTTTGGTAATTTTTACTTTTTACGATTTTTTTACAGGTAGAATTTCTCTCTGGATCTCAGCTTCATCTTTTCTTTTGTTAATAAGCCCTTCTGCTCCTTTCTCCCAGGCAGGAGAGTTGAGCCATTCTCTATGAAGATTCCACATGGATACTGGGAAATAGGTATTTCAGGACACAGGTGAAATGAAGATTTTCTACTCATAATTCAGCCTCCAGCAAGCAAAGCTAGTGTGGTAGGGAGCCCCTCTGGCCTCTATCCCTATATCTGTGTCTCTGAGGTCTCTGTCTCTTTCTGCTCCTGTCTTCTCAATATTTTTTTGGTAATATTTTTTTTATGATTTTTTTAAAGGTAAAATTTCTCTCTGGCTCTCAGCTCCATCTTTTGTTTTGTTATTAAGCCCTTCTGCTCCTTTCTCCCAGGCAGGAGAGTTGAGCCATTCTCTGAGAAGGTTCCACATGGATACTGGGAACTAGATATTTCAGGGTACAGGCGAAATGAAGATTTTCTACTCATAATTCAGCCTCCAGCAAGCAAAGCTAGTGTGGAAGGAAGCCCCCCTGCCCCCATCCCTGTCTCTGTGTCTCTGAGGTCTCTGTCTCTCTCTGCTCCTGTCTCCTCAAATTTTTGGTAATTTTTCATTTTGACGATTTTTTTAACGGAAAAATTTCTCTCTGGCTCTCAGCTCCATCTTTTTTTTGTTAATAAGCCCTTCTGCTCCTTTCTCGCAGGCAGGAGAGTTGAGCCATTCTCTGTAAAGTTTCTACATGGCTACTGGGAACTAGATATTTCAGGGCACAGGCGAAATGAAGATTTTATACAGATAATTCACCCTCCAGCAAGCAAAGCTAGTGTGGTAGGGAGCCCCTCTGGCCTCTATCGCTGTCTCTGTGTCTCTGAGGTCTCTGTCTCTCTCTGCTCCTGTCTCCTAATATTTTTGGTAATTTTTCTTTTTACGATTTTTTTGAAGGTAGAATTTCTCTCTGGATATCAGCTCCATCTTTTGTATTGTTAATAAGCCCTTCTGCTCCTTTCTCCCAGGCAGGAGAGTTGAGACATTCTCTGAGATGTTTCCATATGGATACTGGGAACTAGATATTTCAGGGCACAGGCGAAATGAAGATTTTCTACTCGTAATTCAGCCTCCAGGAAGCAAAGCTAGTGTGGTAGGGAGCCCTTCTGTCCTCTATCCCTGTCTCTGTGTCTCTGAGGTCTCTGTATCTCTGTGCTCCTGTCTCCTCATTTTTTTTTGGTAATTTTTCCTTTTTACAATTTTTTTAAAGGTAGAATTTCTCTCTGGCTCTCAGCTCTATCTTCTGTTTTGTTAATAAGCCCTTCTGCTCCTTTGTCCCAGGCAGGAGAGTTGAGCCATTCTCTGAGAAGATTCCTCATGGATACTGGGAACTAGATATTTCAGAGCACAGGCCAAATGCAGATTTTCTACTCATAATTCAGCCTCCAGCAAGCAAAGCTAGTGTGGTAGGGAGCACCACTGGCCTCTATCCCTGTCTCTGTGTCTCTGAGGTCTCTGTTTCTCTCTGCTCCTATCTCCTCAATTTTTTTGGCAATTTTTCCTTTTTACTATTTTTTTAAAGGTAGAATTTCTCTCTGGCTCTCAGCTCCATCTTTTGTTTTGTTAATAAGCCCTTCTGCTCCTTTCTCCAAGGCAGGAGAGTTGAGCCAATCTCTGAGAAGATTCCACATGGATACTGGGAACTAGATATTTCAGGGCACAGGCGATATGAAGATTTTCTACTCATAATTCAGCCTCCAGCAATCAAAGCTAGTGTGGTAGGAAGCCCCCCTTTCCCCTATCCCTGTCTCTGTGTCTCTGAGGTCTCTGTCTCTCTCTGCTCTTGTCTCCTCAATTTTTTTTGGTAATTTTTCTATTTACGATTTTTTAAAAGGAAGAATTTCTCTTTGGCTCTCAGCTCCATCTTTTGTTTTGTTCATAAGCCCTTCTGCTCCTTTCTCCCAGGCAGGAGAGTTGAGCCATTCTCTAAGAAGATTCCACATGGATACTGGGAACTAGATATTTCAGGGCACAGGCGAAATGAAGATTTTCTACTCATAATTCAGCCTCCAGCAAGCAAAGCTAGTGTGGTAGGGAGCCCCCTTGGCCTCTATCCCTGTCTCTGTGTCTCTGAGTCTCTTTCTCTCTCTACTCCAGTCTCCTCATTTTTTTTGGTAATTTTTTCCTTTTCACAATTTTTTTACAGGTAGAATTTCTCTCTGGCTCTCAGCTCCATCTTTTGTTTTGTTAATAAGCCCTTCTGCTCCTTTCTCCAAGGCAGGAGAGTTGAGCCATTCTCTGAGAAGATTCCACATGGATACTGGGAACTAGATATTTCAGGGCACAGGCGAAATGAAGATTTTCTACTCATAATTCAGCCTCTAGCAAGCAAAGCTAGTGTGGTAGGGAGCCCCCTTGGCCTCTATCCCTGTCTCTGTGTCTCTGAGGTCTCTTTCTCTCTCTGCTCCTGTCTCCTCAATTTTTTTTGGTAATTTTTCTATTTACGATTTTTTTAAAGGAAGAATTTCTCTCTGCCTCTCAGCTCCATCTTTTGTTTTGTTAATAAGCCCTTCTGCTCCTTTCTCCCAGGCAGGAGAGTTGAGCCATTCTCTGAGAAGTTTCCACATGGATACTGGGAACTAGATATTTCAGGGCACAGGCGAAATGAAGATTTTCTACTCATAATTCAGCCTCCAGCAAGCAAAGCTAATGTGGTAGGGAGACCCCCTGGCCTCTATCCCTGTCTCTCTGTCTCTGAGATCTCTGTCTCTCTCTGCTCCTCTATCCTCATTTTTTTTGTTACTTTTTCCTTTTTATGATTTCTTTAAAGGTAGAATTTCTCTCTGGCTCTCAGCTCCATCTTTTGTTTTGTTAATAAGCCCTTCTGCTCCTTTCTCCCAGGCAGGAGAGTTGAGCCATTCTCTAAGAAGATTCTACATGGATACTGGGAACTAGATATTTCAGGGCACAGGCGAAATGAAGATTTTCTACTCATAATTCAGCCTCCAGCAAGCAAAGCTAGTGTGGTAGGGAGCCTCCTTGGCCTCTATCCCTGTCTCTGTGTCTCTGAGGTCTCTTTCTCTCTCTGCTCCTGTCTCCTCATTTTTTTTTGGTAATTTTTACTTTTTACGATTTTTTTACAGGTAGAATTTCTCTCTGGATCTCAGCTTCATCTTTTCTTTTGTTAATAAGCCCTTCTGCTCCTTTCTCCCAGGCAGGAGAGTTGAGCCATTCTCTATGAAGATTCCACATGGATACTGGGAAATAGGTATTTCAGGGCACAGGTGAAATGAAGATTTTCTACTCATAATTCAGCCTCCAGCAAGCAAAGCTAGTGTGGTAGGGAGCCCCTCTGGCCTCTATCCCTATATCTGTGTCTCTGAGGTCTCTGTCTCTTTCTGCTCCTGTCTTCTCATTATTTTTTTGGTAATATTTTTTTTATGATTTTTTTAAAGGTAAAATTTCTCTCTGGCTCTCAGCTCCATCTTTTGTTTTGTTATTAAGCCCTTCTGCTCCTTTCTCCAAGGCAGGAGAGTTGAGCCATTCTCTGAGAAGGTTCCACATGGATACTGGGAACTAGATATTTCAGGGTACAGGCGAAATGAAGATTTTCTACTCATAATTCAGCCTCCAGCAAGCAAAGCTAGTGTGGAAGGAAGCCCCCCTGCCCCCTATCCCTGTCTCTGTGTCTCTGAGGTCTCTGTCTCTCTCTGCTCCTGTCTCCTCAAATTTTTGGTAATTTTTCATTTTGACGATTTTTTTAACGGAAAAATTTCTCTCTGGCTCTCAGCTCCATCTTTTTTTTGTTAATAAGCCCTTCTGCTCCTTTCTCGCAGGCAGGAGAGTTGAGCCATTCTCTGTAAAGTTTCTACATGGCTACTGGGAACTATCTATTTCAGGGCACAGGCGAAATGAAGATTTTATACTGATAATTCACCCTCCAGCAAGCAAAGCTAGTGTGGTAGGGAGCCCCTCTGGCCTCTATCGCTGTCTCTGTGTCTCTGAGATCTCTGTCTCTCTCTGCTCCTGTCTCCTCATTTTTTTGGTAATTTTTCTTTTTACGATTTTTTTGAAGGTAGAATTTCTCTCTGGATATCAGCTCCATCTTTTGTATTGTTAATAAGCCCTTCTGCTCCTTTCTCCCAGGCAGGAGAGTTGAGACATTCTCTGAGATGTTTCCATATGGATACTGGGAACTAGATATTTCAGGGCACAGGCGAAATGAAGATTTTCTACTCGTAATTCAGCCTCCAGGAAGCAAAGCTAGTGTGGTAGGGAGCCCTTCTGTCCTCTATCCCTGTCTCTGTGTCTCTGAGGTCTCTGTATCTCTGTGCTCCTGTCTCCTCATTTTTTTTTGGTAATTTTTCCTTTTTACAATTTTTTTAAAGGTAGAATTTCTCTCTGGCTCTCAGCTCTATCTTTTGTTTTGTTAATAAGCCCTTCTGCTCCTTTGTCCCAGGCAGGAGAGTTGAGCCATTCTCTGAGAAGATTCCTCATGGATACTGGGAACTAGATATTTCAGAGCACAGGCCAAATGCAGATTTTCTACTCATAATTCAGCCTCCAGCAAGCAAAGCTAGTGTGGTAGGGAGCACCACTGGCCTCTATCCCTGTCTCTGTGTCTCTGAGGTCTCTGTTTCTCTCTGCTCGTATCCCCTCAATTTTTTTGGCAATTTTTCCTTTTTACTATTTTTTTAAAGGTAGAATTTCTCTCTGGCTCTCAGCTCCATCTTTTGTTTTGTTAATAAGCCCTTCTGCTCCTTTCTCCAAGGCAGGAGAGTTGAGCCAATCTCTGAGAAGATTCCACATGGATACTGGGAACTAGATATTTCAGGGCACAGGCGATATGAAGATTTTCTACTCATAATTCAGCCTCCAGCAAGCAAAGCTAGTGTGGTAGGAAGCCCCTCTTTCCCCTATCCCTGTCTCTGTGTCTCTGAGGTCTCTGTCTCTCTCTGCTCTTGTCTCCTCAATTTTTTTTGGTAATTTTTCTATTTACGATTTTTTCAAAGGAAGAATTTCTCTCTGGCTCTCAGCTCCATCTTTTGTTTTGTTAATAAGCAATTCTGCTCCTTTCTCCCAGGCAGGAGAGTTGAGCCATTCTCTGAGAAGTTTCCACAAGGATACTGGGAACTAGATATTTCAGGGCACAGGCGAAATGAAGATTTTCTACTCATAATTCAGCCTCCAGCAAGCAAAGCTAGTGTGGTAGGGAGCACCCCTGGCCTCTATCCCTGTCTCTGTGTCTCTAAGATCTGTGTCTCTCTCTGCTCCTCTATCCTCATTTTTTTTGGTACTTTTTCCTTTTTACGATTTCTTTAAAGGTAGAATTTCTCTCTGGCTCTCAGCTCCATCTTTTGTTTTGTTCATAAGCCCTTCTGCTCCTTTCTCCCAGGCAGGAGAGTTGAGCCATTCTCTAAGAAGATTCCACATGGATACTGGGAACTAGATATTTCAGGGCACAGGCGAAATGAAGATTTTCTACTCATAATTCAGCCTCCAGCAAGCAAAGCTAGTGTGGTAGGGAGCCCCCTTGGCCTCTATCCCTGTCTCTGTGTCTCTGAGGTCTCTTTCTCTCTCTGCTCCTGTCTCCTCATTTTTTTTGGTAATTTTTTCCTTTTCACAATTTTTTTACAGATAGAATTTCTCTCTGGAACTCAGCTTCATCTTTTGTTTTGTTAATAAGCCCTTCTGTTCCTTTCTCCCAGGCAGGAGAGTTGAGCCATTCTCTGAGAAGTCTCCACATGGATACTGGGAAATAGGTATTTCAGGGCACAGGTGAAATGAAGATTGTCTACTCATAATTCAGCCTCCAGCAAGCAAAGCTAGTGCGGTAGGGAGCCCCTCTGGCCTCTATCCCTGTCTCTTGTTTCTGAGGACTCTGTCTGTCTGATCCTCTCTCCTCATTTTTTTTGGTAATTTTTCCTTTTTAAGATTTTTTTAAAGGTAGAATTTCTCTCTGGCTCTCAGCTCCATCTTTTGTTTTGTTAATAAGCCCTTCTGCTCCTTTCTCCCAGGCAGGAGAGTTGAGCAATTCTCTGAGAAGATTCCACATGGCTACTGGGAACTAGATATTTCAGGGCACAGGCGAAATGAACATTTTCTACTCATAAATCAGCCTCCAGCAAGCAAAGCTAGTGTGGTATGGAGCCCCTATGGCCTCTATCCCTGTCTCTGTGTCTCTGAGGTCTCTGTCTCTCACTGCTCCGGTCTCCTCATATTTATTGGTAATTTTTCCATTTTAAGATTTTTTTAAAGGTAGAATTTCTCTCTGGCTCTCAGCTCCATCTTTTGTTTTGTTAATAAGCCCTTCTGCTCCTTTCTCCCAGGCAGGAGGCTTGAGCCATTCTCTGAGAAGATTCCACATGGATACTGGGAACTAGATATTTCAGGGCACAGGCGAAATGAAGATTTTCTACTCATAATTCAGCCTCCAGCAAGCAAAGCTAGTGTGGTAGGGAGCACCCTTGGCCTCTATCCCTGTCTCTGTGTCTCTGAGGTCTCTTTCTCTCTCTGCTCCTGTCTCCTCATTTTTTTTGGTAATTTTTTCCTTTTCACAATTTTTTTACAGGTAGAATTTCTCTCTGGAACTCAGCTTCATCTTTTGTTTTGTTAATAAACCCTTCTGTTCCTTTCTCCCAAGCAGGAGAGTTGAGCCATTCTCTGAGAAGTTTCCACATGGATACTGGGAAATAGGTATTTCAGGGCACAGGTGAAATGAAGATTGTCTACTCATAATTCAGCCTCCAGCAAGCAAAGCTAGTGCGGTAGGGAGCCCCTCTGGCCTCTATCCCTGTCTCTTGTTTCTGAGGACTCTGTCTGTCTGCTCCTCTCTCCTCATTTTTTTTGGTAATTTTTCCTTTTTAAGATTTTTTTAAAGGTAGAATTTCTCTCTGGCTCTCAGCTCCATTTTTTGTTTTGTTAATAAGCCCTTCTGCTCCTTTCTCCCAGGCAGGAGAGTTGAGCAATTCTCTGAGAAGATTCCACATGGATACTGGGAACTAGATATTTCAGGGCACAGGCGAAATGAACATTTTCTACTCATAAATCAGCCTCAAGCAAGCAAAGCTAGTGTGGTATGGAGCCCCTATGGCCTCTATCCCTGTCTCTGTGTCTCTGAGGTCTCTGTCTCTCACTGCTCCGGTCTCCTCATATTTATTGGTAATTTTTCCATTTTAAGATTTTTTTAAAGGTAGAATTTCTCTCTGGCTCTCAGCTCCATCTTTTGTTTTGTTAATAAGCCCTTCTGCTCCTTTCTCCCAGGCAGGAGGCTTGAGCCATTCTCTGAGAAGATTCCACATGGATACTGGGAATTAGATATTTCCGGGCACAGGCGAAATGAAGATTTTCTACTCATAAGTCAGCCTCCAGCAAGCAAAGCTAGTGTGGTAGGGAGCCCGTCTGGCCTCTATCCCTGTCTCTGTGTCTCTGAGGTCTATGTCTCTCTCTGCTCCTGTCTTCTCATTACTTTTTTGGTAATATTATTTTTATGATTTTTTTAAAGGTAGAATTTCTCTCTGGCTCTCAGCTCCATCTTTTGTTTTGTTAATAAGCCCTTCTGCTCCTTTCTCCAAGGCAGGAGAGTTGAGCCATTCTCTGAGAAGTTTCCACATGGATACTGGGAACTAGATATTTCAGGGCACAGGCGAAATGAAGATTTTCTACTCATAATTCAGCCTCCAGCAAGCAAAGCTAGTGTGGAAGGGGGCCCCCCCGGCTTCTATCCCTGTCTCTGTGTCTCTGAGATCTCTGTCTCTCTCTGCTCCTCTCTCCTCATTTTTTTTGGTACTTTTTCCTTTTTACGATTTCTTTAAAGGTAGAATTTCTCTCTGGCTCTCAGCTCCATCTTTTGTTTTGTTAATAAGCCCTTCTGCTCCTTTCTCCCAGGCAGGAGAGTTGAGCCATTCTCTAAGAAGATTCCACATGGATACTGGGAAATAGATAATTCAGGGCACAGGCGAAATGAAGATTTTCTACTCATAATTCAGCCTCCAGCAAGCAAAGCTTGTGTGGTAGGGAGCCCCTCTGGCCTCTATCCCTGTCTCTTGATTCTGAGGACTCTGTCTCTCTGCTCCTCTCTCCTCATTTTTTTTTGGTAATTTTTACTTTTTACGATTTTTTTAAAGGTAGAATTTCTCTCTTGCTCTCAGCTCCATCTTTTGTTTTGTTAATAAGCCGTTCTGCTCCTTTCTCCCAGGCAGGAGAGTTGAGCCAATCACTGAGAAGATTCCACATGGATACTGGGAACTAGATATATCAGGGCACAGGCGAAATGAAGATTTTCTACTCATAATTCAGCCTCCAGCAACCAAACCTAGTGTGGTAGGGAGCCCCCCTGGCCTCTATCCCTGTCTCTGTAACTCTGAGGTCTCTGTCTCTCTCCGCTCCTTTCTCCTCATTTTTCATGTAATTTTTCCTTTTTACGATTTTTTTAAAGGTAGAATTTCTCTCTGGCTCTCAGCTCCATCTTTTATTTTGATAATAAGCCCTTCTGCTCCTTTCTCCCATGCAGGAGAGTTGAGCCATTCTCTGAGAAGATTCCACATGGATACTGGGAACAAGATATTTCAGGGTACAGGCGAAATGAAGATTTTCTACTCATAATTCAGACTCCAGCAAGCAAAGCTAGTATGGTAGGGAGCACCCCTGGCCTCTATCCCTGTCTCTGTGTCTCTGAGTTCTCTGTCTCTCACTGCTCCTGTCTCCTCATATCTTTTGGTAATTTTTCCATTTTACGATTTTTTTAAAGGTAGAATTTCTCTCTGGCTCTCAGCTCCATCTTTTGTTTTGTTAATAAGCCCTAATGCTCCTTTCTCCCAGGCAGGAGAGTTGAGCCATTCTCTGAGAATTTTCCACATGGATACTGGGAACTAGATATTTCCGGACACAGGCGAAATGAATATTTTCTACTCATAATTCAGCCTCCAGCAAGCAAAGCTAGTGTGGTAGGGAGCCCCTCTGGCCTCTATCCCTCTCTCTGTGTCTCTGAGGTCTCTGTCTCTCTCTGCTCCTGTCTCCTCAATATTTTTTTGGTAATATTTCTTTTTATGATTTTTTTAAAAGTCGAATTTCTCTCTGGCTCTCAGCTCCATCTTTTGTTTTGTTAATAAGCCCTTCTGCTCCTTTCTCCAAGGCAGGAGAGTTGAGCCATTCTCTGAGAAGATTCCACATGGATACTGGAAACTAGATATTTCAGGGCACAGGCGAAATGAAGATTTTCTACTCATAATTCAGCCTCCAGCAAGCAAAGCTAGTGTGGTAGGGAGCCCCCTTGGCCTCTATCCCTGTCTCTGTGTCTCTGAACTCTCTTTCTCTCTCTGCTCCTGTCTCCTCAATTTTTTTTGGTAATTTTTCTATTTACGATTTTTTTAAAGGGAAGAATTTCTCTCTGCCTCTCAGCTCCATCTTTTGTTTTGTTAATAAGCCCTTCTGCTCCTTTGTCCCAGGCAGGAGAGTTGAGCCATTCTCTGAGAAGTTTCCACATGGATACTGGGAACTAGATATTTCAGGGCACAGGCGAAATGAAGATTTTCTACTCATAATTCAGCCTCCAGCAAGCAAAGCTAATGTGGTAGGGAGCCCCCCTGGCCTCTATCCCTGTCTCTCTGTCTCTGAGATCTCTGTCTCTCTCTGCTCCTCTATCCTCATTTTTTTTGTTAATTTTTCCTTTTTATGATTTTTTTAAAGGTAGAATTTCTCTCTGGCTCTCAGCTCCATCTTTTGTTTTGTTAATAAGCCCTTCTGCTCCTTTCTCCCAGGCAGGAGAGTTGAGCCATTCTCTAAGAAGATTCTACATGGATACTGGGAAATAGGTATTTCAGGGCACAGGTGTAATGAAGATTTTCTACTCATAATTCAGCCTCCAGCAAGCAAAGCTAGTGTGGTAGGGAGCCCCTCTGGCCTCTATCCCTATATCTGTGTCTCTGAGGTCTCTGTCTCTTTCTGCTCCTGTCTTCTCATTATTTTTTTGGTAATATTTTTTTTATGATTTTTTTAAAGGTAAAATTTCTCTCTGGCTCTCAGCTCCATCTTTTGTTTTGTTATTAAGCCCTTCTGCTCCTTTCTCCAAGGCAGGAGAGTTGAGCCATTCTCTGAGAAGATTCCACATGGATACTGGGAACTAGATATTTCAGGGTACAGGCGAAATGAAGATTTTCTACTCATAATTCAGCCTCCAGCAAGCAAAGCTAGTGTGGAAGGAAGCCCCCCTGCCCCCTATCCCTGTCTCTGTGTCTCTGAGGTCTCTGTCTCTCTCTGCTCCTGTCTCCTCAAATTTTTGGTAATTTTTCATTTTGACGATTTTTTTAACGGAAAAATTTCTCTCTGGCTCTCAGCTCCATCTTTTTTTTGTTAATAAGCCCTTCTGCTCCTTTCTCGCAGGCAGGAGAGTTGAGCCATTCTCTGTAAAGTTTCTACATGGCTACTGGGAACTAGATATTTCAGGGCACAGGCGAAATGAAGATTTTATACTGATAATTCACCCTCCAGCAAGCAAAGCTAGTGTGGTAGGGAGCCCCTCTGGCCTCTATCGCTGTCTCTGTGTCTCTGAGGTCTCTGTCTCTCTCTGCTCCTGTCTCCTCATTTTTTTTGGTAATTTTTCTTTTTAAGATTTTTTGAAGGTAGAATTTCTCTCTGGATATCAGCTCCATCTTTTGTATTGTTAATAAGCCCTTCTGCTCCTTTCTCCCAGGCAGGAGAGTTGAGCCATTCTCTGAGAAGATTCCACATGGATACTGGGAACTAGATATTTCAGGGCACAGGCGAAAAGAAGATTTTCTACGCATTATTCAGTCTCCAGCAAGCAAAGCTAGTGTGGTAGTGAGCCACTCTGGCCTCTATCCCTGTCTCTGTGTCTCTGAGGTCTCTGTCTCTCTCTGCTCCTGTCTCCTCATTTTTTTTGATAATTTTAAATTTTTACGATATTTTAAAAGTAGAATTTCTCTCTGGCTCTCAGCTCCATCTTTTGTTTTGTTAATAAGCCCTTCTGCTCCTTTCTCCCAGGCAGGAGAGTTGAGCCAATCTCTGAGAAGATTCCACATGGATACTGGGAACTAGATATATCAGGGCACGGGTGAAATGAAGATTTTCTACTCATAATTTAGCCTCCAGGAAGCAATCCTAGTGTGGTAGGTAGCCCCCCTGGCCTATATCCCTGTCTCTGTGCCTCTGAGGTCTCTCTCTCTCTCTGCTCCTTTCTCCTCATTTTTTTTTTGGTAATTTTTCCTTTTTATGATTTTTTTAAAGGTAGAATTTCTCTCTGGCTCTCAGCTCCATCTTTTGTTTTGATAATAAGCCCTTCTACTCCTTTCTCCCAGGCAGGAGAGTTGAGACATTCTCTGAGATGTTTCCATATGGATACTGGGAACTAGATATTTCAGGGCACAGGCGAAATGAAGATTTTCTACTCGTAATTCAGCCTCCAGGAAGCAAAGCTAGTGTGGTAGGGAGCCCATCTGTCCTCTATCCCTTTCTCTGTGTCTCTGAGGTCTCTGTCTCTCTGTGCTCCTGTCTCCTCATTTTTTTTTTGGTAATTTTTCCTTTTTACAATTTTTTTAAAGGTAGAATTTCTCTCTGGCTCTCAGCTCTATCTTTTGTTTTGTTAATAAGCCCTTCTGCTCCTTTGTCCCAGGCAGGAGAGTTGAGCCATTCTCTGAGAAGATTCCTCATGGATACTGGGAACTAGATATTTCAGAGCACAGGCCAAATGCAGATTTTCTACTCATAATTCAGCCTCCAGCAAGCAAAGCTAGTGTGGTAGGGAGCCCCGCTGGCCCCTCTCCCTGTCTCTGTGTCTCTGAGGTCTCTGTCTCTCTCTGCTCCTGTCTCCTCATTATTTTTTGGTAATTTTTCCTTTTTACGATTTTTTTAAAGGTAGAATTTCTCTCTGACTCTCAGCTCCATCTTTCGTTTTGGTAAATAAGCCCTTCTGCTCCTTTCTCCCAGGCAGGAGAGTTGAGCCATTCTCTGAGAAGATTCCACATGGATACTGGGAACTGCATATTTCAGGGCACAGGCGAAATGAAGATTTTCTACTCATAATTCAGCCTCCAGCAAGCAAAGCTAGTGTGGTAGGGAGCACCACTGGCCTCTATCCCTGTCTCTGTGTCTCTGAGGTCTCTGTTTCTCTCTGCTCCTATCTCCTCAATTTTTTTGGCAATTTTTCCTTTTTACTATTTTTTTAAAGGTAGAATTTCTCTCTGGCTCTCAGCTCCATCTTTTGTTTTGTTAATAAGCCCTTCTGCTCCTTTCTCCAAGGCAGGAGAGTTGAGCCAATCTCTGAGAAGATTCCACATGGATACTGGGAACTAGATATTTCAGGGCACAGGCGATATGAAGATTTTCTACTCATAATTCAGCCTCCAGCAAGCAAAGCTAGTGTGGTAGGAAGCCCCCCTTTCCCCTATCCCGGTCTCTGTGTCTCTGAGGTCTCTGTATCTCTCTGCTCTTGTCTCCTCAATTTTTTTTGGTAATTTTTCTATTTACGATTTTTTCAAAGGAAGAATTTCTCTCTGGCTCTCAGCTCCATCTTTTGTTTTGTTAATAAGCAATTCTGCTCCTTTCTCCCAGGCAGGACAGTTGAGCCATTCTCTGAGAAGTTTCCACAAGGATACTGGGAACTAGATATTTCAGGGCACAGGCGAAATGAAGATTTTCTACTCATAATTCAGCCTCCAGCAAGCAAAGCTAGTGTGGTAGGGAGCACCCCTGGCCTCTATCCCTGTCTCTGTGTCTCTAAGATCTGTGTCTCTCTCTGCTCCTCTATCCTCATTTTTTTTGGTACTTTTTCCTTTTTACGATTTCTTTAAAGGTAGAATTTCTCTCTGGCTCTCAGCTCCATCTTTTGTTTTGTTAATAAGCCCTTCTGCTCCTTTCTCCCAGGCAGGAGATTTGAGCCATTCTCTGAGAAGTTTCCACATGGATACTGGGATCTAGATATTTCAGGGCACAGGCGAAATGAAGATTTTCTACTCATAATTCAGCCTCCAGCAAGTAAAGCTAGTGTGGTAGGGATCCACTCTGGCCTCTATCCCTGTCTCAGTGTCTCTGAGGCTTCTTTCTCTCTCTGCTCCTGTCTCCTCCTTTTTTTTTGGTAATTTTTCCTTTTTATGATTTTTTTAAAGGTAGAATTTCTCTCTGACTCTCAGCTCCATCTTTTGTTTTGTTTATAAGCCGTTCTGCTCCTTTCTCGCAGGCAGGAGAGTTGAGCGAATCTCTGAGAAGTTTTCACATGGATACTGGGAACTCGATATATCAGGGCACAGGCGAAATGAAGATTTTCTACTCATAATTCAGCTTCCAGGAACCAAACCTAGTGTGGTAGGGAGCCCCCCTGGCCTCTATCCCTGTCTCTGTGTCTCTGAGTTCTCTGTCTCTCTCTGCTCCTTTCTCCTCATTTTTTTTGGTAATTTTTCCTTTTTACGATTTTTTTAAAGGTAGAATTTCTCTCTGGCTCTCAGCTCCATCTTTTATTTTGATAATAAGCCCTTCTGCTCCTTTCTCCCAGGCAGGAGAGTTGAGCCATTCTCTGAGAAGATTCCACATGGATACTGGGAACTAGATATTTCAGGGCACAGGCGAAATGAAGATTTTCTACTCATAATTCAGCCTGCAGCAAGCAAAGCTAGTATGGTAGGGAGCACCCCTGGCCTCTATACCTGTCTCTGTGTCTCTTAGGTCTCTGTTACACTCTGCTCCAGACTCCTCATTTTTTTTTGGTAATATTTCCTTTTTACGATTTTTTTAAATGTAGAATTTCTCTCTGGCTCTCAGCTCCATCTTTTGTTTTGTTAATAAGCCCTTCTGCTCCTTTCTCCCAGGCAGGAGAGTTGAGCCATTCTCTGAGAAGATACCACATGGATACTGGGAACTAGATATTTCAGGGTAAAGGCGAAATGAAGATTTTCCACTCATAATTCAGCCTCCAGAAAGCAAAGCTAGTGTTGTAGGGAGCCACTCTGGCCTCAATCCCTGTCTCTGTGTCTCTGAGGTCTCTGTCTCTCTCTGCTCCTGTCTCCTCATGTTTTTTTGGTAATTATTCCTTTTTACGATTTTTTTAAAGGTAGAATTTCTCTCTGGCTCTCAGCTCCATCTTTTGTTTTGTTAATAAGCGCTTCTGCTCCTTTCTCCCAGGCAGGAGAGTTGAGCCAATCTCTGAGAAGATTCCACATGGATACTGGGAACTAGATATTTCAGGGCACAGGCGAAATGTAGATTTTCTACTCATAATTCAGCCTCCAGCAAGCAAAGCTAGTGTGGTAGGGAGCCCCCCTGGCCTCTATCCCTGTCTCTGTGTCTCTGAGTTCTCTATCTCTCTCTGCTCCTGTCTCCTCATTTTTTTTTGCTAATTTTTCCTTTTTACGGTTTTTTTAAAGGTAGAATTTATTTCTGGCACTCAGCTTCATCTTTTGTTTTGTTAATAAGCCCTTCTGCTCCTTTCTCCCAGGCAGGAGAGTTGAGCCATTCTCTGAGAAGATTCCACATGGATACGGGGAAATAGGTATTTCAGGGCACAGTTGAAATGAAGATTTTCTACTCATAATTCAGCCTCCAGCAAGCAAAGCTAGTGTGGTAGGGAGCCCCTCTGGCCTCTATCCCTGTCTCTTGTTTCTGAGGACTCTGTCTCTCAGCTCCTATCTCCTCATTATTTTTTTGGTAATTTTTCCTTTTTAAGATTTTTTTAAAGGTAGAATTTCTCTCTGGCTCTCAGCTCCATTTTTTGTTTTGTTAATAAGCCCTTCTGCTCCTTTCTCCCAGGCAGGAGAGTTGAGTCATTCTCTGAGAAGATTCCACATGGATACTGGGAACGAGGTATTTCAGGGCACAGGCGAAATGAAGATTTTCTACTCATAAGTCAGCCTCCAGCAAGCAAAGCTAGTGTGGTAGGGAGCCGTCTGGCCTCTATCCCTGTCTCTGTGTCTCTGAGGGCTCTGTCTCTCACTGCTCCTGTCTCCTCATACTTTTTGGTAATTTTTCCATTTTAAGATTTTTTTAAAGGTCGAATTTCTCTCTGGCTCTCAGCTCCATCTTTTGTTTTGTTAATAAGCCCTTGTGCTCCTTTCTCCAAGGCAAGAGATTTGAGCCATTCTCTGAGAAGTTTCCAGAAGGATACTGGGAACTAGATATTTCAGGGCACAGACGAAATGAAGATTTTCTACTCATAATTCAGCCTCCAGCAAGCAAAGCTAGTGTGGTAGGAAGCCCCCCTTTCCCCTATCCCTGTCTCTTTTTCTCTGCGGTCTCTGTCTCTCTCTGCTCCTGTCTCCTCATAATTTTTTGGTAATTTTCTTTTACGATTTTTTTAAAGGTAGAATTTCTCTCTGGCTCTCAGCTCCATCTTTTGTTTTGTTAATAAGCCGTTCTGCTCCTTTCTCCCAGGCAGGAGAGTTGAGCCAATCACTGAGAATTTTCCACATGGATACTGGTAACTAGATATATCAGGGCACAGGCGAAATGAAGATTTTCTACTCATAATTCAGCCTCCAGCAACCAAACCTAGTGTGGTAGGGAGCCCCCCTGGCCTCTATCCCTGTCTCTGTGTCTCTGAGGTCTCTGTCTCTCTCTGCTCTTTTCTCCTCATTTTTTTTTAATTTTTTCTTTTTACGATTTTTTTAAAGATAGAATTTCTTTCTGGCTCTCAGCTCCATCTTTTATTTTGATAATAAGCCCTTCTGCTCCTTTCTCCCAGGCAGGAGAGTTGAGCCATTCTCTGAGAAGATTCCACAAGGATACTGGGAACAAGATATTTCAGGGTACAGGCGAAATGAAGATTTTCTACTCATAATTCAGCCTCCAGCAAGCAAAGCTAGTGTGGTAGGAAGCCCCCCTTTCCCCTATCCCTGTCTATTTTTCTCTGCGGTCTCTGTCTCTCTCTGCTCCTGTCTCCTCATAATTTTTTGGTAATTTTCCTTTTTACGATTTTTTTAAAGGTAGAATTTCTCTCTGGCTCTCAGCTCCATCGTTGGTTTTGTTAATAAGCCATTCTGCTCCTTTCTCCCAGGCAGGAGAGTTGAGCCAATCTCTGAGAAGATTCCACATGGATACTGGGAACTAGATATTTCAGGGCACAGGCGAAATGAAGATTTTCTACTCATCATCCAGCCTCCAGCAAGCAAAGCTAGAGTGATAGGGAGCCCCTCTGGCCTCTATCCCTGTCTCTGTGTCTCTGAAGTCTCTGTCTCTCTCTGCTCCTGTCTCCTCATTTTTTTTGGTAATTTTTCCTTTTACGATTTTTTAAAGGTAGAATTTCCCTCTCGCTCTCAGCTCCATCTTTTGTTTTGTTAATAAGCGCTTCTGCTCCTTTCTCCCAGGCAGGAGAGTTGAGCCATTCTCTGAGAAGATTCCACATGGATACTGGGAATTAGATATTTCAGGGCACAGGCGAAATGAATATTTTCTACTCATAATTCATCCTCCAGGAAACAAACCTAGTGTGGTAGGGAGCCCCCCTGGCTTCTATCCCTGTCTCTGTGTCTCTGAGGTCTCTGACTCTCTCTGCTCTTGTTTCCTCATTTATTTTTGGTAATTGTTCCTTGTAACAATTTTTTTAAAGGTAGAATTTCTCTCTGGCTCTCAGGTCCATCTTTTGTTTTGTTAATAAGCCCTTTTGCTCCTTTCTCCCAGGCAGGAGTGTTGAGCCATTCTCTGAGAAGTTTCCACATGAATACTGGGAACTAGATATTTCAGGGCACAGGGGAAATGAAGATTTTCTACTCATAATTCATCCTCCAGCAAGCAAAGCTAGTGTGGTAGGTAGCCCCTCTGTCCTTTATCCCTGTCTCTGTTTCTTTGTGTTCTCTGACTCTATCTGCTCCTGTCTCCTCATTTTTTTTGGTAATTTTTCCTTTTTATAATTTTTTTAAAGATAGAATTTCTCTCTGGCTCTCAGCTCCATCTATTGTTTTGTTAATAAGCCCTTCTGCTCCTTTCTCCCAGGCAGGAGAGTTGAGCCATTCTCTGAGAAGATTCCACATGGATACTGGGAACTAGATTTTTCAGGACACAGGTGAAATGAAGATTTTCTACTCATAATTCAGCCTCCAGCAAGCAAACCTAGTGTGGTAGGGAGCCCCCCTGGCCTCTATCCCTGTCTCTGTGTCTCTGAGGTCTCTGTCTCTCTCTGCTCCTGTCTCATCATATTTTTGGTAATTTTTCATTTTTACGATTTTTTTAATGGTAGAATTTCTCTCTGGCTCTCAGCTCCATCTATTGTTTTGTTAATAAGCTCTTCTGCTCCTTTCTCCCAGGCAAGAGAGTTGAGCAATTCTCTGAGATGTTTCCACATGGATACTGGGAACTAGATATTTCAGGGCACAGGCGAAATGAAGATTTTCTACTCGTAATTCAGCCTCCAGCAAGCAAACCTAGTGTGGTAGGGAGCCCCCCTGGCCTGTATACCTGTCTCTGTGTCTCTGAGGTCTCTGTCTCTCTCTGCTCCTGTCTCATCATATTTTTGGTAATTTTTCATTTTTACGATTTTTTTAATGGTAGAATTTCTCTCTGGCTCTCAGCTCCATCTATTGTTTTGTTAATAAGCCCTTCTGCTCCTTTCTCCCAGGCAAGAGAGTTGAGCAATTCTCTGAGATGTTTCCACATGGATACTGGGAACCAGATATTTCAGGGCACAGGCGAAATGAAGATATTCTACTCGTAATTCAGCCTCCAGCAAGCAAAGCTATTGTGGTAGGGAGCCCCCCTGGCCTCTATCCCTGTCTCTGTGTCTCTGAGGTCTCTGTCTCTCTCTGCTCCTGTCTCCTCATTTTTTTTGGTAATTTTTCCTTTTTACAATTTTTTTAAAGGTAGAATTTCTCTCTGGCTCTCAGCTCTATCTTTTGTTTTGTTAATAAGCCCTTCTGCTCCTTTGTCCCAGGCAGGAGAGTTGAGCCATTCTCTGAGGAGATTCCTCATGGATACTGGGAACAAGATATTTCAGGGCACAGGCCAAATGCAGATTTTCTACTCATATTTCAGCCTCCAGCAAGCAAAGCTAGTGTGGTAGGGAGCCCCCCTGGCCCCTCTCCCTGTCTCTGTGTCTCTGAGGTCTCTGTCTCTCTCTGCTCCAGTCTCCTCATAATTTTTTGGTAATTTTCCCTTTTTACGATTTTTTTAAAGGTAGAATTTCTCTCTGGCTCTCAGCTCCATCTTTCGTTTTGGTAAATAAGCTCTTCTGCTCCTTTCTCCCAGGCAGGAGAGTTGAGCCAATCACTGAGAAGATTCCAAATGGATACTGGGAACTAGATATATCAGGGCACAGGCGAAATGAAGATTTTCTACTCATAATTCAGCCTCCAGCAACCAAACCTAGTGTGGTAGGGAGCTCCCCAGGCCTCTACCCCTGTCTCTGTGTCTCTGAGGTCTCTGTCTCTCTCTGCTCCTGTATCCTCATTTTTTTTGGTAATTTTTCCTTTTTACAATTTTTTTAAAGGTAGAATTTCTCTCTGGCTCTCAGCTCCATCTTTTTTTTTCTTAATAAGCTCTTCTGCTCCTTTCTCCCAGGCTGGAGAGTTGAGCCATTCTCTGAGAAGTTTCCACATGGATACTGGGAACTAGATATTTCAGGGCACAGGCGAAATGAAGATTTTCTACTTATAATTCAGCCTCCAGCAAGCAAAGCTAGTATGGTAGGGAGCACCCCTGGCCTCTATTCCTGTCTCTGTGGCTCTGAGGTCTCTGTCTATCTCTGCTCCAGTCTCCTCAATTTTTTGGGGGAATATTTCCTTTTTACGATTTTTTTAAAGGTAGAATTTCTCTCTGGCTCTCAGCTCCATCTTTTGTTTTGTTAATAAGCCCTTCTGCTCCTTTCTCCCAGGCTGGAGAGTTGAGCCATTCTCTGATAAGTTTCCACATGGATACTGGGAACTAGATATTTCAGGGCACAGGCGAAATGAAGATTTTCTACTCATAATTCAGCCTCCAGCAAGCAAAGCTGTGTGGTAGGGATCCACTCTGGCCTATATCCCTGTCTCAGTGTCTCTGAGGTCTCTTTCTCTCTCTGTTCCTGTCTCCTCCTTTTTTTTGGTAATTTTTCCTTTTTACGATTTTTTCAAAGGTAGAATTTCTCTCTGGCTCTCAGCTTCATCTTTTGTTTTGTTTGTAAGCCGTTCTGCTCCTTTCCCCCAGGCAGGAGAGTTGAGCGAATCTCTGAGAAGTTTCCACATGGATACTGGGAACTAGATATATCAGGGCACAGGCGAAATGAAGATTTTCTACTCATTACTCAGCCTCCAGCAACCAAACCTAGTGTGGTAGGGAGCCCCCCTGTCCTCTATCCCTGTCTCTGTGTCTCTGAGGTCTCTGTCTCTCTCTGCTCCTTTCTCCTCATTCTTTTTTGGTAATTTTTCCTTTTTACGATTTTTTTACAGGTAAAATTTCTTTCTGGCTCTCAGCTCCATCTTTTATTTTGATAATAAGCCCTCCTGCTCCTTTCTCCCAGGCAGGAGTGTTGAGCCATTCTCTGAGAAGATTCCACATGGATACTGGTAACTAGATATTTCAGGGCACAGGCGAAATGAAGATTTTCTACTCATCATTCAGCCTCCAGCTAGCAAAGCTAGTATGGTAGGGAGCACCCCTGGCCTCTATACCTGTTTCTGTGTTTCTGAGGTCTCTGTTTCTCTCTGCTCCAGACTCCTCATTTTTTTGGTAATATTTCCTTTTTACGATTTTTTTAAATGTAGAATTTCTCTCTGGCTCTCAGCTCCATCTTTTCTTTTGTTAATAAGCCCTTTTGCTCCTTTCTCCCAGGCAGGAGAGTTGAGCCATTCTCTGAGAAGATTCCACATGGATACTGGGAACTAGATATTTCAGGGTAAAGGCGAAATGAAGATTTTCCACTCATAATTCAGCCTCCAGAAAGCAAAGCTAGTGTGGTAGGGAGCCCCTCTGGCCTCTATCCCTGTCTCTGTGTCTCTGAGGTCTCTGTCTCTCTCTGCTCCAGTCTCCTCATATTTTTTTGGTAATTTTTCTTTTTTTTCGATTTTTTTAAAGGTAGAATTTCTTTCTGGCTCTCAGCTCCATCTTTTGTTTTGTTAATAAGCCATTCTGCTCATTTCTCCCAGGCAGGAGAGTTGAGCCATTTTCTGAGAAGATTCCACATGGATACTGGGAACTAGATATTTCAGGGCACAGGGGAAATGAAGATTTTCTACTCATAATTCAGCCTACAGCAAGCAAAGCTAGTGTGGTAGGGAGCCCCTCTGGCCTCTATCCCTGTCTCTGTGTCTTCTGAGGTATCTGTATCTCTCTGCTCCAGTCTCCTCATATTTTTTTTAGTAATTTTTCCTTTTTACGATTTTTGTAAAGGTAGAATTTTTCTCTGGCTCTCAGCTCCATCTTTTGTTTTGTTAATAAGCCCTTCTGCTTCTTTCTCCCAGGCAGGAGAGTTGAGCCATTCTCTGAGAAGATTCCACATGGATACTGGGAACTAGATATTTCAGGGAACAGGCGAAATGAAGATTTTCTACTCATAATTCAGCCTCCAGCAAGCAAAGCTAGTGTGGTAGGGAGCCCCTCTGGCCTCTATCCCTGTCTCTGTGTCTCTGAGGTCTCTGTCTCTCTCTGCTCCTGTCTCCTCATTTTTTTGGTAATTTTTCCTTTTGACGATTTTTGTAAATGTAGAATTTCTTTCTGGCTCTCAGCTTCATCTTTTGTTTTGTTAATAAGCCCTTCTGCTCCTTTCTCCCAGGCAGGAGAGTTGAGCCATTCTCTGAGAAGATTCCACATGGATACTGGGAACTTGATATTTCAGGGCACAGGCGAAATGAAGATTTTCTACTCATAATTCAGCCTCCAGAAGGCAAAGCTAGTGTGGTAGGGAGCCCCTCTGGCCGCTATTCCTGTCTCTGTGTCTCTGAGAGCTCTGTCTCACTCTGCTCCTGTCTCCTCATTTTTTTTGTTAATTTTTCCTTTTTATGATTTTTTTAAAGGTAGAATTTCTCTCTGGCTCTCAGCTCCATCTTTTGTTTTGTTAATAAGCCCTTCTGCTCCTTTCTCCCAGGCTGGAGAGTTGAGCCATTCTCTGAGAAGTTTCCACATGGATACTGGGAACTAGATATTTCAGGGCACAGGCGAAATGAAGATTCTCTACTTATAATTCAGCCTCCGGCAAGCAAAGCTAGTATGGTAGGGAGCACCCCTGGCCTCTATCCCTGTCTCTGTGTCCCTGAGGTCTCTGTCTCTCTCTGCTCCAGTCTCCTCATTTTTTTTTTGGTAATTTTTCCTTTTTACGATTTTTTTAAAGGTAGAATTTCTCTCTGGCTCTCAGCTCCATCTTTTGTTTTGTTAATAAGCCCTTCTGCTCCTTTCTCCCATGCTGGAGAGTTGAGCCATTCTCTGAGAAGTTTCCACACGGATACTGGGAACTAGATATTTCAGGGCACAGGCGAAATGAAGATTTTCTACTCATCATTCAGCCTCCAGCAAGCAAAGCTAGTGTGGTAGGGAGCCCCTCTGGCCTCTATCCCTGTCTCTGTGTCTCTGAGGTCTCTGTCTCTCTCTGCTCCAGTCTCCTCATTTTTTTGGTAATTTTTCCTTTTTACGATTTTTGTAAATGTAGAATTTCTTTCTGGCTCTCAGCTTCATCTTTTGTTTTGTTAATAAGCCCTTCTGCTCCTTTCTCCCAGGCAGGAGAGTTGAGCCATTCTCTGAGAAGATTCCATATGGATACTGGGAACTTGATATTTCAGGGCACAGGCGAAATGAAGATTTTCTACTCATAATTCAGCCTCCAGCAAGCAAAGCTAGTGTGGTAGGGAGCCCCTCTGGCCGCTATTCCTGTCTCTGTGTCTCTGAGAGCTCTGTCTCACTCTGCTCCTGTCTCCTCATTTTTTTTGTTAATTTTTCCTTTTTATGATTTTTTTAAAGGTAGAATTTCTCTCTGGCTCTCAGCTCCATCTTTTGTTTTGTTAATAAGCCCTTCTGCTCTTTTCTCCCATGCTGGAGAGTTGAGCCATTCTCTGAGATGTTTCCACATGGATACTGGGAACTAGATATTTCAGGGCACAGGCGAAATGAAGATTTTCTACTCATAATTCAGCCTCCAGCAAGCAAAGCTAGTGTGGTAGGGAGCCCCTCTGGCCTCTATCCCTGTCTCTGTGTCTCTGAGGTCTCTGTCTCTCTCTGCTCCTGTCTCCTCATTTTTTTGGTAATTTTTCCTTTTTACGATTTTTGTAAATGTAGAATTTCTTTCTGGCTCTCAGCTTCATCTTTTGTTTTGTTAATAAGCCCTTCTGCTCCATTCTCCCAGGCAGGAGAGTTGAGCCATTCTCTGAGAAGATTCCATATGGATACTGGGAACTTGATATTTCAGGGCACAGGCGAAATGAAGATTTTCTACTCATAATTCAGCCTCCAGCAAGCAAAGCTAGTGTGGTAGGGAGCCCCTCTGGCCACTATTCCTGTCTCTGTGTCTTTGAGAGCTCTGTCTCACTCTGCTCCTGTCTCCTCATTTTTTTTGTTAATTTTTCCTTTTTATGATTTTTTTAAAGGTAGAATTTCTCTCTGGCTCTCAGCTCCATCTTTTGTTTTGTTAATAAGCCCTTCTGCTCCTTTCTCCCATGCTGGAGAGTTGAGCCATTCTCTGAGAAGTTTCCACATGGATACTGGGAACTAGATATTTCAGGGCACAGGCGAAATGAAGATTTTCTACTCATAATTCAGCCTCCAGCAAGCAAAGCTAGTGTGGTAGGGAGCCCCTCTGGCCTCTATCCCTGTCTCTGTGTCTCTGAGGTCTCTGTCTCTCTCTGCTCCTGTCTCCTCATTTTTTTGGTAATTTTTCCTTTTGACGATTTTTGTAAATGTAGAATTTCTTTCTGGCTCTCAGCTTCATCTTTTGTTTTGTTAATAAGCCCTTCTGCTCCTTTCTCCCAGGCAGGAGAGTTGAGCCATTCTCTGAGAAGATTCCACATGGATACTGGGAACTTGATATTTCAGGGCACAGGCGAAATGAAGATTTTCTACTCATAATTCAGCCTCCAGCAAGCAAAGCTAGTGTGGTAGGGAGCCCCTCTGGCCGCTATTATTGTCTCTGTGTCTCTGAGAGCTCTGTCTCACTCTGCTCCTGTCTCCTCATTTTTTTGTTAATTTTTCCTTTTTATGATTTTTTTAAAGGTAGAATTTCTCTCTGGCTCTCAGCTCCATCTTTTGTTTTGTTAATAAGCCCTTCTGCTCCTTTCTCCCAGGCTGGAGAGTTGAGCCATTCTCTGAGAAGTTTCCACATGGATACTGGGAACTAGATATTTCAGGGCACAGGCGAAATGAAGATTCTCTACTTATAATTCAGCCTCCGGCAAGCAAAGCTAGTATGGTAGGGAGCACCCCTGGCCTCTATCCCTGCCTCTGTGTCTCTGAGGTCTCTGTCTCTCTCTGCTCCAGTCTCCTCATTTTTTTTTTGGTAATTTTTCCTTTTTACGATTTTTTTAAAGGTAGAATTTCTCTCTGGCTCTCAGCTCCATCTTTTGTTTTGTTAATAAGCCCTTCTGCTCCTTTCTCCCATGCTGGAGAGTTGAGCCATTCTCTGAGAAGTTTCCACATGGATACTGGGAACTAGATATTTCAGGGCACAGGCGAAATGAAGATTTTCTACTCATAATTCAGCCTCCAGCAAGCAAAGCTAGTGTGGTAGGGAGCCCCTCTGGCCTTCTATACCTGTCTCTGTGTCTCTGAGGTCTCTGTTTCTCTCTGCTCCTGTCTCCTCATTTTTTTGGTAATTTTTCCTTTTTACGATTTTTTTAAAGGTAGAATTTCTCTCTGGCGGTTTTCTATTTTGTGATTATTTTCTTTAAAAAAAAAGAAAAGCAATTATAATTTTTTATTTTTTTGTCTTTTTTTTCTCTTCTTGTTGTTGTTTCTCTCTCTCTTTTTCATTTTCCTTTTTCTTGTCTCTCCACCCAATATTTACTGAATCTGCTGCACCAGCGATCACTACAGAACAGCAATCCGATTCTAGAACACCTCTGTCTGCTTGCTCCTGAACATTGAGGCTTAACTTCAAGAATTTGAAAGAAACACGCCATTCATCAGATGACAAGAAATCACCATCGGATCACGAGAAATATGGGAAAACGAGAAAATACCTCTCCTCCAATGGAAAAGAGTAACTCTCCTTCATCCACAAACAGTTCGGTGAAAGTCATGGAAATGTCTGATTAGGAATTTAGAGCATTCGTAATGTCGAAGCTAACAGAGATGGAAGAAAAGAGAGATAGTGAACTGCTAAAGAGAAAGGAGAAAGAAGTTGCCGAGTTCCAGGAGATGAGGAAATTCTTGCAAGATCTAAAAGAGGAATTACACACTTTACAAAAGACTCAAACGGAACTGCTAGAGATCAAGTCTATAATACAAGAAGTCAAAATCTCCCTTGAAAGTATTAAAAGCAGACTAGATCATTCAGAAAATAGAATCTCACATGTAGAAGAGAAAATGGCTGGCTTAGAAAAGTCCACCACGAAGACTGAGAAAATGGCTCAAAAATTTGAGAATGATATGCGAGAAGTACTGGATACCATCAAACGTCCAAATATCCGGATAATTGGCATTCCAGAAGGTGAAGAGACCCATAAGGGCATTGATAATCTATTCCATGAAATCCTGCAAGAAAACTTTCCAAACCTAGAGAGGCATTCGAAGATCCAGTCCCAGGAAATACAAAGGACCCCAAATAGAATCAACCCAAGAAGATCTTCTCCAAGACACATTATAGCCAAGTTGACCAAAACTGCAGACAAAGACAAGATACTAAGATTGGCAAGAGAGAAACATCAAGTTACCTACAAAGGACATCCCATCAGGCTAACAGCAGATCTCTCATCGGAAACAATGCGAGCGAGGAGAGAATGGGAAAATATATTCAAAGTGTTACGAGAGAAACAGTTTCAGCCAAGAATACTGTACCCGGCAAGATTATCTTTCAGGTGGGAAGAAAAGACAAGAACATTCTCAGATAAACAAAACCTGAAAGAATTTACCAGCACCAGACCAGACCTCCAAGAAGTTCTCAAGGGTGTGCTGTATCAAGAAAATTAAACACAGACACACGGAAATAAGAGTCCAAAAACTATGAAAGTGGCCAACTTAATCAGAGGGACAAGTCTGAATTTGAATATTATATCCCAGAATTTAATCAGGAAAATTGAACCAGAACAGAAGATAAAAGTACATGAGACTGATAGGTTCATGCACCTTCCATTTGAACAGAATCCTAACTTGTTTCCTGGCTTTAAGCAAAGTTCCTTGGCATTTCTTTGAGTTAAGTTAAAACTGGTTTTCTTAGTAGTAATGAGTGAACTCACCATTGAAAGTAGTTAGATTATGTAGGAAATTGTGTGATCAATGCAACGTGGGTGGGAAGGGAATGAAGGACAATTGTAGACACCGGAGGTGGTGTGAGAGGAGGGTGGGAAGGGACAGAGGGTCAGAAAGAGGGGTGGAAGTAATTCTAGGAACTAGTAATGGAAAATTTTTTGCAATGTGCATGATTGTATCACTATGCAGTGTGTACTGGATGGGAGATTGCATTTTGTATGCTGTGATGAAGCTTAGGGAAGGAATGTAAATTGAGTTACAAAAAAAAAGTTTCAGAAAAAAAATATATATATATATTCAATGACTGCAGTAGGATATGTAGCCACAGCTAGGTGCTACTTTTTAGGATGCGTAAAGTAAGACTTGTGTTCATGGAATTGTGGGTATCACCTGTGTTTGCTATGAGGGTATTTGGATTGATTAGGGTCTTTGGCGTTACAATAAAATGTGAGGAGAAAACAGTATAGAAAGCAAACATAGATACCAGAGACTGTGGGAGGAGAGTGGGAGATGGCAGAGGGTAAGAGAGAATCTAGGATGGGGGGAAAAAAGCAAAACATACAGAAGACAAGAAATGGAAGATCATTTGCTGACAATAACATGCTTGTTGATGTGCTTGATTGAGACAATATATAGTGTAATTTGGATGGAAAATCTCATTTTGTATGCTGTAATGATGTTCAGAGAATGAATGCAAATAAATAAATTAAAAAAAAAAAAGAATGGGGGACAGTAAAGGAAAACAAAAAAATGGAGAAACTTTCTGTCTGTCTAGGGGCCTAGGTATCTCCTGGATTGGGGGTCTGGAACTGAAGCTGTGAGGGCAGAGTAACCCCTTGCTCACCAGTTGCCTTCAGACATTCAAAGCTTCTCCAGCCAGAGGCACAGCCTATGGAGAGACAGAGAAGGAGGAATTTACAAAAGAATGGGGGGCAGTAAAGGAGCATAAAACATGAAGGAACTTTCTGCCTGTCAAGGGGTCTGGGTGGGTCCTGGACTGGGAGTCTGGAAGGGAAGCAGTGGTGGCAGGGAAGGGTGACACCATGCTTACCAGTTGCCTTCAGATGTGCCAGAAAGCTACAGTCAGAGGTGCAGGCTGTGGTGAGACAGAGAAGGAGGAATTTACAAAAGAATGGAGGACAGTAAAGGAGAACAAAATAATGGAGGAACTTTCTGCCTGTCTAGGTGTCTGGGTGGCTCCTGGACTAAGGGTCAAGAAGGGAAGCAGTGGGGTCAGGGTGCCCCCTTGCTCAATAGTTGCTGTCAGATGTGCAAGGCTTATGCAGTCAGATGCTCAGGCTGTGAAGAGACAAAGAAATTTACAAAAGAATGCAGGACAGTAAAGAACAAAAAAAAAATGGAGGAACTTTCTGCCTGTCTAGGGGTTTGGGTGGCTCCTGAACAGGGGGTCTAGAAGTAAAGCAGTGAGGGTATCATGCCCCCTTACTCACCAGTTGCCTTCAGAGGTGCCAGGCTTCTGCAGCCTGAAGTGTAAGCTTTGGAAAAAGAGAAGGAGGAATTTACAAAAGAATGGGGACAGTAAGGAGCAAAAAAAAAAAAAAAGAGGAAACTTTCTACCTGTCTCGGGGTCTGGGTGACTCCAGGACTGGGGGTCTGGAAAAGAAGCAGTGGGGGCAGGGTACCCCTTGCTCACCAGTTGCCTTCAGATGTGCCAGGCAGCTGGTGCCAGAGGTGCAGGGTGTGGAGAGACAGGGAATGAGGAATTTACAAAAGAATGGGGGACAGTAAAGGAAAAAAAAAATGAACAAACTTTCTACCTGTCTAGCGGTCTGAGTGGCTCCTGGACTGAGTGTCTGGATGGAAAGCAGTGGGGCAGGGTTCCCCCTTGCTCACCAGTTCTCTTCAGATGTGCCAGGCAGCTGCAGCCAGAGGCCCAGAGTGTGGATAGACAATGAAGGAGAAATTTACAAAATAATGGGGGGTAGTAAAGGGGAAATAAAAATGGAGGAACATTCGCCTGTCTAGGGGTCTGGGTGGCTTCTGGACTGGGGGTCTGGAAGGGAAGTGAAAGGTTTCAGCCAATAACCGGCTGATCCTCCCTGTCCAGGGAGTGCTACGGCAACCCCAATCAACCACAAAAGTCGGTTCTTGATGTAAAGTACAAGAGACTTTATTTCTAGCGCGCTAGGACTCCACTCCCGGTCTTACAAGACACGAGGATGAGTGAAGTCCCGAACAAAGGGACATTCAAGTCATATATACACAAGTCAGCGGTGTGAGGTGGGGTGGGGGATGAGGAAGCAAGATAAGGGGCTATTGGGGTAGGTTTATGGCGACCCTGAAGCTGCCTGCTCAAGCAGGACAAAGATGTTTCTTTGTGCAGGTGTTGTAACTAGGTCGGATTTGCAGAGGCATCTGACAAATGGCTCCGGGCTTCCTGCAGGGTGCTAAGCTAACTGGCAAATGGCTCTGGGCTTCCAATAAGGGACTAAGTTAACTTGCAAATGGCTCTGGGCTTCCTGCAGGATGCTAACAATTTGCTCTGGGCTTTCAGAGCTTCAGCATTTTATCAAGGGGGGCGCATGGTTTAATTTTATTCTTTCATTCCCCCATTTTCTGTTTTGGAGGAAGTTTAAATCATAAAACTTAAGGGCCTATAGAAAAATATCCGGACCAGGTTCGGCCTGCGGGAGTGAGTGATACTGTTGTTGAAGCATAAGGACTTGAACTGCACTTAGGGGGTTGCACCATTGATTGCTGCAGTCATAAGGAGAGGATTGATTAAATGAGACAGTAATTGCGTTCCAGCAGGAGCTGGGGTTCCAATCAGTCGTACCAGGGGTCTCACAACCCCAGGCCCTACAGAATAGGTATTCTATACGCCCACATTGTTGTTCCATTTCTGGTGACCGGTCATTTTTGGGGCATACATATAGTTTGGCGGCCTATAATTCCCGCCGTTTATTTCAGCTTGCACATCCAATATGTCTGGGCCTGTGGGGATCATCTGGGGAGCCCTGTTCAGGTGCAAGTTGAGGGAGGTGAGTTAATTCGCATAGGGAGTAAAAGGGGCTATGTGGTCCTATTGCTAAGAAACAGTATTCAGGATATAGGTCAGGCCACCAAGTCCAGGGTGGTTTCAGTTCTGAAACAGAGTAAACTATTTTTCCAGCTCCTGAAACTACTTCCCAGGTCAATGATTGGGGAGCATGGGGGTTAACAGTACTTATCAGAGGAAGCACCGTTAGCAGAAGGAGCAGGATGTTCCCGGTGAATGTGGAGTTTGAGGGGGTTTTCCAGTCTTTCCAGTTTCCAGGTGGCATCCAATGGTGGTGCTGGCTTGACACGCAATGCATGGATCCAGGAGGCGATGCCATCAACTTTTATTGCTGTAGGGGTGGTCAGCAACACCAGGTAGTGTCGTTTTCACCGAGGCTCTAGGTTTGCCACACGATGTCGTCGAACGTACACTGAGTCTCCGACCTGTAATCAGTGAGGCACTTGAGTTTCCCCCGGTTTATAAGCCTAGGCGAGTTGACTCCAGATCTCTTTTTGCACTGTTTCAAGGGCCTTTAGCCTGGTATAGAGGGATTGAGAAAGGTGAGAACTAGAGAGAGGAAAATTCATAGCCGTAAGTGGGGGCGGGGCCCCGTACAGAATCTCAAAAGGAGTTAGGTTACAAGGTCCAGGAGTGTTCTGTACATGGAACAGGGAAAAGGGAAGGAGGACTGTCCAGTCTTTTATGCCAATTTCTAAGGTCAATTTAGTCATGGCCTCTTTTAGAGTTTTATTTATACGTTCTACCTGTCCTGAACTTTGGGGTCTATATGCACAATGTAATTTACAATTGGACCCCATGATCCTGGCCAGTCCCTGACTGATCTGGGCAACGAAGGCAGGGCCATTGTCAGATTCAATAGCGAGGGGCACCCCAAATCTTGGGAAAATTTCTTCCAGAATTATTTTGGCAACAACTTGAGCAGTTTCCTTTTTTGTGGGAAAAGCTTCAACCCATCCTGAAAAGGTATCAACCAGTACTAACAGATATTTAAGGCCACATTTGCCTAGTCTTATCTCAGTAAAGTCTATTTCCCAGTAGCTTCCTGGGCGATCCCCTCGGAGCCGTTTTCCTGGTGGCATTTTATTTGGGCAGGCATTAACTTATTGACAAGGTTTACAGTCTTTTATCATCATTTCGGCCAACTTGTGTAAGTTTAAGATGTGAAATGAGGACCGCTGGACAGAGGTTATCAAATGTTTTAAGCCTAGATGGGTTAATTTATGAAGTTGTTTGAGAAAAGCTGTAGCTTGTTTTAGGGGAAGGACGGTGTTTCCTTCTAAAGTCTTTTGGATCCCCTCAGGGGTCACTGAGTGAGGGCCCAGTTTGTTAATTTCTAGTATATCTTGTTCTGTATAAATAAAGGTTTTAACTGGATTTTCTTCATCTAGAACTGTCGTTGATTGGACTGACAATATGTTAAATCCTTGGGCGGCTCGCTTAGCTGCCTGGTCAGCTCACCGGTTCCCTTCTGCCACCCGGTTGTTCCCCTTTTGATGTCCTGGACAGTGGATAATAGCCACTTGTTTGGGGAGATGCACGGCTTCTATCAGGTTTAAAATTTGTTCTTTATATTTTATGTCCTTGCCTGCCGAGGTTAATAAGCCCCCGTGGCTATAAATGGCCCCATGGATGTGTGCGGTAGCAAAAGCATACCGACTGTCAGAGTAAATACTTATGTTCTTTCCTTTAGCCAAGAGTAGGGCTTGTGTTAAGGCTACAAGTTCAGCCTTTTGAGCAGACGTTCCCTCAGGTAAACTGCTTACCCAGACGATTTGCTTGTCGTCTACTACCGCCACCCCTGCCACACTTTTACCTTCTATGAGGTAGCTGCTCCCATCCATGAACCAAGTTAATTGGGCATTCAGCAAGGGTTGGTCCTGAAGGTCTCATCGAATTCCAGTTTCTTCTGCTAGGATTTCTTGACAGGTATGGATGACTGTTCCTTGAGCTAAAGCGTCAGGCAGCAGCGTGGCAGGTTTGAGAATGGCCGGAGGTCCAAATTGGACTCTGTTCTTGTCTAATAAAAGGCTCTGGTAGTGGGTCATGCGAGCGTTAGATAGTCACCGCTCAGGAGGTTGTCGAACTATGCTTCCAGAGCATGGGATGCAATGATTAGTAACTTTTGTCCCATAGTTAACTTATCAGAGTCCTTTACCTGAGTTGCCACTGCCACAATAGATCTCAGGCATGCTGGCCATCCTCTGGCCACTGGGTCTAATTTTTTGGAAAGATAGGCCACTGTCCTTTTCCAGGGTCCCAAAGGCTGTGGGAGCACTCCTTGAGCTATTCCCTTCCATTCAGCAACATGCAGAGTGGAGGATTTCATCACATCTGGTAATGCTAGGGCCGGGGCAGATAGTAAGGCCTTTTAAATATTGTCAAAAGACTATTGTTGGTCAGTGCCCCATTCAAAGGGGACTCCCTCATTTGTCAACAGATAGAGAGGCAAGGCCAGAGTGGCAAACCCTGGAATCCATAGACGACAGAACCCTGCTGTTCCCAGGAATTCTTGCACCTGACGGGCTGTGCTGTGTGAGGAATGGGGATCTGGGTCACAGTTCTTTCCTGGCTTCTGTCAAATGTCTTTTCCCTCCCTTTAAGGTATAGCCCAGATAAGTTGCCTCCTTTTTGCAGATCTGGGCCTTTTTGGCAGAGGCTCGATATCCCAGACGGGTCAGTTCTTCTAGCAGGAGTCCTGTGCCTCGCTGACAGGCTTTTTCTGTCTCCCTTGTGAGTAACAAATCATCTACACATTGGAGGAGAGTTATTTTGGGGTGGCTGGCTCAGAAGTGGGCAAGGTCCTGATGGAGGGTCTCATCGAAAATGGTCGGTGAGTGCCTGAATCATTGAGGGATCCTAGTCCGTGTTAGCTGCCCTGTAATCCCTGTATCTGGATCCCTCCGTTCAGAGGCAAAAAGACTTTGGCTGGAAGGGTGTAGTCGCAAACAAAAGAAAGCGTCTTTTAGGTCTAAGACAGTATACCAGTCATGCTCGGGAGGAAGAGAGCTAAGCAGGTTATATGGATTAGGCACAGTGGGATGAATATCTTGTACTCACCTGTTGACTTCTCCTAAGTCTTGCACAGGACGGTAGTCATTTGTACCAGGTTTTTTAACAGGCAATAAGGGCGTATTCCATGGCGATTGGCACTTTTTTAGAATGCCTAGATGTAAGAGGCACTGGATGTGGGGCCGAATTCCCTCTCGGACTTCTTTGGTCATGGGATATTGGCGTACTGCCACAGGAGCCAAAGTGGCCTTCAGTTCTATTACTATTGGGGGCCTATTAATGGCCAGTCCCATCCCAGCCATTTCGGCCCATGCGCCCGGGTATTTTTGTAACCAGATTTGGAGGGGGGCCGCATTTTTGTGTGGGTCCTTGCAAAGCTGGTGTTCATCCTCTAGGCGCATGGTCAAGATTAAGGTCTGTGCATTATGAGAGACCTTTGGCCCCCCTGGGGCAAAGTTGATTTGGGCCCCCATTTTAGTGAGTAAGTCTCTTCCAAGTAGAGGAGCTGGGCATTCGGGAATTACCAAGAAAGAGTGGGTCACTTGTCCTTTTCCTAGATCTACAGTTCTTTTGGTAGTCCACTGATATTGTTGATGTCCTGTGGCCCCTATGACCCAGGATTTCTTTTTAGAAAGTGGCCCTGATGGTGCAAGTAACACAGAATGTTGTGCTCCCGTGTCAACCAGAAAATTAATTGGCTTCCCCTCCACCTTTAAAGTTACCCTAGACTCCGGGAGCGGCTCCGAGCCCCGTCCCCCCTAGTCCGAATCTCCATGTAAGGCCAGTACTTCAGCCTGTTGATCCGGTTGGACTTTTTGTTTTCTTTTCCATTTAGGGCAGTCCTTGGCCCAGTGCCCTCTCTCTTTACAATAGGCACATTGGTCCTTTTCCAATGGGATGCGACCAGGCTTTTGCCCTTTGGCGGGTTCTCATCTTGGTTCCCTTTCCTTAACTACAGTGGCCAGGATCCGAGCTAGGTTTCTCTCGTCTCTTTTCCCTTTTATTTTCTCTTTCCTCCCTCTCTTTTTCTTTCCTTTGTTCTTTTTCCTCTTCTATCTCCCTTTTATGATATACCTTTTCTGCTTCTTTAACTAAGTCTTGTAAAGAGAAATCTTGTAATCCTTCCGATCTTTGGAGCTTTTTCTTAATATCTATCAGGTGCTGATTGACCAATGAAGGCCATAGCCACTGAGGCCTGCTGTCCTTCCGAAATAGGATCAAACGGGGTAAACCGTCCAAATGCCTCCATGAGGCACTCAAGGAACACTGAAGGGGGCTCAGTGGCTCCCTGCATAATTTCTCTTACCTTTGCCAAATTGGTGGGATGCCTTGCGGCCCCACGGAGGCCAGCCACTAGAGCCTGGCGATAGACTGTCAGTTGCTCCCTACCTTCTGTGGTATTGAAGTCCCAGTCAGGTCAGGAAAGAGGGAATGCAGCCTCAATAAGGTTAGGGAGCTGAGTGGGCCGCCAGTCCGGTCCGGGGACGTTTTTTCTGGCTTCCAACAGGATTCTCTCCCTTTCTTCCGTAGTAAAGAGGGTCTGCAGGAGCTGTTGGCAATCGTCTTAAGTTGGCTGATGAGAAAACATCAAAGACTCTATCAGGCCAGTTAGGCGCTGGGGGTCCTCGGAAAAAGGGGGGTGGCTAGTTTTCCGATTATAAAGATCAGAAGAGGAAAAGGGCCAGTATTAGAGCGGCTGCAAGGGGGGCAGCCCTTCTTTGGTAACTGGCGGTGGGGGCCCATATGCTCGTAGGGTCAGTGCAACAGTGGTGTCAGGGGAAGGGAGCGCTTGTCGGTGGTGACTTCTGGTGCCTTGAGCTGGGCCCGAGAGTTTACTCTCTAGGGGTGCAGACGGAGCGGGGAGCCAGCTTGGGAAGGTCCCTGCCACCTAGGGCACGCATCCCGCCGCCACCGCCATACCCCTCCGCCCCGCACGCTTCCCACTGGAGCTGGCCAGGTCTGCCACCGCCCCCTAGGCTGTCCACAACCTTTCTTGGCTCCCTTTGTGCTGGAGGGTAATCATTAGAATCAGGAGAGGTGTGGGGTCTCCGGGCAGCAGTTTATCAGACTAGGCTTTTTTTTTTTTTCTTTTTTTTTTTCCTAAGTTCAGCACAGCACGGGAAATTGCAAGCACGCCCCGCATTCCGCGCCGAGTATATTCAAGGTCACTCGGGATGGGAGCAGAGCATGTGTTTTCTGGGCTTTATACCCCCTGCGCTTGCGCCCACTGGCGTCCACCGGGCAGAGGGCTGTGCGGGCGCCAGGGCGGGCTGTGGGCGTTCTGGCGTGAGCAACCCGCAACTTGCAGAACCGCGGCCCAGGCGAGCGCTTCGCCCAGGGGCCGGACCCCGGTGGCCAGTGTCTCCGGGGTGACCTGCACTCTGCCCCCTCGCCACTCGATCCACTGCCTTGGTTCCGGCCCCTTTCTCCACGTCCATTCCAGCCTCAGCCCCTGGGCCGCCCGCCCGTCAGGCCTGGCCCGCGTGCAGCCCTTGTCTCTGGCTCCACCCGCCAGGTCGGGGCTGGCCCATCCCCAGCGGGCTGGAGCGCCTGCCTAGCCGCTCATGGCCTTGCACAGCCACGTCTAGGCTGGCCCCGCGCCGGCACCGCCCGTCCTCCAGGCCCCATCGGCCCCCTGCTCCGCTGCCGGCCAGATTAAGCAACGCTCACCCGGCCCGCGCCCTGGCGCAGCGCCCTCGCCCCCCCAGCCCGCGGGGCTCCCTGCCTGGCGGGAGTGCGCACTGGGGGGCAGGCTGCAGCCGGGCGGTGGCGGTGGCCATGTTGTGGGGACTGGTTCAGGCAGGACACCAGGGTTCCTGTGCTCCCTCCCTGTTGGAGGGGGAGGGTGAGAGTGAGGGGGTATATGGGGGAGGTAGGTCCAGGAGATCTTGGGTCTCTGGGTGGATCCGTTTGGAATGGCCTGATTGGTTTGCCCCTTCCAGAGAGTCAGAATCAGGGGAGTGGGTTACCAAAACCTGGGGGGGGGGGGGGGGTCGGGTGATCAGCGTGATGCCTGGGAATCCAGGGCCAGACTCAGGTGGGAGGATTTTGTATCAGGTCTTGCCAGACGATGTACGGCTGATGACTTCCAGGTCCTTTCTGAAAAACAATGTCTTTAATGGCAAGAAGTTTTGAGATCAAATGTGCCCTCAGGTGGCCATCCAACATTGAAAGTGGGCCACTCTGATGTACAGTACGTCTGCCAAAGACCCTTCCTAATCTCTATAGATAGGTCGCGACCTCTTCCCTTTACTTTAGTCCAATGTCCAAGAGTCAAATTCAGAGGAGTCACTACAGTCTGTCCCATCATCAATGAATAGGTTAAAAACACAGACAAAAGAACAAAGAACAGGACAAGAAAAACAAAAAGCAACTTACCGACCTAGGTCTTCCACAATTTCAGAACAGATTCAGATAGGCATTGGCTGCGAAGGCCTCTGCGCCCTTACCGCAGGAGACAATCAGGAGTCCCTGATCCTTCCTCGCCCTTGGGGCGTCCCCCAGGGCTGCAGCCTATGGTCTTCCAGGCACGTCTACCGACCACAGTCCGGCTATTTTACAATAGTCCGAACAGCTGCGATACCAGATACAGGCCTTTACAAGAAGACAGATAAAAGGATAGTAGACAGACAAAGGCTCACCTCCAAGGCCTACGTTGTAGGAGTGGGGTGGTCCTGAGTTCCCGGCCAACGCACCAAATAAAAGGTTTCAGCCAATAACCGGCTGATCCTCCCTGTCCAGGGAGTGCTACGGCAACCCCAATCAACCACAAAAGTCGGTTCTTGATGTAAAGTACAAGAGACTTTATTTCTAGCGCGCTAGGACTCCACTCCCGGTCTTACAAGACACGAGGATGAGTGAAGTCCCGAACAAAGGGACATTCAAGTTATATATACACAAGTCAGCGGTGTGAGGTGGTGGGGGGGGGATGAGGAAGCAAGATAAGGGGCTATTAGGGTAGGTTTATGGCGACCCTGAAGCTGCCTGCTCAAGCAGGACAAAGATGTTTCTTTGTGCAGGTGTTGTAACTAGGTCGGATTTGCAGAGGCATCTGACAAATGGCTCCGGGCTTCCTGCAGGGTGCTAAGCTAACTGGCAAATGGCTCTGGGCTTCCAATAAGGGGCTAAGTTAACTTGCAAATGGCTCTGGGCTTCCTGCAGGATGCTAACAATTTACTCTGGGCTTTCACAGCTTCAACATTTTATTAAGGGGGGCACGTGGTTTAATTTTATTCTTTCAGAAGCATTAAGGGCAAGGTGCCTTCTTGCTCACCAGTTGCCTTCAGATGTGCCAGGCAGCTGCAGCCAGAGATGCAGGCTGTGGAGAGACAGAGAAGGAGGAATTCACAAATGAATGGGGGACAGTAAAAAAGAAAAAAAATGGAGGAACTTTCTGCCTGTCTAGGGGTTTAAGTGGCTCCCTGACTAGGGTTCTGGAAGGGAAGCAGAGGGGGCTGGGTGCCCCTTGCTCACTAGTTGCCTTCAGATGTGCTAGGCAGCTGCAGCCAGAGGCATAGGCTATGGAGAGACAGGGAAGGATGAATTTACAAAAGAATGAGGGACAGTAAGGACAAAAAAAAAAAAAGCAAAGAACTTTATACCTGTCTAGTGGTCAGGGTGCTCCTAGACTGTACATCTAGAAGGGAAGAAGTGGAGGTGTAAGAATGAATTTAAATTATGCCTTTCTGCTCTGTAGAGATAAAATTTAACCTTTCCTTTTGCCGGACGCCCTTGTGATTAAACTACCCTTTTGATAAACTGCTCCGACAGACTTAATTATGCAAACCTCCAGGAACGGAACAAATGGAATGTGGACAAGGAACTAGAAAGACAACCCATGCACGTGTGTCACAAGACTGCCACTCTTCCCCCTAGAAATGAACTACCCGTTAAACTTCCACATACCTTCTCCTGCTTATAAAAAGACCTATAACCCTAAAAACGGGGTCCACGCTCAGGCCTGCTGCGTCAGGTGTTTGCTTGGACCCCAGCCGGCTGGAAAAATAAAACCTCTTGCATTTTGCATCAAGATCCGACTCTTCTGGTTGATTGGGGGTCGCGTATCCTCTGGACAGAAAGCGCGCCGAGGAAGGCGGCTGGCGCCCTTACATTTTGGGGGCTCACCCGGGATATCACGGCTACCTATCATCTACAACGTCGGCCTTGGAGGTAAGCCTAAAAAAAAAAAAAACCCTGTTTGTTTGCCAACTTTCTTGTTTGTTTTGGTGTGGTACCCAATAGTCTGTTTCAGGTTCTGCAGCCTTTCAGCCTATTGTAAAATAGCCGAACTGTGGTCAGTAGACATGCCCGGAGAACCACAGGCTGCAGCCCTGGGGGACGCCCTAAGGGCAGAGGAGGATTAGGGATGCCTGATCGTCTCCTACAATAAGGGTGCAGATCAGGTACATATTTTCGTCTGCACCCCTCTGAATCTGTCCTAAGATTGTGAAAAACAAAAATCAGTAGTTACTTTCTGTTTGTCTTGTCCTGTTCTTTGTTCTGTTGTCTGTACTCTTAACCTAACCATTGACGATAGGGCAGACTGTGGTGACTCCTTTAAATTTGACTCTTAGACACTGGACTGAAGTGAAGGGAAGAGGTCGCGACCTGTCTGTAGAAATTAAAAAGGGACTCTGGCAGACATTTTGTGCCTCTGAGTGGCCCACCTTTGGTTTCGGGTGGCCACCCGAAGGCACGTTTGACCTTAACGCTATCATTTCCATCAAAGACATTGTCTTTCAGAAGAGACCAGGAAGTCATCCGGACCAGCAACCGTACATCATCGTTTGGCAAGATCTGATCCAAAACCCATCTTCGAGGGTTCAACCATGGTTGCCCAGGCCCCGTCCAAAGCCCCCTCAGGTCCTGGTGGCCCAGTCTCCCAACCCTCCAGAGGGTACAGACCTTACCAAACGTCCTAAGTGAATCTATCCATGGACCCAAGACCTCCTTCTCCTAGACACCCCTCCCCCATACCCCCGTCCCTTCCGCTAAAGGAAGAAAGTCGCAGAGACCCCCGGAGTGCCACCTAACGTTAGACTTGGTCCTTCCACCCCCTCTGGGAGTGCCCTTCTAGGGCCTGCTCAGGGCACTAGGAGTTAATGTCACGCACTCCCGTCTCCTGATACCACTGTGGCACTGCCCTTACGGGCCTATGGGCCCCCACCTCCACCTACCTACAGCCTCTCCAATATTGGCCCTTTTCTTCCTCTGACCTTTACAACTGGAAAACTAACTACTCCCCTTTCTCCAAGGACCCCTAGTGCATAACCAGCCTGGTAGAGTCCCTAATGTTCTCTCATCAGCCAACATGGGACGATTGCCAGTAGCTCCTGCAGACTCTCTTCACCACCGAAGAGAGAGAGAGGATCTTACTCGAAGCAAGAAAAAATATTCCGGGCGCTGACGGACGTCCCACTCAGCTTCCTAACCTTATTGAGGCTGCTTTTCCTCTCTTGACCCAACTGGGACTACAATACGGCAGAAGGTAGGGAGCGACTGACACTCTATCGCCAGGCTCTAGTGGTTGGCCTCCGTGGGGCTGCCAGGCACCCCACTAATTTGGCTAAGGTAAGAGAGGTTATGCAAGGGGCTACAGAACCCGCGTCAGTGTTTCTTGAGTGTCTCATGGAGGCATTCAGGTGGTTTACCTCTTTTGACCCTGATTATGAGGGACAGAGAGCCTCTGTAGCTATGGCTTTCATTGGACAATCAGCATTAGATATTAAAGAAAAACTCCAGAGACTCGATGAGTTGCAGGATCTCTCTTTACAGGACTTAGTTTAAAAAGCAGTGAAAGTATATTATAAAAGAGAAACACTAGAAGGAAGAGAACAGAGGAGGGAAAAAGAAAGGGATGAAAGAGAGTAAAAAGGAAAAAAGACAAGAAAAACCTAGCTCGGATCCTGGGCACGGGAGTGCGGGAAAGGGGACAAGAACGGGGCCCCAACAAGGGACCAAAGCCTGGTCGTATCCCACTAGACAAGGACCAGTGTGCTTATTGTAAAGAAAAAGGACATTGGGCAAAAGACTGTCCTAAAAGGGCCAAAAAAAACAAAGTGCAGCCGCCCCCTCCGGCCAAAGTACTTGCACTGCACGAGGACTCAGACTAGGGGGACGGGGCTCGGAGCCACTCCCCGAGCCTAGGGTAACTCTAAAAGTGGAGGGGAAGCCAATTAATTTTTTAGTCGACACTGGGGCCCAACACTCAGTGTTAATGGCACCGTCGGGGCCACTTTCCAAGAAAAAATCTTGGGTCATAGGGGCAACCGGGCACCAGCAGTATCCATGGACCACCAATAGAACAGTTGACCTCGGAATAGACCTAGTGACCGACTCCTTCTTGGTCATTCCTGAATGTACGGCGCCCCTCCTTGGGAGAGACTTACTTACCAAAATGGGGGCACAGATTAATTTTACCCCACGAGGTCCAAAGCTTACTCCGGATGGGCAGACATTAGTCCTAGCTGTACAGCTACAAGATGAACACCGGCTTTTCGAAAGTCAAGATAGTAACACTGGCCCCCTTCATGCTTGGCTGTAAAAATATCCTAAAGCCTGGGCCGAGACAGCTGGAATGGGGTTAGCCACCAACAGACCCCCAACACTAATAGAACTAAAAGCTAGAGCTACCCCTGTGGCACTACGCCAATACCCTATGACCAAAGAAGACTGAGAAGGTATCAGGCCTCACATACAACGCCTCCTACACCTGGCTATTCTTACAAAAATGACAGTCACCTTGGAATACCCCCCTTGCTGCCCATAAAAAAACCCAGCTCAAGTGACTATCGCCCTGTGCAAGACTTGCGGGAGGTCAATAAGCGGGTACAGGACATCCATCCCACGGTACCTAATCCATATAACCTGTAAGTTCTCTACCTCCAGAACGGGACTGGTATACTGTGTTAGACTTAAAAGACGCTTTCTTCTGCCTGCAACTGCACCCCTCCAGCCAGAATATATTTGCCTTTGAATGGAGGGACCCGGACATTGGGATCATGGGACAATTAAGTCAAACCCGGCTTTCTCAGGGTTTCTGACACTTGCCTACTATTTTTGATAAAGCCCTCCATCAGGACCTCGCACACTTCCTAAAAAGGCCCCAAACTGCCAACAAGAGGTAACATACTGGGGCTATACTTTAAGGGGTGGAAAGAGGTGGCTCACCGAAGCCAGAAAACGGACTGTAACCCAGATCCCCATTCCTTGCATGCCCCGGCAAGTGCGAGAATTCTTGGGGACGGTGGAATTCTGCCACCTGTGGATACTGGGGTTTGCTGCTATGGCTACTCCTCTTTACCCACTGACTAAAGAGGGAGCCCCCTTTGAGTGGGGCATTGACCAACAACGGGCTTTTGATGACATAAAAAAAGCCTTACTATCAACCCTGGCTTTGACCCTGCCTGATGTGATAAAACCTTTCACTCTATATGTAGATGAAAAAAAGCGGGTGGCCTGAGGGGTACTCATGCAACCCTTAGGGCCTTGGAAAAGACCGGTGGCCTATCTCTCAAAAAAACTGGACCCAGTGGCTGGGGGATGGCTGGCTTGCCTGAGATCAATAGCGGCTGTGGTGACTCTGGTAAAAGATTCTGACAAATTGACTATGGGACAAAAATTACTAGTCATTGCCCCCCACGCTTTAGAGAGCATCATCCGGCAGCCCCTCGACCAATGGCTGTCCAATGCTCATATGACTCATTACCAGAGTCTCTTGTTAGACAAGGACAGGGTCCAGTTTGGACCCCCGGTCAATCTCAACCCTGCCACACTGCTGCCCGAGACCTCTGCCAAGGGAGCTGTCTTCCATACCTGCCAAGAAGTCCTGGCGGAAGAAACCGGAACCCAATGGGATCTCCAAGATCAGCCACTACCAAATGCCCAGCTGACCTGGTTCACTGATGGAAGCAGCTATATCATAGAAGGTAAAAGGGTGGCAGGGGCGGCTTTAGTGGATGACAACCAGACCGTCTGGGTGAGTAGCTCGCCTGACGGAACATCAGCCCAAAAAGCTTAACTTATCACCTTGACTCATGTCCTCCATCTGGCAGAGGGAAAGGTCATAAATATTTACACTGATAGCCAGTATGCCTTAGCTACCGCCCACGTCCATGGGGCTATCTATAGACAAGGAGGCTTACTGACTTCAGCTGGTAAAGATATCAAACATAAAAAACAGGGAACCAGCAGTTAGTGTGATGGCTATGTCGCTGGACTCCCACGTAGTCGACCGCGGTTCGCGTCTCGGACCCGGTGGCTTACAACTCACGCCGGGCGCGTGTGCGTGCGTGCCCAAGATCCCGAGAGGAGAATGGAGGAGAAGGGATTGCGGCGTGACCATCCCCCCTGGGGGGTGATTTCTCGCTTTCTGTCTCTATGTCTCTCTCTGTCTGTCTGGCGAGCGCACGCGCCCTATAGCGAAAAACCTCTCCAAAAAAAAAAAAAAAAAAAAAAAACAGATCTTGGAATTGCTAGAGTCTATATACCTCCCTAAGAAGGTAGCTATTATCCACTGCCCCGGGCATCAAAAGGCAAAATCCCGGGTAGCAGAGGGAAACCGGCGAGCAGATCAGGCTGCTAAGTGGGAGGCCCAGGGGCTTAATATACTACCACTACATGAGTCAATCAACTCAGATCCCTCAAATGAGACTCTTTCATATTCCGAACAAGACCTACTGGAAATAAATAAAATGAAACCTCACTCCCTGACCCCAGAGGGGGTATGTAAGACTGTCGAGGGAAAGAATATCCTCCCTCGAGAACAAGCAATTGCTTTCCTCGATCAGCTTCATAAGTTGACACACCTAGGCTCAAAACATCTAATAACCTCAGTCCGGCAGTCCTCGTTGCATGTCATAAACCTGCACAGACTTGCCGAAAAAAAAGTTAACCGATGCAGACCCTGCCAATTAGTTAACGCCTACAAAGACAAGACACCACAAGGAAAGCAGCTTCATGGACATGATCCAGAAAGTTATTGGGAAGTAGACTTCACTGAAATATAACCAGGCAAATATGACGACAAGTATCTGCTAGTGCTGGTTGACACATTTTCAGGGTAGGTTGAAGCCTTCCCCACTAAAAAGGAGACTGCTCAGACAGTTGCCAAGATAGTCCTAGAAGAAATCTTCCTGAGATTCGGGGTGCCACTGGTTATTGGGTTTGACAATGGCCCTGCTTTTGTTGCCCAGATCAGTCAAGGACTGGCCAGGGTCCTGGGGTCTGACTGGAAATTGCATTGTGCTTATAGGCCCCAAAGCTCAGGACAGGTTGAGAGAATGAATAGAACCCTAAAAGAGGCCATGACAAAATTGGCTTTGGAGACTGGCATAAAAGATTGGACAGTCCTCCTTCCCTTCACCCTGTTCCCCGCATGAAATACACCTTGCCCCTTCGCCTTAACCCCTTTCGAGATTCTATATGGGGCACTGCCGCCTTTGACTAACGTATGCCTCTCTTGTTCCCGAACTCAAGCTTCTCAATCTCTTTATGCTAGACTAAAAGCCCTTGAATTTGTCCAAAAAGAAACTTGGGCTCAACTTGCAGAGGCCTACAAGCCAGGAGACTCCCAGGTGCCTCACCAGTTCCAGGTTGGAGATTCAGTGTTCATCCGACGACATAGAGCAGCCACCCTCGAACCTCAGTGGAAGGGACCATACCTGGTGCTGCTGACCACTTCAATGGCGATAAAGGTTGATGGCATCGCTTCTTGGATCCACGCCTCCCGTGCTAAGTCAGCGCCTCCGCCAGACCCTACTTGGAAGGTGGAAAAACTGGATCACCCACTCAAGCTCAGCATTCGCCAAGGCAGTCTTGCTCCTCCTGATGCCTCTGCCTGTAATAAGTAGTGCAAGACCCATAAGGCCCTGTCCCTTTCTTGGGTAATCTCCTGTGTGTGTTATAACCACGTTGTTAACATCACCACTCGCATGACCCTATTGGGGACTTGGTTTCCCACCCTAGATTTTGATCTCTGTGACCTCATGGGTGACTTGTGGACTAAGTCCAACCAGGATCCCTTCAGGCTGCAGTATGGATGAGCCTGTCCGGGCACTAAATCAGTCACCTATGATCATTACTTTTATGTCTGCCCTGGTAAGCAACTCTTACAAATGTGGGGGCCCCGCAGATTTCTTCTGTTATGATTGGGACTGTGTGTCCACCGGCTACATTTCTTGGACTCCGCCACACCCAGATCCTCTGATAACTGTTACTAGAGGGCCCTGGTGAGGACCTAACACCTGGGATGCTTGCCAAGGTACTCTCACTAGATGCAACCACATTCAGGTCACCTTTACAGCTGAAGGTAAGTGAAGAACCCAAGATTGGCTCACTGGGAAAATGTGGGGCCTTAGACTATATGCCATGGGAACGGATCCTGGCATTGCCTTTTCCATCAGGCTGCGTGTACAAGACCCTCCTACTGTACCTTTGGGGCCCAATTCTGTCCTGATTGAACAAGAATCACCACCCAAAGTTCCCCAGGTCCCTCAAACACCCGCCATCCCCATCCCTCAGAAACCCCCAGTACCAGGCCCCACAGTTCTGTCCACCCTCACCCCAAGTACTCCGAACCCCCCCGGTACTGGGCAGAGACTTCTCAATTTAGTACAGGGAGCCTTCTTTGCCCTCAATTCCTCTAGTCCCAGCCTTACTGAGTCCTGTTGGCTGTGCTTAGCCTCGAGCCCCCCCTACTATGAAGGCATATCTTTACCAGGAACTTATAACACCACTCCCTCCCCCCATTCCTGCAGTTGGAACTCTACGCTCAGCCTCGCAATGGTCTCGGGACAGGGCACCTGCCTCGGCAAAGTGCCCTCTGACTTCCAGCATCTGTGTAATAAGACTATTTCAACCATCCACTCCACTGATACATACTTAGGGCCCCCTCCTGGGAGTTGGTGGGCTTGTACTACTGGGCTGACCCCTTGCGTCTCTGACTCGGTGTTCAATCCCAACTCTGACTACTGTGTTCTAGTACAGGTACTCCCCAGAGTCATCTATTATGCTTCTGACACCTTTAAAAACCAATTCGGTCTAAAACATTTTAGACAAAAGAGGGACCCAGTATCGTTGACCACCCTGGCAGTATTATTAAGCCTCGGAGTGGCCGCGGGCATTGAAACCGGGACAACTGCGCTTATACAGGCCCCCCAATATGCAGAAAGCCTGCATGCAGCCATAGACAAAGATCTACGGGCCATAGAAAACTCTATAACTAAACTCCAGGAGTCCCTAACCTCCTTGTCTGAAGTAGTATTACAAAACAGGTGAGGACTCGACCTCCTATTCCTTAAAGAATGGAGTCTATGTACTGCTTTAAATGAACAATGCTGTTTCTATGCAGACCATTCAGGAGTAGTTAAAGATTCCATGACTAAACTTCCAGAATGGCTAGACAAAAGGCATTAAGACCGAGAAGCCCAGCAGGGATGGTTCGAAAGTTTATATAGCCGTTCCACCTGGCTCACCACCCTTGTCTCTAGTTTGCTCCATCCCCTAATTATACTTCTTCTCATCTTAACCTTTGGGCCCTGCATTTTAAACGGCCTAGTCACTTTCGTCCATGAGCGAGTAAGCGCAGTACAAGTACTCATGCTCCGACAATATCAGACCCTCCAACAGTCAGAAAATTATTCCGATGCTCTTGTGGGTCCTGAAGTTTTATGATTAAAACTTCTCCCGCAGACAATCCGGGACTGCCAGAAGGCAATAGGCTCTCCTGCAAGCCTCTGGCCGGCAAGGGACACTGAGGGAGGGTCACCTCTGACCCCGACCTCACTTCCAGACCACCAGGCCCAGACTCCACCTTCTAGATTATCCGGGACTGCCAGAAAGCAATAGGCACTCCTGCAAGCCTCTGGCCAGCAAGGGGTACTGAGGGAGGGTCACCTCTGACCCCCACCCCACTTCCAGACCCCCAGGCCCCAGACTCCACCTTCTAGGTAGGTAGCCAGGATCTCCTTGAGGCGGTTTTTGGTTCTCTCTTGAAACCCCTGCATTCTCTTGTTAACACCTAGCTCTCCTTCTCCCCCCTGACTATCCGGGCCTGCCAGAAGGCAATAGGCTATCCTGCAAGCCTCTGGCCAGCAAGGGATACTGAGGGAGGGTCACCTCTGACCCCCACCCCACTTCCAGACCCCCAGGCCAAAGACTCCACCTTCTAGGTAGGTAGCCAGGATCTCCTTGAGGCGGTTTTTCTTTCTCTCTTCAAACCCCTGCATTCTCTTGTTAACACCTACCTCTCCTTCTCCCCCCAGACTATCCGGGACTGCCAGAAGGCAATAGGCTCTCCTGCAAGCCTCTGGCCAGCAAGGGATACTGAGGGAGGGTCACCTCTGACCCCCACCCCACTTCCAGACCCCCAGGCCCCAGACTACACCTTCTAGGTAGGTAGCCAGGATCTCATTGAGGCTTTTTTTTTTTTCTCTCTTGAAACCCCTGCATTCTCTTTTTTAACACCTAGCTCTCCTTCTCCCCCCAGACTATCCGGGACTGCCAGAAGGCAATAGGCTCTCCTGCAAGCCTCTGGCCAGCAAGGGATACTGAGGGAGGGTTACCTCTGACCCCCACCCAACTTCCAGACCCCCAGGCCCAAGACTCCACCTTCTAGGTAGGTAGCCAGGATCTCCTTGAGGCGGTTTTTGTTTCTCTCCTGAAAGCCCTGCATTCCCTTGTTAACAACTAGCTCTCCTTCTCCCCCAGATTATCCGGGACTGCCAGAAGGCAATAGGCTCTCCTGCAAGCGTCTGGCCAGCAAGGGATACTGAGGGAGGGTCATCTCTGACCCCCACACCACTTCCAGACCCCCAGGCCCCAGATTCCACCTTCTAGGTAGGTAGCCAGGATCTCCTTGAGGCGGTTTTTGTTTCTCTCTTGAAACCCCTGCATTCTCTTGTTAACACCTAGCTCTCCTTCACCCCCAGACTATCCGGGACTGCCAGAAGGCAATAGGCTCTCCTGCAAGCCTCTGGCCAGCAAGGAATACTGAGGGAGGGTCACCTCTGACCCCCACCCCACTTCCAGACCCCCAGGCCCCAGACTCCACCTTCTAGGTAGGTAGCCAGGATCTCCTTGAGGCGGTTTTCTTTTTCTCTCTTGAAACCAATGTATTCTCTTGTTAACACCTAGCTCTCCTTCTCCCCCCAGACTATCCAGGACTGCCAGAAGTCAATAGGCTCTCCTGCAAGCCTCTGGCCAGCAAGGGATACTGAGGGAGGATCACCTCTGACCCCCACCCCACTTCCAGACCCCAAGGCCCCAGACTCCAAATTCTAGGTAGGTAGCCAGGATCTCCTTGAGGCGTTTTTTTTTCTCTCATGAAACCCCTGCATTCTCTTGTTAACACCTAGCTCTCCTTCTCCAACCAGACTATCTGGGACTGCCAGAGGGAAATAGGATCTCCTGCAAGCCTCTGGCCAGCAAGGGATACTGAGGGAGGGTCACCTCTGACCCCCACCCCACTTCCAGACCCCCAGGCCCCAGACTCCACCTTCTAGGTAGGTAGCCAGGATCTCCTTGAGGCGGTTTTTTTTTTCTCTCTTGAAACCCCTGCATTCTCTTGTTAACACCTAGCTCTCCTTCTCCCCCCAGTCTCTCCGGGACTGCCAGAAGGCAATAGGCTCTCCTGCAAACCTCTGGCCAGCAAGGGATACTGAGGGAGGGTCACCTCTGACCCCCACCCACTTCCAGATCCCCAGGCCCCAGACTCCACTTTCTAGGTAGGTAGCCAGGATCTCCTTGAGCCGGTTTTTGTTTCTCTCTTGAAACGCCTGCATTCTCTTGTTAACACCTAGCTCTCCTTCTCCCCCCAGACTATCCGGGACTGCCAGAAGGCAATAGGCTCTCCTGCAAGCCTCTGGCCAGCAAGGGATACTGAGGGAGGGTCACCTCTGACCCCCACCCCACTTACAGACCCCCAGGACCCAGACTCGACCTTCTAGGTAGTTAGCCAAGATTTCCTTGAGGCGTTTTTTTTTTCTCTCTTGAAACCCCTGCTTTCTCTTGTTAACACCTAGCTCTCCTTCTCCCCCCAGACTTTCCGGGACTGCCAGAAGGCAATAGGCTCTCCTGCAAGCCTCTGGCCAGCAAGGGATACTGAGGGAGAGTCACCTCTGACCCCCACCCCACTTCCAGAACCCCAGTCCCCAGACTCCACCTCCTAGGTAGGTAGCCAGGATCTCCTTGAGGCGTTTTTTTTTTTTTTTTTCACTCTTAAAACCCCTGCATTCTCTTGTTAACACCTAGCTCTCCTTCTCCCCCCAAACTATGCGGGACTGCCAGAAGGAAATAGTCTCTCCTGCAAGCCTCTGGCCAGCAAGGGATACTGAGGGAGTGTCACCTCTGACCACCACCCCACTTCCAGACCCACAGACCCCTGACTCCACCTTCTAGGTAGGTAGCCAAGATCTCCCAGAGGCGATTTTTGTTTCTCTCTTGAAACCCCTGCATTCTCTTGTTAACACCTAGCTCATTCTTCCCCCCCAGACTATCCGGGACTGCCAGAAGGCAATAGGCTCTCCTGCAAGCCTCTGGCCACCAAGGGATACTGAGGGAGGGTCACCTCTGACCCCCACCCCACTTCCCGACACCCAGAACGCAGACTCCACCTTCTAGGTAGGTAGCCAGGATCTCCTTGAGGCGGTTTTTTTTTTTTCTCTCTTGAAACCCCTGAATTCTCTTGTTAACACCTAGCTCTCCTTCTCCCCCCAGACTATCCGGGACTGCCAGAAGGCAATAGGCTCTCCTACAAGCCTCTGGCCGGCAAGAGATACTGAGGGAGGGTCACCTCTGACCCCAACCCCACTTCCAGACCCACAGGCCCCAGACTCCACCTTCTAGGTGGGTAGCCAGGATCTCCTTGATGCGGTTATTTTTTTTCTCTCTTGAAACCCCTGCATTCTCTTGTTAACACCTAGCTCTCCTTCTCCCCCCTGACTGTCCGGGACTGCCAGAAGGCAATAGGCTCTCCTGCAAGCCTCTGGCCAGCAAGGGATACTAAGGGAGGGTCACCTCTGACCCCCACCCCACTTCCAGACCCCCAGGCACCAGACTCCACCTTCTAGGTAGGTAGCCAGGATCTCCTTGAGGCGGTTTTTTTTTTCACTCTTGAAACCCCTGCATTCTCTTGTTAGCACCTAGCTCTCCTTCTCCCCCCAGACTATCCGGGGCTGCCAGAAGGCAATAGGCTCTCCTGCAAGCCTCTGGCCAGCAAGGGATACTGAGGGAGGGTCACCACTGACCCCCACCACACTTCCAGACCCCCAGGCCCCAGACTCCACCTTCAAAGTAGGTAGCCAGGATCTCATTGAGGCTTTTTTTTTTTTTTCTCTCTTGAAACCCCTGCATTCTCTTTTTTAACACCTAGCTCTCCTTCTCCCCCCAGACTATCCGGGACTGCCAGAAGGCAATAGGCTCTCCTGCAAGCCTCTGGCCAGCAAGGGATACTGAGGGAGGATGACCTCTGACCCCCACCCAACTTCCAGACCCCCAGGCCCAAGACTCCCCCTTCTAGGTAGGTAGCCAGGATCTCCTTGAGGCGGTTTTTGTTTCTCTCTTGAAAGCCCTGCATTCCCTTGTTAACAACTAGCTCTCCTTCTCCCCCAGACTATCCGGGACTTCCAGAAGGCAATAGGCTCTCCTGCAAGCGTCTGGCCAGCAAGGGATACTGAGGGAGGGTCACCTCTGACACCCACACCACTTCCAGACCCCCAAGCCCCAGATTCCACCTTCTAGGTAGGTAGCCAGGATCTCCTTGAGGCGGTTTTTGTTTCTCTCTTGAAACCCCTGCATTCTCTTGTTAACACCTAGCTCTCCTTCACCCCCAGACTATCCGGGACTGCCAGAAGGCAATAGGCTCTCCTGCAAGCCTCTGGCCAGCAAGGGATACTGAGGGAGGGTCACCTCTGACCCCCACCCCACTTCCAGACCCCCAGGCCCCAGACTCCACCTTCTAGGTAGGTAGCCAGGATCTCCTTGAGGCGGTTTTCTTTTTCTCTCTTGAAACCAATGTATTCTCTTGTTAACACCTAGCTCTCCTTCTCCCCCCAGACTATCCAGGACTGCCAGAAGTCAATAGGCTCTCCTTCAAGCCTCTGGCCCGCAAGGGATACTGAGGGAGGATCACCTCTGACCCCCACCCCACTTCCAGACCCCAAGGCCCCAGACTCCAAATTCTAGGTAGGTAGCCAGGATCTCCTTGAGGCGTTTTTTTTTTTCTCTCATGAAACCCCTGCATTCTCTTGTTAACACCTAGCTCTCCTTCTCCCCCCAGACTATCTGGGACTGCCAGAGGGAAATAGGATCTCCTGCAAGCCTCTGGCCAGCAAGGGATACTGAGGGAGGGTCACCTCTGACCCCCACCCCACTTCCAGACCCCCAGGCCCCAGACTCCACCTTCTAGGTAGGTAGCCAGGATCTCCTTGAGGCGGTTTTTTTTTCTCTCTTGAAACCCCTGCATTCTCTTGTTAACACCTAGCTCTCCTTCTCCCCCCAGTCTCTCCGGGACTGCCAGAAGGCAATAGGCTCTCCTGCAAACCTCTGGCCAGCAAGGGATACTGAGGGAGGGTCACCTCTGACCCCCACCCACTTCCAGATCCCCAGGCCCCAGACTCCACTTTCTAGGTAGGTAGCCAGGATCTCCTTGAGCCGGTTTTTGTTTCTCTCTTGAAACGCCTGCATTCTCTTGTTAACACCTAGCTCTCCTTCTCCCCCCAGACTATCCGGGACTGCCAGAAGGCAATAGGCTCTCCTGCAAGCCTCTGGCCAGCAAGGGATACTGAGGGAGGGTCACCTCTGACCCCCACCCCACTTACAGACCCCCAGGACCCAGACTCGACCTTCTAGGTAGTTAGCCAAGATTTCCTTGAGGCGTTTTTTTTTTTCTCTCTTGAAACCCCTGCTTTCTCTTGTTAACACCTAGCTCTCCTTCTCCCCCCAGACTTTCCGGGACTGCCAGAAGGCAATAGGCTCTCCTGCAAGCCTCTGGCCAGCAAGGGATACTGAGGGAGAGTCACCTCTGACCCCCACCCCACTTCCAGAACCCCAGTCCCCAGACTCCACCTCCTAGGTAGGTAGCCAGGATCTCCTTGAGGCGTTTTTTTTTTTTTTTTCACTCTTAAAACCCCTGCATTCTCTTGTTAACACCTAGCTCTCCTTCTCCCCCCAAACTATGCGGGACTGCCAGAAGGAAATAGTCTCTCCTGCAAGCCTCTGGCCAGCAAGGGATACTGAGGGAGTGTCACCTCTGACCACCACCCCACTTCCAGACCCACAGACCCCTGACTCCACCTTCTAGGTAGGTAGCCAAGATCTCCCAGAGGCGATTTTTGTTTCTCTCTTGAAACCCCTGCATTCTCTTGTTAACACCTAGCTCATTCTTCCCCCCCAGACTATCCGGGACTGCCAGAAGGCAATAGGCTCTCCTGCAAGCCTCTGGCCACCAAGGGATACTGAGGGAGGGTCACCTCTGACCCCCACCCCACTTCCCGACACCCAGAACGCAGACTCCACCTTCTAGGTAGGTAGCCAGGATCTCCTTGAGGCGGTTTTTTTTTTCTCTCTTGAAACCCCTGAATTCTCTTGTTAACACCTAGCTCTCCTTCTCCCCCCAGACTATCCGGGACTGCCAGAAGGCAATAGGCTCTCCTACAAGCCTCTGGCCGGCAAGAGATACTGAGGGAGGGTCACCTCTGACCCCAACCCCACTTCCAGACCCACAGGCCCCAGACTCCACCTTCTAGGTGGGTAGCCAGGATCTCCTTGATGCGGTTATTTTTTTTCTCTCTTGAAACCCCTGCATTCTCTTGTTAACACCTAGCTCTCCTTCTCCCCCCTGACTGTCCGGGACTGCCAGAAGGCAATAGGCTCTCCTGCAAGCCTCTGGCCAGCAAGGGATACTAAGGGAGGGTCACCTCTGACCCCCACCCCACTTCCAGACCCCAGGCACCAGACTCCACCTTCTAGGTAGGTAGCCAGGATCTCCTTGAGGCGGTTTTTTTTTTTCACTCTTGAAACCCCTGCATTCTCTTGTTAGCACCTAGCTCTCCTTCTCCCCCCAGACTATCCGGGGCTGCCAGAAGGCAATAGGCTCTCCTGCAAGCCTCTGGCCAGCAAGGGATACTGAGGGAGGGTCACCACTGACCCCCACCACACTTCCAGACCCCCAGGCCCCAGACTCCACCTTCAAAGTAGGTAGCCAGGATCTCATTGAGGCTTTTTTTTTTTTTCTCTCTTGAAACCCCTGCATTCTCTTTTTTAACACCTAGCTCTCCTTCTCCCCCCAGACTATCCGGGACTGCCAGAAGGCAATAGGCTCTCCTGCAAGCCTCTGGCCAGCAAGGGATACTGAGGGAGGATGACCTCTGACCCCCACCCAACTTCCAGACCCCCAGGCCCAAGACTCCCCCTTCTAGGTAGGTAGCCAGGATCTCCTTGAGGCGGTTTTTGTTTCTCTCTTGAAAGCCCTGCATTCCCTTGTTAACAACTAGCTCTCCTTCTCCCCCAGACTATCCGGGACTTCCAGAAGGCAATAGGCTCTCCTGCAAGCGTCTGGCCAGCAAGGGATACTGAGGGAGGGTCACCTCTGACACCCACACCACTTCCAGACCCCCAAGCCCCAGATTCCACCTTCTAGGTAGGTAGCCAGGATCTCCTTGAGGCGGTTTTTGTTTCTCTCTTGAAACCCCTGCATTCTCTTGTTAACACCTAGCTCTCCTTCACCCCCAGACTATCCGGGACTGCCAGAAGGCAATAGGCTCTCCTGCAAGCCTCTGGCCAGCAAGGGATACTGAGGGAGGGTCACCTCTGACCCCCACCCCACTTCCAGACCCCCAGGCCCCAGACTCCACCTTCTAGGTAGGTAGCCAGGATCTCCTTGAGGCGGTTTTCTTTTTCTCTCTTGAAACCAATGTATTCTCTTGTTAACACCTAGCTCTCCTTCTCCCCCCAGACTATCCAGGACTGCCAGAAGTCAATAGGCTCTCCTTCAAGCCTCTGGCCCGCAAGGGATACTGAGGGAGGATCACCTCTGACCCCCACCCCACTTCCAGACCCCAAGGCCCCAGACTCCAAATTCTAGGTAGGTAGCCAGGATCTCCTTGAGGCGTTTTTTTTTTCTCTCATGAAACCCCTGCATTCTCTTGTTAACACCTAGCTCTCCTTCTCCCCCCAGACTATCTGGGACTGCCAGAGGGAAATAGGATCTCCTGCAAGCCTCTGGCCAGCAAGGGATACTGAGGGAGGGTCACCTCTGACCCCCACCCCACTTCCAGACCCCCAGGCCCCAGACTCCACCTTCTAGGTAGGTAGCCAGGATCTCCTTGAGGCGGTTTTTTTTTCTCTCTTGAAACCCCTGCATTCTCTTGTTAACACCTAGCTCTCCTTCTCCCCCCAGTCTCTCCGGGACTGCCAGAAGGCAATAGGCTCTCATGCAAACCTCTGGCCAGCAAGGGATACTGAGGGAGGGTCACCTCTGACCCCCACCCACTTCCAGATCGCCAGGCCCCAGACTCCACTTTCTAGGTAGGTAGCCAGGATCTCCTTGAGCCGGTTTTTGTTTCTCCTTGAAACGCCTGCATTCTCTTGTTAACCCCTAGCTCTCCTTCTCCCCCCAGACTATCCGGGACTGCCAGAAGGCAATAGGCTCTCCTGCAAGCCTCTGGCCAGCAAGGGATACTGAGGGAGGGTCACCTCTGACCCCCACCCAACTTACAGACCCCCAGGACCCAGACTCGACCTTCTAGGTAGTTAGCCAAGATTTCCTTGAGGCGTTTTTTTTTCTCTCTTGAAACCCCTGCTTTCTCTTGTTAACACCTAGCTCTCCTTCTCCCCCCAGACTTTCCGGGACTGCCAGAAGGCAATAGGCTCTCCTGCAAGCCTCTGGCCAGCAAGGGATACTGAGGGAGAGTCACCTCTGACCCCCACCCCACTTCCAGACCCCCAGTCCCCAGACTCCACCTCCTAGGTAGGTAGCCAGGATCTCCTTGAGGCGGTTTTTTTTTTTTCTCTCTTAAAACCCCTGCATTCTCTTGTTAACACCTAGCTCTCCTTCTCCCCCCAAACTATGCGGGACTGCCAGAAGGAAATAGTCTCTCCTGCAAGCCTCTGGCCAGCAAGGGATACTGAGGGAGTGTCACCTCTGACCCCCACCCCACTTCCCGAACCCCAGCCCGCAGACTCAACCTTCTAGGTAGGTAGCCAGGATCTCCTTGAGGCGGTTTTTGTTTCTCCCTTGAAACCCCTGCATTCTCTTTTTAACACCTAGCTCTCCTTCTCCCCCCAGACTGTCCGGGACTGCCAGAAGGCAATAGGCTCTCCTGCAAGCCTCTGGCCACCAAGGGATACTGAGGGAGGGTCACCTCTGACCCCCACCCCACTTCCAGACACCCAGAACCCAGACTCCACCTTCTAGGAAGGTAGCCAGGATCT
>JAKSZU010000459.1:0-114190 GCA_026018925.1 Tupaia tana | reverse complement strand
CAGTATCCATGTGGAATCTTCTCAGAGAATGGCTCAACTCTCCTGCCTGGGAGAAAGGAGAAGAAGGGCTTATAAACAAAACAAAAGATGGAGCTGAGAGCCAGAGAGAAATTCTACCTTTAAAAAAATCATAAAAAGGAAAAATTACCAAAAAAAATGAGGAGACAGGAGCAGAGAGAGACAGAGACCTCAGAGACACAGAGACAGGGATAGAAGGCCAGAGGGGCTCCCTACCACAATAGCTTTGCTTGCTGGAGGCTGAATTATGAGTAGAAAATCTTCCTTTCGCCTGTGCCCTGAAATATCTAGTTCCCAGTATCCATGTGGAATCTTCTCAGAGAATGGCTCAACTCTCCTGCCTGGGAGAAAGGAGCAGAAGGGCTTATTAACAAAACAAAAGATGGAGCTGAGAGCCAGAGAGAAATTCTACCTTTAAAAAAATCGTAAAAAGGAAAAATTACCAAAAAAAATGAGGAGACAGGAGCAGAGAGAGACAGAGACCTCAGAGACACAGAGACAGGGATAGAAGGCCAGAGGGGCTCCCTACCACACTAGCTATGCTTGCTGGAGGCTGAATTATGAGTAGAAAATCTACATTTCGCCTGTGCCCTGAAATATCTAGTTCCCAGTATCAATGTGGAATCTTCTCAGAGAATGGCTCAACTCTCCTGCCTGGGAGAAAGGAGCAGAAGGGCTTATTAACAAAACAAAAGATGGAGCTGAGAGCCAGAGAGAAATTCTACGTTTAAAAAAATCGTAAACAGGAAAAATTACCCCAAAAAAATGAGGAGACAGGAGCAGAGAGATACAGAGACCTCAGAGACACAGAGACAGGGATCGAAGGCCAGAGGGGCTCCCTACCACAATAGCTTTGCTTGCTGGAGGCTGAATTATGAGTAGAAAATCTTCATTTCGCCTGTGCCCTGAAATATCTAGTTCCCAGTATCCATGTGGAATCTTCTCAGAGAATGGCTCAACTCTCCTGCCTGGGAGAAAGGAGCAGAAGGGCTTATTAACAAAACAAAAGATGGAGCTGAGAGCCAGAGAGAAATTCTACCTTTAAAAAAATCGTAAAAAGGAAAAATTACCAAAAAAAATGAGGAGACAGGAGCAGAGAGAGACAGAGACCTCAGAGACACAGAGACAGGGATCGAAGGCCAGAGGGGCTCCCTACCACACTAGCTTTGCTTGCTGGAGGCTGAATTATGAGTAGAAAATCTTCATTTCGCCTGTGCCCTGAAATATCTAGTTCCCAGTATCCATGTGGAAACTTCTCAGAGAATGGCTCAACTCTCCTGCCTGGGAGAAAGGCGCAGAGGGGCTTATTAAGAAAACAAAAGATGGAGCTGAGAGCCAGAGAGAAATTCTACCTTTAAAAAAATCGTAAAAAGGAAAAATTACCAAAAAAAATGAGGAGACAGGAGCAGAGAGAGACAGAGACCTCAGAGACACAGAGACAGGGATAGAAGGCCAGAGGGGCTCCCTACCACACTAGCTTTGCTTGCTGGAGTCTGAATTATGCGTAGAAAATCTTCATTTCGCCTGTGCCCTGAAATATCTAGTTCCCAGTATCCATTTGGAAACTTCTCAGAGATTGGCTCAACTCTCCTGCCTGGGAGAAAGGAGCAGAAGGGCTTATTAACAAAACAAAAGATGGAGCTGAGAGCCAGAGAGAAATTCTACCTTTCAAAAAATCGTAAAAAGGAAAAATTACCAAAAAAAATGAGGAGACAGGAGCAGAGAGAGACAGAGACCTCAGAGACACTGAGACAGGGATAGAAGGCCAGAGGGGCTCCCTACCACACTAGCTTTGCTTGCTGGAGGCTGAATTATGAGTACAAAATCTTCATTTCGCCTGTGCCCTGAAATATCTAGTTCCCAGTATCCATTTGGAATCTTCGCAGAGAATGGCTCAACTCTCCTGCCTGGGAGAAAGGAGCAGAAGGGCTTATTAACAAAACAAAAGATGGAGCTGAGAGCCAGAGAGAAATTCTACCTTTAAAATAATCGTAAAAAGGAAAAATTACCAAAAAAAATGAGGAGACAGGAGCAGAGAAAGACAGAGACCTCAGAGACACAGAGACAGGGAACGAAGGCAAGAGGGGCTCCCTACCACACTAGCTTTGCTTGCTGGAGGCTGAATTATGAGTAGAAAATCTTCATTTCGCCTGTGCCCTGAAATATCTAGTTCCCAGTATCCATGTGGAAACTTCTCAGAGAATGGCTCAACTCTCCTGCCTGGGAGAAAGGCGCAGAGGGGCTTATTAACAAAACAAAAGATGGAGCTGAGAGCCAGAGAGAAATTCTACCTTTAAAAAAAGTCGTAAAAAGGAAAAATTACCAAAAAAAATGAGGAGACAGGAGCAGAGAGAGACAGAGACCTCAGAGACACAGAGACAGGGATCGAAGGCCAGAGGGGCTCCCTACCACACTAGCTTTGCTTGCTGGAGGCTGAATTATGCGTAGAAAATCTTCATTTCGCCTGTGCCCTGAAATATCTAGTTCCCAGTATCCATTTGGAATCTTCTCAGAGATTGGCTCAACTCTCCTGCCTGGGAGAAAGGAGCAGAAGGGCTTATTAAGAAAACAAAAGATGGAGCTGAGAGCCAGAGAGAAATTCTACCTTTCAAAAAATCGTAAAAAGGAAAAATTACCAAAAAAAATGAGGAGACAGGAGCAGAGAGAGACAGAGACCTCAGAGACACAGAGACAGGGATAGAAGGCCAGAGGGGCTCCCTACCACACTAGCTTTGCTTGCTGGAGGCTGAATTATGAGTAGAAAATCTTCCTTTCGCCTGTGCCCTGAAATATCTAGTTCCCAGTATCCATGTGGAATCTTCTCAGAGAATGGCTCAACTCTCCTGCCTGGAAGAAAGGAGCAGAAGGGCTTATTAACAAAACAAAAGATGGAGCTGAGAGCCAGAGAGAAAATCTACCTTTAAAAAAATCGTAAAAAGGAATAATTACCAAAAAATTTAGGAGACAGGAGCAGAGAGAGACAGAGACTTTAGAGACACAGAGACAGGGATAGAAGGCCAGAGGGGCTCCCTACCACACTAGCTTTGCTTGCTGGAGGCTGAATTATGAGTAGAAAATCTTCAATTCGCCTGTGCCCTGAAATATATAGTTCCCAGTATCCATGTGGAATCTTCTCAGAGAATGGCTCAACTCTCCTGCCTGGGAGAAAGGAGCAGAAGGGCTTATTAACAAAACAAAAGATGGAGCTGATAGCCAGAGAGAAATTCTACCTTTAAAAAAATCGTAAAAAGAAAAATTACCAAAAAAAATGAGGAGACAGGAGCAGAGAGAGACAGAGACCTCACAGACACAGAGACAGGGATAGAAGGCCAGAGGGGCTCACTACCACACTAGGTTTGCTTGCTGGAGGCTGAATTATGAGTAGAAAATCTTCATTTCGCCTGTGCCCTGAAATATCTAGTTCCCAGTATCCATGTGGAATCTTCTCAGAGAATGGCTCAACTCTCCTGCCTGGGAGAAAGGAGCAGAAGGGCTTATTAACAAAACAAAAGATGGAGCTGAGAGCCAGAGAGAAATTCTACCTTTAAAATAATCGTAAAAAGGAAAAATTACCAAAAAAAATGAGGAGACAGGAGCAGAGAGAGACAGAGACCTCAGAGACACAGAGAGAGGGAACGAAGGCCAGAGGGGCTCCCTACCACACTAGCTTTGCTTGCTGGAGGCTGAATTATGAGTAGAAAATCTTCATTTCGCCTGTGCCCTGAAATATCTAGTTCCCAGTATCCATGTGGAAACTTCTCAGAGAATGGCTCAACTCTCCTGCCTGGGAGAAAGGCGCAGAGGGGCTTATTAACAAAACAAAAGATGGAGCTGAGAGCCAGAGAGAAATTCTACCTTTAAAAAAATCGTAAAAAGGAAAAATTACCAAAAAAAATGAGGAGACAAGAGCAGAGAGAGACAGAGACCTCAGAGACACAGAGACAGGGATAGAAGGCCAGAGGGGCTCCCTACCACACTAGCTTTGCTTGCTGGAGGCTGAATTATGCGTAGAAAATCTTCATTTCGCCTGTGCCCTGAAATATCTACTTCCCAGTATCCATTTGGAATCTTCTCAGAGATTGGCTCAACTCTCCTGCCTGGGAGAAAGGAGCAGAAGGGCTTATTAACAAAACAAAAGATGGAGCTGAGAGCCAGAGAGAAATTCTACCTTTAAAAAAATCGTAAAAAGGAATAATTACCAAAAAATTTAGGAGACAGGAGCAGAGAGAGACAGAGGCTTTAGAGACACAGAGACAGGGATAGAAGGCCAGAGGGGCTCCCTACCACACTAGCTTTGCTTGCTGGAGGCTGAATTATGAGTAGAAAATCTTCAATTCGCCTGTGCCCTGAAATATATAGTTCCCAGTATCCATGTGGAAGCTTCTCAGAGAATGGCTCAACTCTCCTGCCTGGGAGAAAGGAGCAGAAGGGCTTATTAACAAAACAAAAGATGGAGCTGAGAGCCAGAGAGAAATTCTACCTTTAAAATAATCGTAAAAAGGAAAAATTACCAAAAAAAATGAGGAGACAGGAGCAGAGACAGACAGAGACCTCAGAGATACAGAGACAGGGAACGAAGGCCAGAGGGGCTCCCTACCACACTAGCTTTGCTTGCTGGAGGCTGAATTATGAGTAGAAAATCTTCATTTCGCCTGTGCCCTGAAATATCTAGTTCCCAGTATCCATGTGGAATCTTCTCAGAGAATGGCTCAACTCTCCTGCCTGGGAGAAAGGAGCAGAAGGGCTTATTAACAAAACAAAAGATGGAGCTGAGGGCCAGAGAGAAATTCTACCTTTAAAAAAATCGTAAAAAGGAAAAATTACCAAAAAAAATGAGGAGACAGGAGCAGAGAGAGACAGAGACCTCAGAGACACAGAGACAGGGAACGAAGGCCAGAGGGGCTCCCTACCACACTAGCTTTGCTTGCTGGAGGCTGAATTATGAGTAGAAAATCTTCATTTCGCCTGTGCCCTGAAATATCTAGTTCCCAGTATACATGTGGAAACTTCCCAGAGAATGGCTCAACTCTCCTGCCTGGGAGAAAGGCGCAGAGGGGCTTATTAACAAAACAAACGATGGAGCTGAGAGCCAGAGAGAAATTCTACCTTTAAAAAAATCGTAAAAATGAAAAATTACCAAAAAAAATGAGGAGACAGGAGCAGAGAGAGACAGAGACCTCAGAGACACAGAGACAGGGATCGAAGGCCAGAGGGTCTCCCTACCACACTAGGTTTGCTTGCTGGAGGCTGAATTATGAGTAGAAAATCTTCATTTCGCCTGTGCCCTGAAATATCTAGTTCCCAGTATCCATGTGGAAACTTCGCAGAGAATGGCTCAACTCTCCTGCCTGGGAGAAAGGCGCAGAGGGGCTTATTAACAAAACAAAAGATGGAGCTGAGAGCCAGAGAGAAATTCTACCTTTAAAAAAAGTCATAAAAAGGAAAAATTACCAAAAAAAATGAGGAGACAGGAGCAGAGAGAGACAGAGGCCTCAGAGACACAGAGACAGGGATAGAAGGCCAGAGGGGCTCCCTACTACACTAGCTTTGCTTGCTGGAGGCTGAATTATGAGTAGAAAATCTTCATTTCGCCTGTGCCCTGAAATATCTAGTTCCCAGTATCCATGTGGAATCTTCTCAGAGAATGGCTCAACTCTCCTGCGTGGGAGAAAGGACCTGAAGGGCTTATTAACAAAACAAAAGATGGAGCTGAGAGCCAGAGAGAAATTCTACCTTTAAAAAAATCGTAAAAAGGAAAAATTACCAAAAAAAATGAGGAGACAGGAGCAGAGAGAGACAGAGACCTCAGAGACACAGAGACAGGGATAGAAGGCCAGAGGGGCTCCCTACCACACTAGCTTTGCTTGCTGGAGGCTGAATTATGAGTAGAAAATCTTAATTTCCCCTGTGCCCTGAAATATCTAGTTACCAGTATCCATGTGAAATCTTCCCAGAGAATGGCTCAACTCTCCTGCCTGGGAGAAAGGAGCAGAAGGGCTTATTAACAAAACAAAAGATGGAGCTGAGTGCGAGAGAGAAATTCTACCTTTAAAAAAATCCTAAAAAGGAAAAATTACCAAAATTTGAGGAGACAGGAGCAGAGAGAGACAGAGACCTCAGAGACACAGAGACAGGGATAGAAGGCCAGAGGGTCTCCCTACCACACTAGCTTTGCTTGCTGGAGGCTGAATTATGAGTAGAAAATCTTCATTTCGCCTGTGCCCTGAAATATCTAGTTCCCAGTATCCATGTGGAATCTTCTCAGAGAATGGCTCAACTCTCCTGCCTGGGAGAAAGGAGCAGAAGGGCTTATTAAACAAAACAAAAGATGGAGCTGAGAGCCAGAGAGAAATTCTACCTTTTAAAAATCGTAAAAAGGAAAAATTACCAAAAAAACATGAGGAGACAGGAGCAGAGAGAGACAGAGACCTCAGAGACACAGGGACAGGGATAGAAGGCCAGAGGGGCTCCCTACCACACTAGCTTTGCTTGCTGGAGGCTGAATTATGAGTAGAAAATCTTCATTTCGCCTGTGCCCTGAAATATCTAGTTCCCAGTACCGATGAGGAATCTTCTCAGAGAATGGCTCAACTCTCCTGCCTGGGAGAAAGGAGCAGAAGGGCTTATTAACAAAACAGAAGATGGATCTGAGTACGAGAGAGAAATTCTACCTTTAAAAAAATCGTAAAAAGGAAAAATTACCAAAAATTGATGAGACAGGAGCAGAGAGAGACAGAGACCTCAGAGACACAGAGACAGGGATAGAAGGCCAGAGGGGCTCCCTACCACACTAGCTTTGCTTGCTGGAGGCTGAATTATGAGTAGAAAATCTTCATTTCGCCTGTGCCCTGAAATATCTAGTTCCCAGTATCCATTTGGAATCTTCTCAGAGAATGGCTCAACTCTCCTGCCTGGGAGAAAGGAGCAGAAGGGCTTATTAACAAAACAAAGGATGGATCTGAGAGCCAGAGAGAATTTCTACCTTTAAAAAAATCGTAAAAAGGAAAAATTACCAAAAAAAATGAGGAGACAGGAGCAGAGAGAGACAGAGACCTCAGAGACACAGGGACAGGGATAGAAGGCCAGAGGGGCTCCCTACCACACTAGCTTTGCTTGCTGGAGGCTGAATTATGAGTAGAAAATCTTCATTTCGCCTGTGCCCTGAAATATCTAGTTCCCAGTACCGATGTGGAATCTTCTCAGAGAATGGCTCAACTCTCCTGCCTGGGAGAAAGGAGCAGAAGGGCTTATTAACAAAACAAAAGATGGAGCTGAGTGCGAGAGAGAAATTCTACCTTTAAAAAAATCGTAAAAAGGAAAAATTACCAAAAATTGAGGAGACAGGAGCAGAGAGAGACAGAGACCTCAGAGACACAGAGACAGGGATAGAAGGCCAGAGGGGCTCCCTACCACACTAGCTTTGCTTGCTGGAGGCTGAATTATGAGTAGAAAATCTTCATTTCGCCTGTGCCCTGAAATATCTAGTTCCCAGTATCCATGTGGAATCTTCTCAGAGAATGGCTCAACTCTCCTGCCTGGGAGAAAGGAGCAGAAGGGCTTATTAACAAAACAAAAGATGGAGCTGAGAGCCAGAGAGAAATTCTACCTTTAAAAAAATCGTAAAAAGGAAAAATTACCAAAAAAATGAGGAGACAGGAGCAGAGAGAGACAGACACCTCAGAGACACAGAGACAGGGATCGAAGGCCAGAGGGGCTCCCTACCACACTAGCTTTGCTTGCTGGAGGCTGAATTATGAGTAGAAAATCTTCATTTCGCCTGTGCCCTGAAATATCTAGTTCCCAGTATCCATGTGGAATCTTCTCAGAGAATGACTCAACTCTCCTGCCTGGGAGAAAGGAGCAGAAAAGCTTATTAACAAAACAAAAGATGGAACTGAGAGCCAGAGAGAAATTCTACCTTTCAAAAATCGTAAAAAGGAAAAATTACCAAAAAAAATGAGGAGACAGGAGCAGAGAGAGACAGAGACCTCAGAGACACAGAGACAGGGATAGAAGGCCAGAGGGTCTCCCTACCACACTAGCTTTGCTTGCTGGAGGCTGAATTATGAGTAGAAAATCTTCATTTCGCCTGTGCCCTGAAATATCTAGTTCCCAGTATCCATGTGGAATCTTCTCAGAGAATGGCTCAACTCTCCTGCCTGGGAGAAAGGAGCAGAAGGGCTTATTAAACAAAACAAAAGATGGAGCTGAGAGCCAGAGAGAAATCCTACCATTCAAAAAATCGTAAAAAGGAAAAATTACCAAAAAAAATGAGGAGACAGGAGCAGAGAGAGACAGAGACCTCAGAGACACAGGGACAGGGATAGAAGGCCAGAGGGGCTCCCTACCACACTAGCTTTGCTTGCTGGAGGCTGAATTATGAGTAGAAAATCTTCATTTCGCCTGTGCCCTGAAATATCTAGTTCCCAGTACCGATGTGGAATCTTCTCAGAGAATGGCTCAACTCTCCTGCCTGGGAGAAAGGAGCAGAAGGGCTTATTAACAAAACAAAGGATGGAGCTGAGAGCCAGAGAGAATTTCTACCTTTAAAAAAATCGTAAAAAGGAAAAATTACCAAAAATTGAGGAGACAGGAGCAGAGAGAGACAGAGACCTCAGAGACACAGAGACAGGGATAGAAGGCCAGAGGGGCTCCCTACCACACTAGCTTTGCTTGCTGGAGGCTGAATTATGAGTAGAAAATCTTCATTTCGCCTGTGCCCTGAAATATCTAGTTCCCAGTATCCATTTGGAATCTTCTCAGAGAATGGCTCAACTCTCCTGCCTGGGAGAAAGGAGCAGAAGGGCTTATTAACAAAACAAAGGATGGATCTGAGAGCCAGAGAGAATTTTTACCTTTAAAAAAATCGTAAAAAGGAAAAATTACCAAAAAAAATGAGGAGACAGGAGCAGAGAGAGACAGAGACCTCAGAGACACAGGGACAGGGATAGAAGGCCAGAGGGGCTCCCTACCACACTAGCTTTGCTTGCTGGAGGCTGAATTATGAGTAGAAAATCTTCATTTCGCCTGTGCCCTGAAATATCTAGTTCCCAGTACCGATGTAGAATCTTCTCAGAGAATGGCTCAACTCTCCTGCCTGGGAGAAAGGAGCAGAAGGGCTTATTAACAAAACAAAAGATGGAGCTGAGTGCGAGAGAGAAATTCTACCTTTAAAAAAATCGTAAAAAGGAAAAATTACCAAAAATTGAGGAGACAGGAGCAGAGAGAGACAGAGACCTCAGAGACACAGAGACAGGGATAGAAGGCCAGAGGGGCTCCCTACCACACTAGGTTTGCTTGCTGGAGGCTGAATTATGAGTAGAAAATCTTCATTTCGCCTGTGCCCTGAAATATCTAGTTCCCAGTATCCATGTGGAATCTTCTCAGAGAATGGCTCAACTCTCCTGCCTGGGAGAAAGGAGCAGAAGGGCTTATTAAACAAAACAAAAGATGGAGCTGAGAGCCAGAGAGAAATCCTACCTTTCAAAAAATCGTAAAAAGGAAAAATTACCAAAAAAAATGAGGAGACAGGAGCAGAGAGAGACAGAGACCTCAGAGACACAGGGACAGGGATAGAAGGCCAGAGGGGCTCCCTACCACACTAGCTTTGCTTGCTGGAGGCTGAATTATGAGTAGAAAATCTTCATTTCGCCTGTGCCCTGAAATATCTAGTTCCCAGTACCGATGTGGAATCTTCTCAGAGAATGGCTCAACTCTCCTGCCTGGGAGAAAGGAGCAGAAGGGCTTATTAACAAAACAAAGGATGGAGCTGAGAGCCAGAGAGAATTTCTACCTTTAAAAAAATCGTAAAAAGGAAAAATTACCAAAAATTGAGGAGACAGGAGCAGAGAGAGACAGAGACCTCAGAGACACAGAGACAGGGATAGAAGGCCAGAGGGGCTCCCTACCACACTAGCTTTGCTTGCTGGAGGCTGAATTATGAGTAGAAAATCTTCATTTCGCCTGTGCCCTGAAATATCTAGTTCCCAGTATCCATGTGGAATCTTCTCAGAGAATGGCTCAACTCTCCTGCCTGGGAGAAAGGATCAGAAGGGCTTATTAACAAAACAAAAGATGGAGCTGAGAGCCAGAGAGAAATTCTACCTTTAAAAAAATCGTAAAAAGGAAAAATTACCAAAAAAATGAGGAGACAGGAGCAGAGAGAGACAGAGACCTCAGAGACACAGAGACAGGGATCGAAGGCCTGAGGGGCTCCCTACCACACTAGCTTTGCTTGCTGGAAGCTGAATTATGAGTAGAAAATCTTCATTTCGCCTGTGCCCTGAAATACCTAGTTCCCAGTATCCATTTGGAAACTTCTCAGAGAATGGCTCAATTCTCCTGCCTGGGAGAAAGGCGCAGAGGGGCTTATTAACAAAACAAAAGATGGAGCTGAGAGCCAGAGAGAAATTCTACCTTTAAAAAAAGTCGTAAAAAGGAAAAATTACCAAAAAAAATGAGGAGACAGGAGCAGAGAGAGACAGAGACCTCAGAGACACAGAGACAGGGATAGAAGGCCAGAGGGGCTCCCTACCACTCTAGCTTTGCTTGCTGTAGGCTGAATTATGAGTAGAAAATCTTCATTTCGCCTGTGCCCTGAAATATCTAGTTCCCAGTATCCATTTGGAAACTTCTCAGAGAATGGCTCAACTCTCCTGCCTGGGAGAAAGGAGCAGAAGGGCTTATTAACAAAACAAAGGATGGAGCTGAGAGCCAGAGAGAAATTCTACCTTTAAAAAAATCGTAAAAAGGAAAAATTACCAAAAATTGAGGAGACAGGAGCAGAGAGAGACAGAGAACTCAGAGACACAGAGACAGGGATCGAAGGCCAGAGGGGCTCCCTACCACACTAGCTTTGCTTGCTGGAGGCTGAATTATGAGTAGAAAATCTTCATTTCGCCTGTGCCCTGAAATATCTAGTTCCCAGTATCCATGTGGAATCTTCTCAGAGAATGGCTCAACTCTCCTGCCTGGGAGAAAGGAGCAGTAAAGCTTAATAACAAAACAAAAGATGGAGCTGAGAGCCAGAGAGAAATTCTACCTTTCAAAAAATCGTAAAAAGGAAAAATTACCAAAAAAAAATGAGGAGACAGGAGCAGAGGAAGACAGAGACCTCAGAGACACAGAGACAGGGATAGAAGGCCAGAGGGGCTCCCTACCACACTAGCTTTGCTTGCTGGAGGCTGAATTATGAGTAGAAAATCTTCATTTCGCCTGTGCCCTGAAATATCTAGTTCCCAGTATCCATTTGGAATCTTCTCAGAGAATGGCTCAACTCTCCTGCCTGGGAGAAAGGAGCCGAAGGGCTTATTAACAAAACAAAGGATGGAGCTGAGAGCCAGAGAGAATTTCTACCTTTAAAAAAATCGTAAAAAGGAAAAATTAACAAAAAAAAGATTAGACAGGAGCAGAGAGAGACAGAGACCTCAGAGACACAGAGACAGGGATCGAAGGCCAGAGGGGCTCCCTACCACACTAGCTTTGCTTGCTGGAGGCTGAATTATGAGTAGAAAATCTTCATTTCGCCTGTGCCCTGAAATATCTAGTTCCTAGTATCCATGTGGAATCTTCTCAGAGAATGGCTCAACTCTCCTGCCTGGGAGAAAGGAGCAGAAGGGCTTATTAACAAAACAAAAGATGGAGCTGAGAGCCAGAGAGAAATTCGACCTTTAAAAAAACCGTAAAAAGGAAAAAATCCAAAAAAAAAGAGGAGACAGGAGCAGAGAGAGACAGAGACCTCAGAGACACAGAGACAGGGATAGAAGGCCAGAGGGTCTCCCTACCACACTAGCTTTGCTTGCTGGAGGCTGAAATATAAGTAGAAAACCTTCATTTCGCCTGTGCCCTGAAATATCTAGTTCCCAGTACCGATGTGGAATCTTCTCAGAGAATGGCTCAACTCTCCTGCCTGGGAGAAAGGAGCAGAAGGGCTTATTAACAAAACAAAGGATGGAGCTGAGAGCCAGAGAGAATTTCTACCTTTAAAAAAATCGTAAAAAGGAAAAATTACCAAAAATTGAGGAGACAGGAGCAGAGAGAGACAGAGACCTCAGAGACACAGAGACAGGGATAGAAGGCCAGAGGGGCTCCCTACCACACTAGCTTTGCTTGCTGGAGGCTGAATTATGAGTAGAAAATCTTCATTTCGCCTGTGCCCTGAAATATCTAGTTCCCAGTATCCATGTGGAATCTTCTCAGAGAATGGCTCAACTCTCCTGCCTGGGAGAAAGGAGCAGAAGGGCTTATTAACAAAACAAAAGATGGAGCTGAGAGCCAGAGAGAAATTCTACCTTTAAAAAAATCGTAAAAAGGAAAAATTACCAAAAAAATGAGGAGACAGGAGCAGAGAGAGACAGACACCTCAGAGACACAGAGACAGGGATCGAAGGCCAGAGGGGCTCCCTACCACACTAGCTTTGCTTGCTGGAGGCTGAATTATGAGTAGAAAATCTTCATTTCGCCTGTGCCCTGAAATATCTAGTTCCCAGTATCCATGTGGAATCTTCTCAGAGAATGACTCAACTCTCCTGCCTGGGAGAAAGGAGCAGAAAAGCTTATTAACAAAACAAAAGATGGAACTGAGAGCCAGAGAGAAATTCTACCTTTCAAAAATCGTAAAAAGGAAAAATTACCAAAAAAAATGAGGAGACAGGAGCAGAGAGAGACAGAGACCTCAGAGACACAGAGACAGGGATAGAAGGCCAGAGGGTCTCCCTACCACACTAGCTTTGCTTGCTGGAGGCTGAATTATGAGTAGAAAATCTTCATTTCGCCTGTGCCCTGAAATATCTAGTTCCCAGTATCCATGTGGAATCTTCTCAGAGAATGGCTCAACTCTCCTGCCTGGGAGAAAGGAGCAGAAGGGCTTATTAAACAAAACAAAAGATGGAGCTGAGAGCCAGAGAGAAATCCTACCTTTCAAAAAATCGTAAAAAGGAAAAATTACCAAAAAAAATGAGGAGACAGGAGCAGAGAGAGACAGAGACCTCAGAGACACAGGGACAGGGATAGAAGGCCAGAGGGGCTCCCTACCACACTAGCTTTGCTTGCTGGAGGCTGAATTATGAGTAGAAAATCTTCATTTCGCCTGTGCCCTGAAATATCTAGTTCCCAGTACCGATGTGGAATCTTCTCAGAGAATGGCTCAACTCTCCTGCCTGGGAGAAAGGAGCAGAAGGGCTTATTAACAAAACAAAGGATGGAGCTGAGAGCCAGAGAGAATTTCTACCTTTAAAAAAATCGTAAAAAGGAAAAATTACCAAAAATTGAGGAGACAGGAGCAGAGAGAGACAGAGACCTCAGAGACACAGAGACAGGGATAGAAGGCCAGAGGGGCTCCCTACCACACTAGCTTTGCTTGCTGGAGGCTGAATTATGAGTAGAAAATCTTCATTTCGCCTGTGCCCTGAAATATCTAGTTCCCAGTATCCATGTGGAATCTTCTCAGAGAATGGCTCAACTCTCCTGCCTGGGAGAAAGGATCAGAAGGGCTTATTAACAAAACAAAAGATGGAGCTGAGAGCCAGAGAGAAATTCTACCTTTAAAAAAATCGTAAAAAGGAAAAATTACCAAAAAAATGAGGAGACAGGAGCAGAGAGAGACAGAGACCTCAGAGACACAGAGACAGGGATCGAAGGCCAGAGGGGCTCCCTACCACACTAGCTTTGCTTGCTGGAAGCTGAATTATGAGTAGAAAATCTTCATTTCGCCTGTGCCCTGAAATATCTAGTTCCCAGTATCCATTTGGAAACTTCTCAGAGAATGGCTCAATTCTCCTGCCTGGGAGAAAGGCGCAGAGGGGCTTATTAACAAAACAAAAGATGGAGCTGAGAGCCAGAGAGAAATTCTACCTTTAAAAAAAGTCGTAAAAAGGAAAAATTACCAAAAAAAATGAGGAGACAGGAGCAGAGAGAGACAGAGACCTCAGACACAGAGACAGGGATAGAAGGCCAGAGGGGCTCCCTACCACACTAGCTTTGCTTGCTGTAGGCTGAATTATGAGTAGAAAATCTTCATTTCGCCTGTGCCCTGAAATATCTAGTTCCCAGTATCCATTTGGAAACTTCTCAGAGAATGGCTCAACTCTCCTGCCTGGGAGAAAGGAGCAGAAGGGCTTATTAACAAAACAAAGGATGGAGCTGAGAGCCAGAGAGAAATTCTACCTTTAAAAAAATCGTAAAAAGGAAAAATTACCAAAAATTGAGGAGACAGGAGCAGAGAGAGACAGAGAACTCAGAGACACAGAGACAGGGATCGAAGGCCAGAGGGGCTCCCTACCACACTAGCTTTGCTTGCTGGAGGCTGAATTATGAGTAGAAAATCTTCATTTCGCCTGTGCCCTGAAATATCTAGTTCCCAGTATCCATGTGGAATCTTCTCAGAGAATGGCTCAACTCTCCTGCCTGGGAGAAAGGAGCAGAAAAGCTTAATAACAAAACAAAAGATGGAGCTGAGAGCCAGAGAGAAATTCTACCTTTCAAAAAATCGTAAAAAGGAAAAATTACCAAAAAAAAATGAGGAGACAGGAGCAGAGGAAGACAGAGACCTCAGAGACACAGAGACAGGGATAGAAGGCCAGAGGGGCTCCCTACCACACTAGCTTTGCTTGCTGGAGGCTGAATTATGAGTAGAAAATCTTCATTTCGCCTGTGCCCTGAAATATCTAGTTCCCAGTATCCATTTGGAATCTTCTCAGAGAATGGCTCAACTCTCCTGCCTGGGAGAAAGGAGCCGAAGGGCTTATTAACAAAACAAAGGATGGAGCTGAGAGCCAGAGAGAATTTCTACCTTTAAAAAAATCGTAAAAAGGAAAAATTAACAAAAAAAAGATTAGACAGGAGCAGAGAGAGACAGAGACCTCAGAGACACAGAGACAGGGATCGAAGGCCAGAGGGGCTCCCTACCACACTAGCTTTGCTTGCTGGAGGCTGAATTATGAGTAGAAAATCTTCATTTCGCCTGTGCCCTGAAATATCTAGTTCCTAGTATCCATGTGGAATCTTCTCAGAGAATGGCTCAACTCTCCTGCCTGGGAGAAAGGAGCAGAAGGGCTTATTAACAAAACAAAAGATGGAGCTGAGAGCCAGAGAGAAATTCGACCTTTAAAAAAACCGTAAAAAGGAAAAAATCCAAAAAAAAAGAGGAGACAGGAGCAGAGAGAGACAGAGACCTCAGAGACACAGAGACAGGGATAGAAGGCCAGAGGGTCTCCCTACCACACTAGCTTTGCTTGCTGGAGGCTGAAATATAAGTAGAAAACCTTCATTTCGCCTGTGTCCTGAAATATAGTTCCCAGTATCCATGTGGAATCTTCTCAGAGAATGGCTCAACTCTCCTGCCTAGGAGAAAGGAGCAGAAGGGCTTATTAAGAAAACAAAAGATGGAGCTGAGAGCCAGAGAGAAATTCTACCTTTAAAAAAATCGTAAAAAGGAAAAATTACCAAAAAATATGAGGAGACTGGAGCAGAGAGAGACAGAGACCTCAGAGACACAGAGACAGGGATAGAAGGCCAGACTGGCTCCCTACCAAACTAGCTTTGCTTGCTGGAGGCTGAATTATGAGTAGAAAATCTTCATTTCGCCTGTGCCCTGAAATATCTAGTTCCCAGTATCCATGAGGAATCTTCTCAGAGAATGGCTCAACTCTCCTGCCTGGGAGAAAGGAGCAGAAGGGCTTATTAACAAAATAAAAGATGGAGCTGAGAGCCCGAGAGAAATTCCTCCTTTAAAAAAATCGTAAAAAGGAAAAAATTACCAAAAAAAAATGAGACAGGAGCAGAGAAAGACAGAGACCTCAAGACACAGAGACAGGGATAGAAGGCCAGAGGGCCTCCCTACCACACTAGCTTTGCTTGCTGGAGGCTGAATTATGAGTAGAAAATCTTCATTTCGCCTGTGCCCTGAAATATCTAGTTCCCAGTATCCATGTGGAAACTTCTCAGAGAATGGCTCAACTCTCCTGCCTAGGAGAAAGGAGCAGAAGGGCTTATTAACATAACAAAAGATGGAGCTGAGAGCCAGAGAGAAATTCTACCTTTAAAAAAATCGTAAAAAGGAAAAATTACCAAAAAAATAGGAGGAGACAGGAGCAGAGAGAGACAGAGACCTCAGAGACACAGAGACAGGGATAGAAGTCCAGAGGGGCTCCCTACCACACTAGCTTTGCTTGCTGGAGGCTGAATTATGAGTAGAAAATCTTCATTTCGCCTGTGCCCTGAAATATCTAGTTCCCAGTATCCATGTGGAATCTTCTCAGAGAATGGCTCAACTCTCCTGCCTGGGAGAAAGGAGAAGAAGGGCTTATTAAGAAAACAAAAGATGGAGCTGAGAGCCAGAGAGAAATTCTACCTTTAAAAAAATCGTAAAAATGAAAAATTACCAAAAAAAAGATTAGACAGGAGCAGAGAGATACAGAGACCTCAGAGACACAGAGACAGGGATAGAAGGCCAGAGGGGCTCCCTACCACACTAGCTTTGCTTGCTGGAGGCTGAATTATGAGTAGAAAGTCTTCATTTCGCCTGTGCCCTGAAATATCTAGTTCCCAGTATCCATGTGGAATCTTCTCAGAGAATGGCTCAACTCTCCTGCCTGGGAGAAAGGAGCAGAAGGGCTTATTAACAAAACAAAAGATGGAGCTGAGAGCCAGAGAGAAATTCTACCTTTAAAAAAATCGTAAAAAGAAAAAATTACCAAAAAAAAAATGAGGAGACAGGAGCAGAGAGAGACAGAGACCTCAGAGACACAGAGACAGGGATAGAAGTCCAGAGGGGCTCCCTACCAAACTACCTTTGCTTGCTGGAAGCTGAATTATGAGTAGAAAATCTTCATTTCGCCTGTGCCCTGAAATATCTAGTTCCCAGTATCCATGTGGAATCTTCTCAGCGAATGGCTCAACTCTCCTGCCTGGGAGAAAGGAGCAGAAGGGCTTATTAACAAAACAAAAGATGGAGCTGAGAGCCAGAGAGAAATTCTACTTTTAAAAAAATCGTAAAAAGGAAAAATTACCAAAAAAAAAAATGAGGAGACAGGAGCAGAGAGAGACAGAGACCTCAGAGACACAGAGACAGGGATAGAAGGCCAGAGGGGGTACCTACCACACTAGCTTTGCTTGCTGGAGGCTGAATTATGAGTAGAAAATCTTCATTTCGCCTGTGCCCTGAAATATCTAGTTCCCTGTATCCATGTGGGAACTTCTCAGAGAATGGCTCAACTCTCCTGCCTGGGTGAAAGGAGCAGAAGGGCTTATTAACAAAACAAAAGATGGAGCTGAGAGCCAGAGAGAAATTCTACCTTTAAAAAAATCGTAAAAATGAAAAATTACCACAAAAAAAATGAGACAGGAGCAGAGAGAAACAGAGAACTCAGAGACACAGAGACAGGGATAGAAGGCCAGAGGGGCTCCATACCACACTAGCTTTGCTTGCTGGAGGCTGAATTATGTGTGGAAAATCTTCATTTCGCCTGTGCCCTGAAATATCTAGTTCCCAGTATCCATGTGGAATCTTCTCAGAGAATGGCTCAACTCTCCTGCCTGGGACAAAGGAGCAGAAGGGCTTATTAACAAAATAAAAGATGGAGCTGAGAGCCCGAGAGAAATTCCACCTTTAAAAAAATCGTAAAAAGGAAAAAATTACCAAAAAAAAATGAGACAGGAGCAGAGAAAGAAAGAGACCTCAGAGACACAGAGACAGGGATAGAATGCCAGAGGGCCTCCCTACCACACTAGCTTTGCTTGCTGGAGGCTGAATTATGAGTAGAAAATCTTCATTTCGCCTGTGCCCTGAAATATCTAGTTCCCAGTATCCATGTGAAATCTTCCCAGAGAATGGCTCAACTCTCATGCCTGGGAGAAAGGAGCAGAAGGGCTTATTAACAAAACAAAAGATGGAGCTGAGTGCGAGAGAGAAATTCTACCTTTAAAAAAATCGTAAAAAGGAAAAATTACCAAAATTTGAGGAGACAGGAGCAGAGAGAGACAGAGACCTCAGAGACACAGAGACAGGGATAGAAGGCCAGAGGGTCTCCCTACCACACTAGCTTTGCTTGCTGGAGGCTGAATTATGAGTAGAAAATCTTCATTTCGCCTGTGCCCTGAAATATCTAGTTCCCAGTATCCATGTGGAATCTTCTCAGAGAATGTCTCAACTCTCCTGCCTGGGAGAAAGGAGCAGAAGGGCTTATTAAACAAAACAAAAGATGGAGCTGAGAGCCAGAGAGAAATTCTACCTTTCAAAAAATCGTAAAAAGGAAAAATTACCAAAAAAACATGAGGAGACAGGAGCAGAGAGAGACAGAGACCTCAGAGACACAGGGACAGGGATAGAAGGCCAGAGGGGCTCCCTACCACACTAGCTTTGCTTGCTGGAGGCTGAATTATGAGTAGAAAATCTTCATTTCGCCTGTGCCCTGAAATATCTAGTTCCCAGTACCGATGAGGAATCTTCTCAGAGAATGGCTCAACTCTCCTGCCTGGGAGAAAGGAGCAGAAGGGCTTATTAACAAAACAAAAGATGGAGCTGAGTACGAGAGAGAAATTCTACCTTTAAAAAAATCGTAAAAAGGAAAAATTACCAAAAATTGATGAGACAGGAGCAGAGAGAGACAGAGACCTCAGAGACACAGAGACAGGGATAGAAGGCCAGAGGGGCTCCCTACCACACTAGCTTTGCTTGCTGGAGGCTGAATTATGAGTAGAAAATCTTCATTTCGCCTGTGCCCTGAAATATCTAGTTCCCAGTATCCATTTGGAATCTTCTCAGAGAATGGCTCAACTCTCCTGCCTGGGAGAAAGGAGCAGAAGGGCTTATTAACAAAACAAAGGATGGATCTGAGAGCCAGAGAGAATTTCTACCTTTAAAAAAATCGTAAAAAGGAAAAATTACCAAAAAAAATGAGGAGACAGGCGCAGAGAGAGACAGAGACCTCAGAGACACAGGGACAGGGATAGAAGGCCAGAGCGGCTCCCTACCACACTAGCTTTGCTTGCTGGAGGCTGAATTATGAGTAGAAAATCTTCATTTCGCCTGTGCCCTGAAATATCTAGTTCCCAGTACCGATGTGGAATCTTCTCAGAGAATGGCTCAACTCTCCTGCCTGGGAGAAAGGAGCAGAAGGGCTTATTAACAAAACAAAAGATGGAGCTGAGTGCGAGAGAGAAATTCTACCTTTAAAAAAATCGTAAAAAGGAAAAATTACCAAAAATTGAGGAGACAGGAGCAGAGAGAGACAGAGACCTCAGAGACACAGAGACAGGGATAGAAGGCCAGAGGGGCTCCCTACCACACTAGCTTTGCTTGCTGGAGGCTGAATTATGAGTAGAAAATCTTCATTTCGCCTGTGCCCTGAAATATCTAGTTCCCAGTATCCATGTGGAATCTTCTCAGAGAATGACTCAACTCTCCTGCCTGGGAGAAAGGAGCAGAAGGGCTTATTAACAAAACAAAAGATGGAGCTGAGAGCCAGAGAGAAATTCTACCTTTAAAAAAATCGTAAAAAGGAAAAATTACCAAAAAAATGAGGAGACAGGAGCAGAGAGAGACAGAGACCTCAGAGACACAGAGACAGGGATCGAAGGCCAGAGGGGCTCCCTACCACACTAGCTTTGCTTGCTGGAGGCTGAATTATGAGTAGAAAATCTTCATTTCGCCTGTGCCCTGAAATATCTAGTTCCCAGTATCCATGTGGAATCTTCTCAGAGAATGACTCAACTCTCCTGCCTGGGAGAAAGGAGCAGAAAAGCTTATTAACAAAACAAAAGATGGAACTGAGAGCCAGAGAGAAATTCTACCTTTCAAAAATCGTAAAAAGGAAAAATTACCAAAAAAAATGAGGAGACAGGAGCAGAGAGAGACAGAGACCTCAGAGACACAGAGACAGGGATAGAAGGCCAGAGGGTCTCCCTACCACACTAGCTTTGCTTGCTGGAGGCTGAATTATGAGTAGAAAATCTTCATTTCGCCTGTGCCCTGAAATATCTAGTTCCCAGTATCCATGTGGAATCTTCTCAGAGAATGGCTCAACTCTCCTGCCTGGGAGAAAGGCGCAGAGGGGCTTATTAACAAAACAAAAGATGGAGCTGAGAGCCAGAGAGAAATTCTACCTTTAAAAAAAGTCATAAAAAGGAAAAATTACAAAAAAATGAGGAGACAGGAGCAGAGAGAGACAGAGGCCTCAGAGACACAGAGACAGGGATAGAAGGCCAGAGGGGCTCCCTACTACACTAGCTTTGCTTGCTGGAGGCTGAATTATGAGTAGAAAATCTTCATTTCGCCTGTGCCCTGAAATATCTAGTTCCCAGTATCCATGTGGAATCTTCTCAGAGAATGGCTCAACTCTCCTGCGTGGGAGAAAGGAGCTGAAGGGCTTATTAACAAAACAAAAGATGGAGCTGAGAGCCAGAGAGAAATTGTACCTTTAAAAAAATCGTAAAAAGGAAAAATTACCAAAAAAAATGAGGAGACAGGAGCAGAGAGAGACAGAGACCTCAGAGACACAGAGACATGGATAGAAGGCCAGAGGGGCTCCCTACCACACTAGCTTTGCTTGCTGGAGGCTGAATTATGAGTAGAAAATCTTAATTTCCCCTGTGCCCTGAAATATCTAGTTACCAGTATCCATGTGAAATCTTCCCAGAGAATGGCTCAACTCTCATGCCTGGGAGAAAGGAGCAGAAGGGCTTATTAACAAAACAAAAGATGGAGCTGAGTGCGAGAGAGAAATTCTACCTTTAAAAAAATCGTAAAAAGGAAAAATTACCAAAATTTGAGGAGACAGGAGCAGAGAGAGACAGAGACCTCAGAGACACAGAGACAGGGATAGAAGGCCAGAGGGTCTCCCTACCACACTAGCTTTGCTTGCTGGAGGCTGAATTATGAGTAGAAAATCTTCATTTCGCCTGTGCCCTGAAATATCTAGTTCCCAGTACCGATGAGGAATCTTCTCAGAGAATGGCTCAACTCTCCTGCCTGGGAGAAAGGAGCAGAAGGGCTTATTAACAAAACAAAAGATGGAGCTGAGTACGAGAGAGAAATTCTACCTTTAAAAAAATCGTAAAAAGGAAAAATTACCAAAAATTGATGAGACAGGAGCAGAGAGAGACAGAGACCTCAGAGACACAGAGACAGGGATAGAAGGCCAGAGGGGCTCCCTACCACACTAGCTTTGCTTGCTGGAGGCTGAATTATGAGTAGAAAATCTTCATTTCGCCTGTGCCCTGAAATATCTAGTTCCCAGTATCCATTTGGAATCTTCTCAGAGAATGGCTCAACTCTCCTGCCTGGGAGAAAGGAGCAGAAGGGCTTATTAACAAAACAAAGGATGGATCTGAGAGCCAGAGAGAATTTCTACCTTTAAAAAAATCGTAAAAAGGAAAAATTACCAAAAAAAATGAGGAGACAGGCGCAGAGAGAGACAGAGACCTCAGAGACACAGGGACAGGGATAGAAGGCCAGAGCGGCTCCCTACCACACTAGCTTTGCTTGCTGGAGGCTGAATTATGAGTAGAAAATCTTCATTTCGCCTGTGCCCTGAAATATCTAGTTCCCAGTACCGATGTGGAATCTTCTCAGAGAATGGCTCAACTCTCCTGCCTGGGAGAAAGGAGCAGAAGGGCTTATTAACAAAACAAAAGATGGAGCTGAGTGCGAGAGAGAAATTCTACCTTTAAAAAAATCGTAAAAAGGAAAAATTACCAAAAATTGAGGAGACAGGAGCAGAGAGAGACAGAGACCTCAGAGACACAGAGACAGGGATAGAAGGCCAGAGGGGCTCCCTACCACACTAGCTTTGCTTGCTGGAGGCTGAATTATGAGTAGAAAATCTTCATTTCGCCTGTGCCCTGAAATATCTAGTTCCCAGTATCCATGTGGAATCTTCTCAGAGAATGACTCAACTCTCCTGCCTGGGAGAAAGGAGCAGAAGGGCTTATTAACAAAACAAAAGATGGAGCTGAGAGCCAGAGAGAAATTCTACCTTTAAAAAAATCGTAAAAAGGAAAAATTACCAAAAAAATGAGGAGACAGGAGCAGAGAGAGACAGAGACCTCAGAGACACAGAGACAGGGATCGAAGGCCAGAGGGGCTCCCTACCACACTAGCTTTGCTTGCTGGAGGCTGAATTATGAGTAGAAAATCTTCATTTCGCCTGTGCCCTGAAATATCTAGTTCCCAGTATCCATGTGGAATCTTCTCAGAGAATGACTCAACTCTCCTGCCTGGGAGAAAGGAGCAGAAAAGCTTATTAACAAAACAAAAGATGGAACTGAGAGCCAGAGAGAAATTCTACCTTTCAAAAATCGTAAAAAGGAAAAATTACCAAAAAAAATGAGGAGACAGGAGCAGAGAGAGACAGAGACCTCAGAGACACAGAGACAGGGATAGAAGGCCAGAGGGTCTCCCTACCACACTAGCTTTGCTTGCTGGAGGCTGAATTATGAGTAGAAAATCTTCATTTCGCCTGTGCCCTGAAATATCTAGTTCCCAGTATCCATGTGGAATCTTCTCAGAGAATGGCTCAACTCTCCTGCCTGGGAGAAAGGCGCAGAGGGGCTTATTAACAAAACAAAAGATGGAGCTGAGAGCCAGAGAGAAATTCTACCTTTAAAAAAAGTCATAAAAAGGAAAAATTACCAAAAAAAATGAGGAGACAGGAGCAGAGAGAGACAGAGGCCTCAGAGACACAGAGACAGGGATAGAAGGCCAGAGGGGCTCCCTACTACACTAGCTTTGCTTGCTGGAGGCTGAATTATGAGTAGAAAATCTTCATTTCGCCTGTGCCCTGAAATATCTAGTTCCCAGTATCCATGTGGAATCTTCTCAGAGAATGGCTCAACTCTCCTGCGTGGGAGAAAGGAGCTGAAGGGCTTATTAACAAAACAAAAGATGGAGCTGAGAGCCAGAGAGAAATTGTACCTTTAAAAAAATCGTAAAAAGGAAAAATTACCAAAAAAAATGAGGAGACAGGAGCAGAGAGAGACAGAGACCTCAGAGACACAGAGACATGGATAGAAGGCCAGAGGGGCTCCCTACCACACTAGCTTTGCTTGCTGGAGGCTGAATTATGAGTAGAAAATCTTAATTTCCCCTGTGCCCTGAAATATCTAGTTACCAGTATCCATGTGAAATCTTCCCAGAGAATGGCTCAACTCTCATGCCTGGGAGAAAGGAGCAGAAGGGCTTATTAACAAAACAAAAGATGGAGCTGAGTGCGAGAGAGAAATTCTACCTTTAAAAAAATCGTAAAAAGGAAAAATTACCAAAATTTGAGGAGACAGGAGCAGAGAGAGACAGAGACCTCAGAGACACAGAGACAGGGATAGAAGGCCAGAGGGTCTCCCTACCACACTAGCTTTGCTTGCTGGAGGCTGAATTATGAGTAGAAAATCTTCATTTCGCCTGTGCCCTGAAATATCTAGTTCCCTGTATCCATGTGGGAACTTCTCAGAGAATGGCTCAACTCTCCTGCCTGGGTGAAAGGAGCAGAAGGGCTTATTAACAAAACAAAAGATGGAGCTGAGAGCCAGAGAGAAATTCTACCTTTAAAAAAATCGTAAAAAGGAAAAATTACCACAAAAAAAATGAGACAGGAGCAGAGAGAAACAGAGAACTCAGAGACACAGAGACAGGGATAGAAGGCCAGAGGGGCTCCATACCACACTAGCTTTGCTTGCTGGAGGCTGAATTATGTGTGGAAAATCTTCATTTCGCCTGTGCCCTGAAATATCTAGTTCCCAGTATCCATGTGGAATCTTCTCAGAGAATGGCTCAACTCTCCTGCCTGGGACAAAGGAGCAGAAGGGCTTATTAACAAAATAAAAGATGGAGCTGAGAGCCCGAGAGAAATTCCACCTTTAAAAAAATCGTAAAAAGGAAAAAATTACCAAAAAAAAATGAGACAGGAGCAGAGAAAGAAAGAGACCTCAGAGAAACAGAGACAGGGATAGAATGCCAGAGGGCCTCCCTACCACACTAGCTTTGCTTGCTGGAGGCTGAATTATGAGTAGAAAATCTTCATTTCGCCTGTGCCCTGAAATATCTAGTTCCCAGTATCCATGTGAAATCTTCCCAGAGAATGGCTCAACTCTCATGCCTGGGAGAAAGGAGCAGAAGGGCTTATTAACAAAACAAAAGATGGAGCTGAGTGCGAGAGAGAAATTCTACCTTTAAAAAAATCGTAAAAAGGAAAAATTACCAAAATTTGAGGAGACAGGAGCAGAGAGAGACAGAGACCTCAGAGACACAGAGACAGGGATAGAAGGCCAGAGGGTCTCCCTACCACACTAGCTTTGCTTGCTGGAGGCTGAATTATGAGTAGAAAATCTTCATTTCGCCTGTGCCCTGAAATATCTAGTTCCCAGTATCCATGTGGAATCTTCTCAGAGAATGGCTCAACTCTCCTGCCTGGGAGAAAGGAGCAGAAGGGCTTATTAAACAAAACAAAAGATGGAGCTGAGAGCCAGAGAGAAATTCTACCTTTCAAAAAATCGTAAAAAGGAAAAATTACCAAAAAAACATGAGGAGACAGGAGCAGAGAGAGACAGAGACCTCAGAGACACAGGGACAGGGATAGAAGGCCAGAGGGGCTCCCTACCACACTAGCTTTGCTTGCTGGAGGCTGAATTATGAGTAGAAAATCTTCATTTCGCCTGTGCCCTGAAATATCTAGTTCCCAGTACCGATGAGGAATCTTCTCAGAGAATGGCTCAACTCTCCTGCCTGGGAGAAAGGAGCAGAAGGGCTTATTAACAAAACAAAAGATGGAGCTGAGTACGAGAGAGAAATTCTACCTTTAAAAAAATCGTAAAAAGGAAAAATTACCAAAAATTGATGAGACAGGAGCAGAGAGAGACAGAGACCTCAGAGACACAGAGACAGGGATAGAAGGCCAGAGGGGCTCCCTACCACACTAGCTTTGCTTGCTGGAGGCTGAATTATGAGTAGAAAATCTTCATTTCGCCTGTGCCCTGAAATATCTAGTTCCCAGTATCCATGTGGAATCTTCTCAGAGAATGGCTCAACTCTCCTGCCTGGGAGAAAGGAGCAGAAGGGCTTATTAACAAAACAAAGGATGGATCTGAGAGCCAGAGAGAATTTCTACCTTTAAAAAAATCGTAAAAAGGAAAAATTACCAAAAAAAATGAGGAGACAGGCGCAGAGAGAGACAGAGACCTCAGAGACACAGGGACAGGGATAGAAGGCCAGAGCGGCTCCCTACCACACTAGCTTTGCTTGCTGGAGGCTGAATTATGAGTAGAAAATCTTCATTTCGCCTGTGCCCTGAAATATCTAGTTCCCAGTACCGATGTGGAATCTTCTCAGAGAATGGCTCAACTCTCCTGCCTGGGAGAAAGGAGCAGAAGGGCTTATTAACAAAACAAAAGATGGAGCTGAGTGCGAGAGAGAAATTCTACCTTTAAAAAAATCGTAAAAAGGAAAAATTACCAAAAATTGAGGAGACAGGAGCAGAGAGAGACAGAGACCTCAGAGACACAGAGACAGGGATAGAAGGCCAGAGGGGCTCCCTACCACACTAGCTTTGCTTGCTGGAGGCTGAATTATGAGTAGAAAATCTTCATTTCGCCTGTGCCCTGAAATATCTAGTTCCCAGTATCCATGTGGAATCTTCTCAGAGAATGACTCAACTCTCCTGCCTGGGAGAAAGGAGCAGAAGGGCTTATTAACAAAACAAAAGATGGAGCTGAGAGCCAGAGAGAAATTCTACCTTTAAAAAAATCGTAAAAAGGAAAAATTACCAAAAAAATGAGGAGACAGGAGCAGAGAGAGACAGAGACCTCAGAGACACAGAGACAGGGATCGAAGGCCAGAGGGGCTCCCTACCACACTAGCTTTGCTTGCTGGAGGCTGAATTATGAGTAGAAAATCTTCATTTCGCCTGTGCCCTGAAATATCTAGTTCCCAGTATCCATGTGGAATCTTCTCAGAGAATGACTCAACTCTCCTGCCTGGGAGAAAGGAGCAGAAAAGCTTATTAACAAAACAAAAGATGGAACTGAGAGCCAGAGAGAAATTCTACCTTTCAAAAATCGTAAAAAGGAAAAATTACCAAAAAAAATGAGGAGACAGGAGCAGAGAGAGACAGAGACCTCAGAGACACAGAGACAGGGATAGAAGGCCAGAGGGTCTCCCTACCACACTAGCTTTGCTTGCTGGAGGCTGAATTATGAGTAGAAAATCTTCATTTCGCCTGTGCCCTGAAATATCTAGTTCCCAGTATCCATGTGGAATCTTCTCAGAGAATGGCTCAACTCTCCTGCCTGGGAGAAAGGCGCAGAGGGGCTTATTAACAAAACAAAAGATGGAGCTGAGAGCCAGAGAGAAATTCTACCTTTAAAAAAAGTCATAAAAAGGAAAAATTACCAAAAAAAATGAGGAGACAGGAGCAGAGAGAGACAGAGGCCTCAGAGACACAGAGACAGGGATAGAAGGCCAGAGGGGCTCCCTACTACACTAGCTTTGCTTGCTGGAGGCTGAATTATGAGTAGAAAATCTTCATTTCGCCTGTGCCCTGAAATATCTAGTTCCCAGTATCCATGTGGAATCTTCTCAGAGAATGGCTCAACTCTCCTGCGTGGGAGAAAGGAGCTGAAGGGCTTATTAACAAAACAAAAGATGGAGCTGAGAGCCAGAGAGAAATTCTACCTTTAAAAAAATCGTAAAAAGGAAAAATTACCAAAAAAAATGAGGAGACAGGAGCAGAGAGAGACAGAGACCTCAGAGACACAGAGACATGGATAGAAGGCCAGAGGGGCTCCCTACCACACTAGCTTTGCTTGCTGGAGGCTGAATTATGAGTAGAAAATCTTAATTTCCCCTGTGCCCTGAAATATCTAGTTACCAGTATCCATGTGAAATCTTCCCAGAGAATGGCTCAACTCTCATGCCTGGGAGAAAGGAGCAGAAGGGCTTATTAACAAAACAAAAGATGGAGCTGAGTGCGAGAGAGAAATTCTACCTTTAAAAAAATCGTAAAAAGGAAAAATTACCAAAATTTGAGGAGACAGGAGCAGAGAGAGACAGAGACCTCAGAGACACAGAGACAGGGATAGAAGGCCAGAGGGTCTCCCTACCACACTAGCTTTGCTTGCTGGAGGCTGAATTATGAGTAGAAAATCTTCATTTCGCCTGTGCCCTGAAATATCTAGTTCCCAGTATCCATGTGGAATCTTCTCAGAGAATGGCTCAACTCTCCTGCCTGGGAGAAAGGAGCAGAAGGGCTTATTAAACAAAACAAAAGATGGAGCTGAGAGCCAGAGAGAAATTCTACCTTTCAAAAAATCGTAAAAAGGAAAAATTACCAAAAAAACATGAGGAGACAGGAGCAGAGAGAGACAGAGACCTCAGAGACACAGGGACAGGGATAGAAGGCCAGAGGGGCTCCCTACCACACTAGCTTTGCTTGCTGGAGGCTGAATTATGAGTAGAAAATCTTCATTTCGCCTGTGCCCTGAAATATCTAGTTCCCAGTACCGATGAGGAATCTTCTCAGAGAATGGCTCAACTCTCCTGCCTGGGAGAAAGGAGCAGAAGGGCTTATTAACAAAACAAAAGATGGAGCTGAGTACGAGAGAGAAATTCTACCTTTAAAAAAATCGTAAAAAGGAAAAATTACCAAAAAAAATGAGGAGACAGGAGCAGAGAGAGACAGAGACCTCAGAGACACAGGGACAGGGATAGAATGCCAGAGCGGCTCCCTACCACACTAGCTTTGCTTGCTGGAGGCTGAATTATGAGTAGAAAATCTTCATTTCGCCTGTGCCCTGAAATATCTAGTTCCCAGTACCGATGTGGAATCTTCTCAGAGAATGGCTCAACTCTCCTGCCTGGGAGAAAGGAGCAGAAGGGCTTATTAACAAAACAAAAGATGGAGCTGAGTGCGAGAGAGAAATTCTACCTTTAAAAAAATCGTAAAAAGGAAAAATTAACAAAAATTGAGGAGACAGGAGCAGAGAGAGACAGAGACCTCAGAGACACAGAGACAGGGATAGAAGGCCAGAGGGGCTCCCTACCACACTAGCTTTGCTTGCTGGAGGCTGAATTATGAGTAGAAAATCTTCATTTCGCCTGTGCCCTGAAATATCTAGTTCCCAGTATCCATGTGGAATCTTCTCAGAGAATGACTCAACTCTCCTGCCTGGGAGAAAGGAGCAGAAGGGCTTATTAACAAAACAAAAGATGGAGCTGAGAGCCAGAGAGAAATTCTACCTTTAAAAAAATCGTAAAAAGGAAAAATTACCAAAAAAATGAGGAGACAGGAGCAGAGAGAGACAGAGACCTCAGAGACACAGAGACAGGGATCGAAGGCCAGAGGGGCTCCCTACCACACTAGCTTTGCTTGCTGGAGGCTGAATTATGAGTAGAAAATCTTCATTTCGCCTGTGCCCTGAAATATCTAGTTCCCAGTATCCATGTGGAATCTTCTCAGAGAATGACTCAACTCTCCTGCCTGGGAGAAAGGAGCAGAAAAGCTTATTAACAAAACAAAAGATGGAACTGAGAGCCAGAGAGAAATTCTACCTTTCAAAAATCGTAAAAAGGAAAAATTACCAAAAAAAATGAGGAGACAGGAGCAGAGAGAGACAGAGACCTCAGAGACACAGAGACAGGGATAGAAGGCCAGAGGGTCTCCCTACCACACTAGCTTTGCTTGCTGGAGGCTGAATTATGAGTAGAAAATCTTCATTTCGCCTGTGCCCTGAAATATCTAGTTCCCAGTATCCATGTGGAATCTTCTCAGAGAATGGCTCAACTCTCCTGCCTGGGAGAAAGGCGCAGAGGGGCTTATTAACAAAACAAAAGATGGAGCTGAGAGCCAGAGAGAAATTCTACCTTTAAAAAAAGTCATAAAAAGGAAAAATTACCAAAAAAAATGAGGAGACAGGAGCAGAGAGAGACAGAGGCCTCAGAGACACAGAGACAGGGATAGAAGGCCAGAGGGGCTCCCTACTACACTAGCTTTGCTTGCTGGAGGCTGAATTATGAGTAGAAAATCTTCATTTCGCCTGTGCCCTGAAATATCTAGTTCCCAGTATCCATGTGGAATCTTCTCAGAGAATGGCTCAACTCTCCTGCGTGGGAGAATGGAGCTGAAGGGCTTATTAACAAAACAAAAGATGGAGCTGAGAGCCAGAGAGAAATTCTACCTTTAAAAAAATCGTAAAAAGGAAAAATTACCAAAAAAAAATGAGGAGACAGGAGCAGAGAGAGACAGAGACCTCAGAGACACAGAGACAGGGATAGAAGGCCAGAGGGGCTCCCTACCACACTAGCTTTGCTTGCTGGAGGCTGAATTATGAGTAGAAAATCTTAATTTCCCCTGTGCCCTGAAATATCTAGTTACCAGTATCCATGTGAAATCTTCCCAGAGAATGGCTCAACTCTCATGCCTGGGAGAAAGGAGCAGAAGGGCTTATTAACAAAACAAAAGATGGAGCTGAGTGCGAGAGAGAAATTCTACCTTTAAAAAAATCGTAAAAAGGAAAAATTACCAAAATTTGAGGAGACAGGAGCAGAGAGAGACAGAGACCTCAGAGACACAGAGACAGTGATAGAAGGCCAGAGGGTCTCCCTACCACACTAGCTTTGCTTGCTGGAGGCTGAATTATGAGTAGAAAATCTTCATTTCGCCTGTGCCCTGAAATATCTAGTTCCCAGTATCCATGTGGAATCTTCTCAGAGAATGGCTCAACTCTCCTGCCTGGGAGAAAGGAGCAGAAGGGCTTATTAAACAAAACAAAAGATGGAGCTGAGAGCCAGAGAGAAATTCTACCTTTCAAAAAATCGTAAAAAGGAAAAATTACCAAAAAAACATGAGGAGACAGGAGCAGAGAGAGACAGAGACCTCAGAGACACAGGGACAGGGATAGAAGGCCAGAGGGGCTCCCTACCACACTAGCTTTGCTTGCTGGAGGCTGAATTATGAGTAGAAAATCTTCATTTCGCCTGTGCCCTGAAATATCTAGTTCCCAGTACCGATGAGGAATCTTCTCAGAGAATGGCTCAACTCTCCTGCCTGTGAGAAAGGAGCAGAAGGGCTTATTAACAAAACAAAAGATGGAGCTGAGTACGAGAGAGAAATTCTACCTTTAAAAAAATCGTAAAAAGGAAAAATTACCAAAAATTGATGAGACAGGAGCAGAGAGAGACAGAGACCTCAGAGACACAGAGACAGGGATCGAAGGCCAGAGGGGCTCCCTACCACACTAGCTTTGCTTGCTGGAGGCTGAATTATGAGTAGAAAATCTTCATTTCGCCTCTGCCCTGAAATATCTAGTTCCCAGTATCCATGTGGAATCTTCTCAGAGAATGACTCAACTCTCCTGCCTGGGAGAAAGGAGCAGAAAAGCTTATTAACAAAACAAAAGATGGAACTGAGAGCCAGAGAGAAATTCTACCTTTCAAAAATCGTAAAAAGGAAAAATTACCAAAAAAAATGAGGAGACAGGAGCAGAGAGAGACAGAGACCTCAGAGACACAGGGACAGGGATAGAAGGCCAGAGGGGCTCCCTACCACACTAGCTTTGCTTGCTGGAGGCTGAATTATGAGTAGAAAATCTTCATTTCGCCTGTGCCCTGAAATATCTAGTTCCCAGTACCGATGTGGAATCTTCTCAGAGAATGGCTCAACTCTCCTGCCTGGGAGAAAGGAGCAGAAGGGCTTATTAACAAAACAAAGGATGGAGCTGAGAGCCAGAGAGAATTTCTACCTTTAAAAAAATCGTAAAAAGGAAAAATTACCAAAAATTGAGGAGACAGGAGCAGAGAGAGACAGAGACCTCAGAGACACAGAGACAGGGATAGAAGGCCAGAGGGGCTCCCTACCACACTAGCTTTGCTTGCTGGAGGTTGAATTATGAGTAGAAAATCTTCATTTCGCCTGTGCCCTGAAATATCTAGTTCCCAGTATCCATGTGGAATCTTCTCAGAGAATGGCTCAACTCTCCTGCCTGGGAGAAAGGATCAGAAGGGCTTATTAACAAAACAAAAGATGGAGCTGAGAGCCAGAGAGAAATTCTACCTTTAAAAAAATCGTAAAAAGGAAAAATTACCAAAAAAATGAGGAGACAGGAGCAGAGAGAGACAGAGACCTCAGAGACACAGAGACAGGGATCGAAGGCCAGAGGGGCTCCCTACCACACTAACTTTGCTTGCTGGAAGCTGAATTATGAGTAGAAAATCTTCATTTCGCCTGTGCCCTGAAATATCTAGTTCCCAGTATCCATTTGGAAACTTCTCAGAGAATGGCTCAATTCTCCTGCCTGGGAGAAAGGCGCAGAGGGGCTTATTAACAAAACAAAAGATGGAGCTGAGAGCCAGAGAGAAATTCTACCTTTAAAAAAAGTCGTAAAAAGGAAAAATTACCAAAAAAAATGAGGAGACAGGAGCAGAGAGAGACAGAGACCTCAGAGACACAGAGACAGGGATAGAAGGCCAGAGGGGCTCCCTACCACACTAGCTTTGCTTGCTGTAGGCTGAATTATGAGTAGAAAATCTTCATTTCGCCTGTGCCCTGAAATATCTAGTTCCTAGTATCCATTTGTAAACTTCTCAGAGAATGGCTCAACTCTCCTGCCTGGGAGAAAGGAGCAGAAGGGCTTATTAACAAAACAAAGGATGGAGCTGAGAGCCAGAGAGAAATTCTACCTTTAAAAAAATCGTAAAAAGGAAAAATTACCAAAAATTGAGGAGACAGGAGCAGAGAGAGACAGAGACCTCAGAGACACAGAGACAGGGATCGAAGGCCAGAGGGGCTCCCTACCACACTAGCTTTGCTTGCTGGAGGCTGAATTATGAGTAGAAAATCTTCATTTCGCCTGTGCCCTGAAATATCTAGTTCCCAGTATCCATGTGGAATCTTCTCAGAGAATGGCTCAACTCTCCTGCCTGGGAGAAAGGAGCAGAAAAGCTTAATAACAAAACAAAAGATGGAGCTGAGAGCCAGAGAGAAATTCTACCTTTAAAAATATCGTAAAAAGGAAAAATTACCAAAAAAAAATGAGGAGACAGGAGCAGAGGAAGACAGAGACCTCAGAGACACAGAGACAGGGATAGAAGGCCAGAGGGGCTCCCTACCACACTCGCTTTGCTTGCTGGAGGCTGAATTATGAGTAGAAAATCTTCATTTCGCCTGTGCCCTGAAATATCTAGTTCCCAGTATCCATTTGGAATCTTCTCAGAGAATGGCTCAACTCTCCTGCCTGGGAGAAAGGAGCCGAAGGGCTTATTAACAAAACAAAGGATGGAGCTGAGAGCCAGAGAGAATTTCTACCTTTAAAAAAATCGTAAAAAGGAAAAATTAACAAAAAAAATGAGTAGACAGGAGCAGAGAGAGACAGAGACCTCAGAGACACAGAGACAGGGATCGAAGGCCAGAGGGGCTCCCTACCACACTAGCTTTGCTTGCTGGAGGCTGAATTATGAGTAGAAAATCTTCATTTCGCCTGTGCCCTGAAATATCTAGTTCCTAGTATCCATGTGGAATCTTCTCAGAGAATGGCTCAACTCTCCTGCCTGGGAGAAAGGATCAGAAGGGCTTATTAACAAAACAAAAGATGGAGCTGAGAGCCAGAGAGAAATTCTACCTTTAAAAAAACCGTAAAAAGGAAAAAATCCAAAAAAAAAAGAGGAGACAGGAGCAGAGAGAGACAGAGACCTCAGAGACACAGAGACAGGGATAGAAGGCCAGAGGGTCTCCCTACCACACTAGCTTTGCTTGCTGGAGGCTGAAATATAAGTAGAAAACCTTCATTTCGCCTGTGTCCTGAAATATAGTTCCCAGTATCCATGTGGAATCTTCTCAGAGAATGGCTCAACTCTCCTGCCTGGGAGAAAGGAGCAGAAGGGCTTATTAAGAAAACAAAAGATGGAGCTGAGAGCCAGAGAGAAATTCTACCTTTAAAAAAATCATAAAAAGGAAAAATTAACAAAAAAAAAGAGGAGACAGGAGCAGAGAGAGACAGAGACCTCAGAGACACAGAGACAGGGATAGAAGGCCAGAGGGGCTCCCTACCACACTAGCTTTGCTTGCTGGAGGCTGAATTATGAGTAGAAAATCTTCATTTCGCCTGTGCCCTGAAATATCTTGTTCCCAGTATCCATGTGGAATCTTCTCAGAGAATGGCTCAACTCTCCTGCCTGGGAGAAAGGAGCAGAAGGGCTTATTAACAAAACAAAAGATGGAGCTGAGAGCCAGAGAGAAATTCTACCTTTAAAAAAATCGTAAAAAGGAAAAATTACAAAAAAAAGATTAGACAGGAGCAGAGAGATACAGAGACCTCAGAGACACAGAGACAGGGATAGAAGGCCAGAGGGGCTCCCTACCACACTAGCTTTGCTTGCTGGAGGCTGAATTATGAGTAGAAAGTCTTCATTTCGCCTGTGCCCTGAAATACCTAGGTCCCAGTATCCATGTGGAATCTTCTCAGAGAATGGCTCAACTCTCCTGCCTGGGAGAAAGGAGCAGAAGGGCTTATTAACAAAACAAAAGATGGAGCTGAGAGCCAGAGAGAAATTCTACCTTTACAAAAATCGTAAAAAGGAAAAATTACCAAAAAAATAATGAGGAGACAGGAGCAGAGAGAGACAGAGACCTCAGAGACACAGAGACAGGGATAGAAGTCCAGAGGGGCTCCCTACCAAACTACCTTTGCTTGCTGGAAGCTGAATTATGAGTAGAAAATCTTCATTTCGCCTGTGCCCTGAAATATCTAGTTCCCAGTATCCATGTGGAATCTTCTCAGAGAATGGCTCAACTCTCCTGCCTGGGAGAAAGGAGCAGAAGGGCTTATTAACAAAACAAAAGATGGAGCTGAGAGCCAGAGAGAAATTCTACTTTTAAAAAAATCGTAAAAAGGAAAAATTACCAAAAAAAAAATGAGGAGACAGGAGCAGAGAGAGACAGAGACCTCAGAGACACAGAGACAGGGATAGAAGGCCAGAGGGGGTACCTACCACACTAGCTTTGCTTGTTGGAGGCTGAATTATGAGTAGAAAATCTTCATTTCGCCTGTGCCCTGAAATATCTAGTTCCCTGTATCCATGTGGGAACTTCTCAGAGAATGGCTCAACTCTCCTGCCTGGGTGAAAGGAGCAGAAGGGCTTATTAACAAAACAAAAGATGGAGCTGAGAGCCAGAGAGAAATTCTACCTTTAAAAAAATCGTAAAAAGGAAAAATTACCAAAAAAATAGGAGGAGACTGGAGCAGAGAGAGACAGAGACCTCAGAGACACAGAGACAGGGATAGAAGGCCAGAGGGGCTCCCTACCACACTAGCTTTGCTTGCTGGAGGCTGAATTATGAGTAGAAAATCTTCATTTCGCCTGTGTCCTGAAATATAGTTCCCAGTATCCATGTGGAAACTTCTCAGAGAATGGCTCAACTCTCCTGCCTGGGAGAAAGGAGCAGAAGGGCTTATTAACAAATCAAAAGATGGAGCTGAGAGCCAGAGAGAAATTGTACCTTTAAAAAATCGTAGAAATGAAAAATTACCAAGAAAAATGAGGAGACAAGAGCAGAGAGAGACAGAGAACTCAGAGTCACAGAGACAGTGATAGAAGGCCAGAGGGGCTCCCTACCACACTAGCTTTGCATGCTAGAGGCTGAATTATGAGTAGAAAATCTTCATTTCGCCTGTGCCCTGAAATATCTAGTTCCCAGTATCCATGTGGAAACTTCTCAAAGAATGGCTCAACTCTCCTGCCTGGGAGAAAGGAGCAGAAGGTCTTATTAACAAAACAAAAGATGGAGCTGAGAGCCAGAGAGAAATTCTACCTTTAAAAAAATCGTAAAAGGAAAAATTACCAAAAAAAAATGAGGAGACAAGAGCAGAGAGAGACAGAGACCTCAGAGACACAGAGACAGGGATAGAAGGCCAGAGGGGCTCCCTACCACACAAGCTTTGCTTGCTGGAGGCTGAATTATGAGTAGAAAATCTTCATTTAGCCTGTGCCCTGAAATATCTAGTTCCCAGTATCCATGTGGAATCTTCTCAGAGAATGGCTCAACTCTCCTGCCTGGGAGAAAGGAGCAGAAGGGCTTATTAACAAAATAAAAGATGGAGCTGAGAGCCCAAGAGAAATTCCACCTTTAAAAAAATCGTAAAAAGGAAAAATTACCAAAAAAAAAATGAGACAGGAGCAGAGAAAGACAGAGACCTCAGAGACACAGAGACAGGGATAGAAGGCCAGAGGGGCTCCCTACCACACTAGCTTTGCTTGCTGGAGGCTGAATTATGAGTAGAAAATCTTCATTTCGCCTGTGCCCTGAAATATCTAGTTCCCAGTATCCATGTGGAATCTTCTCAGAGAATGGCTCAACTCTCCTGCCTGGGAGAAAGGAGCAGAAGGGCTTATTAACAAAACAAAAGATGGAGCTGAGAGCCAGAGAGAAATTCTACCTTTAAAAAAATCGTAAAAAGGAAAAATTACCAAAAAAAAAGAGGAGACAAGAGCAGAGAGAGACAGAGACCTCAGAGACACAGAGACAGGGATAGAAGGCCAGAGGGGCTCCCTACCACACTAGCTTTGCTTGCTGGAGGCTGAATTATGAGTAGAAAATCTTCATTTCGCCTGTGCACTGAAATATCTAGTTCCCAGTATCCATGTGGAATCTTCTCAGAGAATGGCTCAACTCTCCTGCCTGGGAGAAAGGAGCAGAAGGGCTTATTAACAAAATAAAAGATGGAGCTGATAGCGCGAGAGAAATTCCACCTTTAAAAAAATCGTAAAAAGGAAAAATTACCAAAAAAAATGAGACAGGAGCAGAGAAAGATAGAGACCTCAGAGACACAGAGACAGGGATAGAAGGCCAGAGGTGCTCCCTACCACACTAGCTTTGCTTGCTGGAGGCTGAATTATGAGTAGAAAATCTTCATTTCGCCTGTGCCCTGAAATATCTAGTTCCCAGTATCCATGTGGAATCTTCTCAGAGAATGGCTCAACTCTCCTGCCTGGGAGAAAGGAGCAGAAGGGCTTATTAACAAAACAAAAGATGGAGCTGAGAACCAGAGAGAAATTCTACCTTTAAAAAAATCGTAAAAGGAAAAATTACCAAAAAAAAATGAGGAGACAAGAGCAGAGAGAGACAGAGACCTCAGAGACACAGAGACAGGGATAGAAGGCCAGAGGGGCTCCCTACCACACTAGCTTTGCTTGCTAGAGGCTGAATTATGAGTAGAAAATCTTCATTTCGCCTGTGTCCTGAAATATCTAGTTCCCAGTATCCATGTGGAATCTTCTCAGAGAATGGCTCAACTCTCCTGCCTGGGAGAAAGGAGCAGAAGGGCTTATTAACAAAACAAAAGATGGAGGTGAGAGCCAGAGAGAAATTCTACCTCTAAAAAAATCGTAAAAAGGAAAAATTACCAAAAAAAAATGAGGAGACAGGAGCAGAGAGAGACAGAGACCTCAGAGACACAGAGACAGGGATCGAAGGCCGGAGGGGCTCCCTACCAAACTAGCTTTGCTTGCTGGAGGCTGAATTATGAGTAGAAAATTTTCATTTCGCCTGTGCCCTGAAATAACTAGTTCCCAGTATCCATGTGGAATCTTCTCAGAGAATGGCTCAACACTCCTGCCTGGGAGAAAGGAGCAGAAGGGCTTATTAACAAAACAAAAGATGGAGCTGAGAGCCAGAGAGAAATTCTACCTTTAAAAAAAACCGTAAAAAGTAAAAATTACCAAAAAAAAATGAGGAGACAGGAGCAGAGAGAGACAGAGACCTCAGAGACACAGAGACAGGGATAGAAGGCCAGAGGGTCTCCCTACCACACTAGCTTTGCTTGCTGGAGGCTGAAATATAAGTAGAAAACCTTCATTTCGCCTGTGTCCTGAAATATAGTTCCCAGTATCCATGTGGAATCTTCTCAGAGAATGGCTCAACTCTCCTGCCTGGGAGAAAGGAGCAGAAGGGCTTATTAAGAAAACAAAAGATGGAGCTGAGAGCCAGAGAGAAATTCTACCTTTAAAAAAATCGTAAAAAGGAAAAATTACCAAAAAATATGAGGAGACTGGAGCAGAGAGAGACAGAGACCTCAGAGACACAGAGACAGGGATAGAAGGCCAGAGGGGCTCCCTACCAAACTAGCTTTGCTTGCTGGAGGCTGAATTATGAGTAGAAAATCTTCATTTCGCCTGTGCCCTGAAATATCTAGTTCCCAGTATCCATGAGGAATCTTCTCAGAGAATGGCTCAACTCTCCTGCTTGGGAGAAAGGAGCAGAAGGGCTTATTAACAAAATAAAAGATGGAGCTGAGAGCCCGAGAGAAATTCCTCCTTTAAAAAAATCGTAAAAAGGAAAAAATTACCAAAAAAAATGAGACAGGAGCAGAGAAAGACAGAGACCTCAGAGACACAGAGACAGGGATAGAAGGCCAGAGGGCCTCCCTACCACACTAGCTTTGCTTGCTGGAGGCTGAATTATGAGTAGAAAATCTTCATTTCGCCTGTGCCCTGAAATATCTAGTTCCCAGTATCCATGTGGAAACTTCTCAGAGAATGGCTCAACTCTCCTGCCTAGGAGAAAGGAGCAGAAGGGCTTATTAACATAACAAAAGATGGAGCTGAGAGCCAGAGAGAAATTCTACCTTTAAAAAAATCGTAAAAAGGAAAAATTACCAAAAAAATAGGAGGAGACTGGAGCAGAGAGAGACAGAGACCTCAGAGACACAGAGACAGGGATAGAAGGCCAGAGGGGCTCCCTACCACACTAGCTTTGCTTGCTGGAGGCTGAATTATGAGTAGAAAATCTTCATTTCGCCTGTGCCCTGAAATATCTAGTTCCCAGTATCCACGTGGAAACTTCCAGAGAATGGCTCAACTCTCCTGCCTGGGAGAAAGGAGCAGAAGGGCTTATTAACAAAACAAAAGATGGAGCTGAGAGCCAGAGAGAAATTCTACCTTTAAAAAAATCATAAAAAGGAAAAATTAACAAAAAAATAGAGGAGACAGGAGCAGAGAGAGACAGAGACCTCAGAGACACAGAGACAGGGATAGAAGGCCAGAGGGGCTCCCTACCACACTAGCTTTGCTTGCTGGAGGCTGAATTATGAGTAGAAAATCTTCATTTCGCCTGTGCCCTGAAATATCTTGTTCCCAGTATCCATGTGGAATCTTCTCAGAGAATGGCTCAACTCTCCTGCCTGGGAGAAAGGAGCAGAAGGGCTTATTAACAAAACAAAAGATGGAGCTGAGAGCCAGAGAGAAATTCTACCTTTAAAAAAATCGTAAAAAGGAAAAATTACCAAAAAAAAGATTAGACAGGAGCAGAGAGATACAGAGACCTCAGAGACACAGAGACAGGGATAGAAGGCCAGAGGGGCTCCCTACCACACTAGCTTTGCTTGCTGGAGGCTGAATTATGAGTAGAAAGTCTTCATTTCGCCTGTGCCCTGAAATACCTAGTTCCCAGTATCCATGTGGAATCTTCTCAGAGAATGGCTCAACTCTCCTGCCTGGGAGAAAGGAGCAGAAGGGCTTATTAACAAAACAAAAGATGGAGCTGAGAGCCAGAGAGAAATTCTACCTTTACAAAAATCGTAAAAAGGAAAAATTACCAAAAAAATAATGAGGAGACAGGAGCAGAGAGAGACAGAGACCTCAGAGACACAGAGACAGGGATAGAAGTCCAGAGGGGCTCCCTACCAAACTACCTTTGCTTGCTGGAAGCTGAATTATGAGTAGAAAATCTTCATTTCGCCTGTGCCCTGAAATATCTAGTTCCCAGTATCCATGTGGAATCTTCTCAGAGAATGGCTCAACTCTCCTGCCTGGGAGAAAGGAGCAGAAGGGCTTATTAACAAAACAAAAGATGGAGCTGAGAGCCAGAGAGAAATTCTACTTTTAAAAAAATCGTAAAAAGGAAAAATTACCAAAAAAAAAATGAGGAGACAGGAGCAGAGAGAGACAGAGACCTCAGAGACACAGAGACAGGGATAGAAGGCCAGAGGGGGTACCTACCACACTAGCTTTGCTTGTTGGAGGCTGAATTATGAGTAGAAAATCTTCATTTCGCCTGTGCCCTGAAATATCTAGTTCCCTGTATCCATGTGGGAACTTCTCAGAGAATGGCTCAACTCTCCTGCCTGGGTGAAAGGAGCAGAAGGGCTTATTAACAAAACAAAAGATGGAGCTGAGAGCCAGAGAGAAATTCTACCTTTAAAAAAATCGTAAAAAGGAAAAATTACCAAAAAAATAGGAGGAGACTGGAGCAGAGAGAGACAGAGACCTCAGAGACACAGAGACAGGGATAGAAGGCCAGAGGGGCTCCCTACCACACTTGCTTTGCTTGCTGGAGGCTGAATTATGAGTAGAAAATCTTCATTTCGCCTGTGTCCTGAAATATAGTTCCCAGTATCCATGTGGAAACTTCTCAGAGAATGGCTCAACTCTCCTGCCTGGGAGAAAGGAGCAGAAGGGCTTATTAACAAATCAAAAGATGGAGCTGAGAGCCAGAGAGAAATTGTACCTTTAAAAAATCGTAGAAATGAAAAATTACCAAGAAAAATGAGGAGACAAGAGCAGAGAGAGACAGAGAACTCAGAGTCACAGAGACAGTGATAGAAGGCCAGAGGGGCTCCCTACCACACTAGCTTTGCATGCTAGAGGCTGAATTATGAGTAGAAAATCTTCATTTCGCCTGTGCCCTGAAATATCTAGTTCCCAGTATCCATGTGGAAACTTCTCAAAGAATGGCTCAACTCTCCTGCCTGGGAGAAAGGAGCAGAAGGTCTTATTAACAAAACAAAAGATGGAGCTGAGAGCCAGAGAGAAATTCTACCTTTAAAAAAATCGTAAAAGGAAAAATTACCAAAAAAAAATGAGGAGACAAGAGCAGAGAGAGACAGAGACCTCAGAGACACAGAGACAGGGATAGAAGGCCAGAGGGGCTCCCTACCACACAAGCTTTGCTTGCTGGAGGCTGAATTATGAGTAGAAAATCTTCATTTAGCCTGTGCCCTGAAATATCTAGTTCCCAGTATCCATGTGGAATCTTCTCAGAGAATGGCTCAACTCTCCTGCCTGGGAGAAAGGAGCAGAAGGGCTTATTAACAAAATAAAAGATGGAGCTGAGAGCCCAAGAGAAATTCCACCTTTAAAAAAATCGTAAAAAGGAAAAATTACCAAAAAAAAAATGAGACAGGAGCAGAGAAAGACAGAGACCTCAGAGACACAGAGACAGGGATAGAAGGCCAGAGGGGCTCCCTACCACACTAGCTTTGCTTGCTGGAGGCTGAATTATGAGTAGAAAATCTTCATTTCGCCTGTGCCCTGAAATATCTAGTTCCCAGTATCCATGTGGAATCTTCTCAGAGAATGGCTCAACTCTCCTGCGTGGGAGAAAGGAGCAGAAGGGCTTATTAACAAAACAAAAGATGGAGCTGAGAGCCAGAGAGAAATTCTACCTTTAAAAAAATCGTAAAAAGGAAAAATTACCAAAAAAAAAGAGGAGACAGGAGCAGAGAGAGACAGAGACCTCAGAGACACAGAGACAGGGATAGAAGGCCAGAGGGGCTCCCTACCACACTAGCTTTGCTTGCTGGAGGCTGAATTATGAGTAGAAAATCTTCATTTCGCCTGTGCACTGAAATATCTAGTTCCCAGTATCCATGTGGAATCTTCTCAGAGAATGGCTCAACTCTCCTGCCTGGGAGAAAGGAGCAGAAGGGCTTATTAACAAAATAAAAGATGGAGCTGATAGCGCGAGAGAAATTCCACCTTTAAAAAAATCGTAAAAAGGAAAAATTACCAAAAAAAAATGAGACAGGAGCAGAGAAAGATAGAGACCTCAGAGACACAGAGACAGGGATAGAAGGCCAGAGGTGCTCCCTACCACACTAGCTTTGCTTGCTGGAGGCTGAATTATGAGTAGAAAATCTTCATTTCGCCTGTGCCCTGAAATATCTAGTTCCCAGTATCCATGTGGAATCTTCTCAGAGAATGGCTCAACTCTCCTGCCTGGGAGAAAGGAGCAGAAGGGCTTATTAACAAAACAAAAGATGGAGCTGAGAACCAGAGAGAAATTCTACCTTTAAAAAAATCGTAAAAGGAAAAATTACCAAAAAAAAATGAGGAGACAAGAGCAGAGAGAGACAGAGACCTCAGAGACACAGAGACAGGGATAGAAGGCCAGAGGGGCTCCCTACCACACTAGCTTTGCTTTCTAGAGGCTGAATTATGAGTAGAAAATCTTCATTTCGCCTGTGTCCTGAAATATCTAGTTCCCAGTATCCATGTGGAATCTTCTCAGAGAATGGCTCAACTCTCCTGCCTGGGAGAAAGGAGCAGAAGGGCTTATTAACAAAACAAAAGATGGAGGTGAGAGCCAGAGAGAAATTCTACCTCTAAAAAAATCGTAAAAAGGAAAAATTACCAAAAAAAAAATGAGGAGACAGGAGCAGAGAGAGACAGAGACCTCAGAGACACAGAGACAGGGATCGAAGGCCAGAGGGGCTCCCTACCAAACTAGCTTTGCTTGCTGGAGGCTGAATTATGAGTAGAAAATTTTCATTTCGCCTGTGCCCTGAAATAACTAGTTCCCAGTATCCATGTGGAATCTTCTCAGAGAATGGCTCAACACTCCTGCCTGGGAGAAAGGAGCAGAAGGGCTTATTAACAAAACAAAAGATGGAGCTGAGAGCCAGAGAGAAATTCTACCTTTAAAAAAAACCGTAAAAAGTAAAAATTACCAAAAAAAAATGAGGAGACAGGAGCAGAGAGAGACAGAGACCTCAGAGACACAGAGACAGGGATAGAAGTCCAGAGGGGCTCCCTACCACACTAGCTTTGCTTGCTGGAGGCTGAAATATAAGTAGAAAACCTTCATTTCGCCTGTGTCCTGAAATATAGTTCCCAGTATCCATGTGGAATCTTCTCAGAGAATGGCTCAACTCTCCTGCCTGGGAGAAAGGAGCAGAAGGGCTTATTAAGAAAACAAAAGATGGAGCTGAGAGCCAGAGAGAAATTCTACCTTTAAAAAAATCGTAAAAAGGAAAAATTACCAAAAAATATGAGGAGACTGGAGCAGAGAGAGACAGAGACCTCAGAGACACAGAGACAGGGATAGAAGGCCAGAGGGGCTCCCTACCAAACTAGCTTTGCTTGCTGGAGGCTGAATTATGAGTAGAAAATCTTCATTTCGCCTGTGCCCTGAAATATCTAGTTCCCAGTATCCATGAGGAATCTCAGAGAATGGCTCAACTCTCCTGCCTGGGAGAAAGGAGCAGAAGGGCTTATTAACAAAATAAAAGATGGAGCTGAGAGCCCGAGAGAAATTCCTCCTTTAAAAAAATCGTAAAAAGGAAAAAATTACCAAAAAAAATGAGACAGGAGCAGAGAAAGACAGAGACCTCAGAGACACAGAGACAGGGATAGAAGGCCAGAGGGCCTCCCTACCACACTAGCTTTGCTTGCTGGAGGCTGAATTATGAGTAGAAAATCTTCATTTCGCCTGTGCCCTGAAATATCTAGTTCCCAGTATCCATGTGGAAACTTCTCAGAGAATGGCTCAACTCTCCTGCCTAGGAGAAAGGAGCAGAAGGGCTTATTAACATAACAAAAGATGGAGCTGAGAGCCAGAGAGAAATTCTACCTTTAAAAAAATCGTAAAAAGGAAAAATTACCAAAAAAATAGGAGGAGACTGGAGCAGAGAGAGACAGAGACCTCAGAGACACAGAGACAGGGATAGAAGGCCAGAGGGGCTCCCTACCACACTAGCTTTGCTTGCTAGAGGCTGAATTATGAGTAGAAAATCTTCATTTCGCCTGTGTCCTGAAATATCTAGTTCCCAGTATCCATGTGGAATCTTCTCAGAGAATGGCTCAACTCTCCTGCCTGGGAGAAAGGAGCAGAAGGGCTTATTAACAAAACAAAAGATGGAGGTGAGAGCCAGAGAGAAATTCTACCTCTAAAAAAATCGTAAAAAGGAAAAATTACCAAAAAAAAATGAGGAGACAGGAGCAGAGAGAGACAGAGACCTCAGAGACAAAGAGACAGGGATCGAAGGCCAGAGGGGCTCCCTACCAAACTAGCTTTGCTTGCTGGAGGCTGAATTATGAGTAGAAAATTTTCATTTCGCCTGTGCCCTGAAATAACTAGTTCCCAGTATCCATGTGGAATCTTCTCAGAGAATGGCTCAACACTCCTGCCTGGGAGAAAGGAGCAGAAGGGCTTATTAACAAAACAAAAGATGGAGCTGAGAGCCAGAGAGAAATTCTACCTTTAAAAAAAACCGTAAAAAGTAAAAATTACCAAAAAAAAATGAGGAGACAGGAGCAGAGAGAGACAGAGACCTCAGAGACACAGAGACAGGGATAGAAGGCCAGAGGGTCTAACTACCACACTAGCTTTGCTTGCTGGAGGCTGAAATATAAGTAGAAAACCTTCATTTCGCCTGTGTCCTGAAATATAGTTCCCAGTATCCATGTGGAATCTTCTCAGAGAATGGCTCAACTCTCCTGCCTGGGAGAAAGGAGCAGAAGGGCTTATTAAGAAAACAAAAGATGGAGCTGAGAGCCAGAGAGAAATTCTACCTTTAAAAAAATCGTAAAAAGGAAAAATTACCAAAAAATATGAGGAGACTGGAGCAGAGAGAGACAGAGACCTCAGAGACACAGAGACAGGGATAGAAGGCCAGAGGGGCTCCCTACCAAACTAGCTTTGCTTGCTGGAGGCTGAATTATGCGTAGAAAATCTTCATTTCGCCTGTGCCCTGAAATATCTAGTTCCCAGTATCCATGAGGAATCTTCTCAGAGAATGGCTCAACTCTCCTGCCTGGGAGAAAGGAGCAGAAGGGCTTATTAACAAAATAAAAGATGGAGCTGAGAGCCCGAGAGAAATTCCTCCTTTAAAAAAATCGTAAAAAGGAAAAAATTACCAAAAAAAATGAGACAGGAGCAGAGAAAGACAGAGACCTCAGAGACACAGAGACAGGGATAGAAGGCCAGAGGGCCTCCCTACCACACTAGCTTTGCTTGCTGGAGGCTGAATTATGAGTAGAAAATCTTCATTTCGCCTGTGCCCTGAAATATCTAGTTCCCAGTATCCATGTGGAAACTTCTCAGAGAATGGCTCAACTCTCCTGCCTAGGAGAAAGGAGCAGAAGGGCTTATTAACATAACAAAAGATGGAGCTGAGAGCCAGAGAGAAATTCTACCTTTAAAAAAATCGTAAAAAGGAAAAATTACCAAAAAAATAGGAGGAGACTGGAGCAGAGAGAGACAGAGACCTCAGAGACACAGAGACAGGGATAGAAGGCCAGAGGGGCTCCCTACCACACTAGCTTTGCTTGCTGGAGGCTGAATTATGAGTAGAAAATCTTCATTTCGCCTGTGCCCTGAAATATCTAGTTCCCAGTATCCACGTGGAAACTTCCAGAGAATGGCTCAACTCTCCTGCCTGGGAGAAAGGAGCAGAAGGGCTTATTAACAAAACAAAAGATGGAGCTGAGAGCCAGAGAGAAATTCTACCTTTACAAAAATCGTAAAAAGGAGAAATTACCAAAAAAAAAATGAGGAGACAGGAGCAGAGAGAGACAGAGACCTCAGAGACACAGAGACAGGGATAGAAGTCCAGAGGGGCTCCCTACCAAACTACCTTTGCTTGCTGGAAGCTGAATTATGAGTAGAAAATCTTCATTTCGCCTGTGCCCTGAAATATCTAGTTCCCAGTATCCATGTGGAATCTTCTCAGAGAATGGCTCAACTCTCCTGCCTGGGAGAAAGGAGCAGAAGGGCTTATTAACAAAACAAAAGATGGAGCTGAGAGCCAGAGAGAAATTCTACTTTTAAAAAAATCGTAAAAAGGAAAAATTACCAAAAAAATAATGAGGAGACAGGAGCAGAGAGAGACAGAGACCTCAGAGACACAGAGACAGGGATAGAAGGCCAGAGGGGGTACCTACCACACTAGCTTTGCTTGCTGGAGGCTGAATTATGTGTAGAAAATCTTCATTTCGCCTGTGCCCTGAAATATCTACTTCCCAGTATCCATGTGGAAACTTCTCAGAGAATGGCTCAACTCTCCTGCCTGGGAGAAAGGAGCAGAAGGGCTTATTAACAAATCAAAAGATGGAGCTGAGAGCCAGAGAGAAATTGTACCTTTAAAAAATCGTAAAAATGAAAAATTACCAAGAAAAATGAGGAGACAAGAGCAGAGAGAGACAGAGAACTCAGAGTCACAGAGACAGTGATAGAAGGCCAGAGGGGCTCCCTACCACACTAGCTTTGCATGCTAGAGGCTGAATTATGAGTAGAATATCTTCATTTCGCCTGTGCCCTGAAATATCTAGTTCCCAGTATCCATGTGGAAACTTCTCAAAGAATGGCTCAACTCTCCTGCCTGGGAGAAAGGAGCAGAAGGTCTTATTAACAAAACAAAAGATGGAGCTGAGAGCCAGAGAGAAATTCTACCTTTAAAAAAATCGTAAAAGGAAAAATTACCAAAAAAAAATGAGGAGACAAGAGCAGAGAGAGACAGAGACCTCAGAGACACAGAGACAGGGATAAAAGGCCAGAGGGGCTCCCTACCACACAAGCTTTGCTTGCTGGAGGCTGAATTATGAGTAGAAAATCTTCATTTCGCCTGTGCCCTGAAATATCTACTTCCCAGTATCCATGTGGAATCTTCTCAGAGAATGGCTCAACTCTCCTGCCTGGGAGAAAGGAGCAGAAGGGCTTATTAACAAAATAAAAGATGGAGCTGAGAGCCCAAGAGAAATTCCACCTTTAAAAAAATCGTAAAAAGGAAAAATTACCAAAAAAAAATGAGACAGGAGCAGAGAAAGACAGAGACCTCAGAGACACAGAGACAGGGATAGAAGGCCAGAGGGGCTCCCTACCACACTAGCTTTGCTTGCTGGAGGCTGAATTATGAGTAGAAAATCTTCATTTCGCCTGTGCCCTGAAATATCTAGTTCCCAGTATCCATGTGCAATCTTCTCAGAGAATGGATCAACTCTCCTGCCTGGGAGAAAGGAGCAGAAGGGCTTATTAACAAAACAAAAGATGGAGCTGAGAGCCAGAGAGAAATTCTACCTTTAAAAAAATCGTAAAAAGGAAAAATTACCAAAAAAAAGAGGAGACAGGAGCAGAGAGAGACAGAGACCTCAGAGACACAGAGACAGGGATAGAAGGCCAGAGGGGCTCCCTACCACACTAGCTTTGCTTGCTGGAGGCTGAATTATGAGTAGAAAATCTTCATTTCGCCTGTGCACTGAAATATCTAGTTCCCAGTATCCATGTGGAATCTTCTCAGAGAATGGCTCAACTCTCCTGCCTGGGAGAAAGGAGCAGAAGGGCTTATTAACAAAATAAAAGATGGAGCTGATAGCGCGAGAGAAATTCCACCTTTAAAGAAATCGTAAAAGGAAAAATTACCAAAAAAAAATGAGACAGGAGCAGAGAAAGATAGAGACCTCAGAGACACAGAGACAGGGATAGAAGGCCAGAGGTGCTCCCTACCACACTAGCTTTGCTTGCTGGAGGCTGAATTATGAGTAGAAAATCTTCATTTCGCCTGTGCCCTGAAATATCTAGTTCCCAGTATCCATGTGGAATCTTCTCAGAGAATGGCTCAACTCTCCTGCCTGGGAGAAAGGAGCAGAAGGGCTTATTAACAAAACAAAAGATGGAGCTGAGAGCCAGAGAGAAATTCTACCTTTAAAAAAATCGTAAAAAGGAAAAGTTACCAAAAAAATAGGAGGAGACTGGAGCAGAGAGAGACAGAGAACTCAGAGACACAGAGACAGGGATAGAAGGCCTGAGGGGCTCCCTACCACACTAGCTTTGCTTGCTGGAGGCTGAATTATGAGTAGAAAATCTTCATTTCGCCTGTGCCCTGAAATATCTAGTTCCCAGTATCCATGTGGAATCTTCTCAGAGAATGGCTCAACTCTCCTGCCTGGGAGAAAGGAGCAGAAGGGCTTATTAACAAAACAAAAGATGGAGCTGAGAACCAGAGAGAAATTCTACCTTTAAAAAAATCGTAAAAGGAAAAATTACCAAAAAAAAATGAGGAGACAAGAGCAGAGAGAGACAGAGACCTCAGAGACACAGAGACAGGGATAGAAGGCCAGAGGGGCTCCCTACCACAATAGCTTTGCTTGCTGGAGGCTGAATTATGAGTAGAAAATCTTCATTTCGCCTGTGTCCTGAAATATCTAGTTCCCAGTATCCATGTGGAATCTTCTCAGAGAATGGCTCAACTCTCCTGCCTGGGAGAAAGGAGCAGAAGGGCTTATTAACAAAACAAAAGATGGAGGTGAGAGCCAGAGAGAAATTCTACCTCTAAAAAAATCGTAAAAAGGAAAAATTACCAAAAAAAAATGAGGAGACAGGAGCAGAGAGAGACAGAGACCTCAGAGACACAGAGACAGGGATAGAAGGCCAGAGGGGCTCCCTACCAAACTAGCTTTGCTTGCTGGAGGCTGAATTATGAGTAGAAAATTTTCATTTCGCCTGTGCCCTGAAATAACTAGTTCCCAGTATCCATGTGGAATCTTCTCAGAGAATGGCTCAACACTCCTGCCTGGGAGAAAGGAGCAGAAGGGCTTATTAACAAAACAAAAGATGGAGCTGAGAGCCAGAGAGAAATTCTACCTTTAAAAAAAACCGTAAAAAGTAAAAATTACCAAAAAAAAATGAGGAGACAGGAGCAGAGAGAGACAGAGACCTCAGAGACACAGAGACAGGGATAGAAGGCCAGAGGGTCTCCCTACCACACTAGCTTTGCTTGCTGGAGGCTGAAATATAAGTAGAAAACCTTCATTTCGCCTGTGTCCTGAAATATAGTTCCCAGTATCCATGTGGAATCTTCTCAGAGAATGGCTCAACTCTCCTGCCTGGGAGAAAGGAGCAGAAGGGCTTATTAAGAAAACAAAAGATGGAGCTGAGAGCCAGAGAGAAATTCTACCTTTAAAAAAATCGTAAAAAGGAAAAATTACCAAAAAAAAAGAGGAGACAGGAGCAGAGAGAGACAGAGACCTCAGAGACACAGAGACAGGGATAGAAGGCCAGAGGGGCTCACTACCACACTAGCTTTGCTTGCTGGAGGCTGAATTATGAGTAGAAAATCTTCATTTCGCCTGTGCACTGAAATATCTAGTTCCCAGTATCCATGTGGAATCTTCTCAGAGAATGGCTCAACTCTCCTGCCTGGGAGAAAGGAGCAGAAGGGCTTATTAACAAAATAAAAGATGGAGCTGATAGCGCGAGAGAAATTCCACCTTTAAAGAAATCGTAAAAAGGAAAAATTACCAAAAAAAAATGAGACAGGAGCAGAGAAAGATAGAGACCTCAGAGACACAGAGACAGGGATAGAAGGCCAGAGGTGCTCCCTACCACACTAGCTTTGCTTGCTGGAGGCTGAATTATGAGTAGAAAATCTTCATTTCGCCTGTGCCCTGAAATATCTAGTTCCCAGTATCCATGTGGAATCTTCTCAGAGAATGGCTCAACTCTCCTGCCTGGGAGAAAGGAGCAGAAGGGCTTATTAACAAAACAAAAGATGGAGCTGAGAGCCAGAGAGAAATTCTACCTTTAAAAAAATCGTAAAAAGGAAAAGTTACCAAAAAAATAGGAGGAGACTGGAGCAGAGAGAGACAGAGAACTCAGAGACACAGAGACAGGGATAGAAGGCCTGAGGGGCTCCCTACCACACTAGCTTTGCTTGCTGGAGGCTGAATTATGAGTAGAAAATCTTCATTTCGCCTGTGCCCTGAAATATCTAGTTCCCAGTATCCATGTGGAATCTTCTCAGAGAATGGCTCAACTCTCCTGCCTGGGAGAAAGGAGCAGAAGGGCTTATTAACAAAACAAAAGATGGAGCTGAGAACCAGAGAGAAATTCTACCTTTAAAAAAATCGTAAAAGGAAAAATTACCAAAAAAAAATGAGGAGACAAGAGCAGAGAGAGACAGAGACCTCAGAGACACAGAGACAGGGATAGAAGGCCAGAGGGGCTCCCTACCACAATAGCTTTGCTTGCTGGAGGCTGAATTATGAGTAGAAAATCTTCATTTCGCCTGTGTCCTGAAATATCTAGTTCCCAGTATCCATGTGGAATCTTCTCAGAGAATGGCTCAACTCTCCTGCCTGGGAGAAAGGAGCAGAAGGGCTTATTAACAAAACAAAAGATGGAGGTGAGAGCCAGAGAGAAATTCTACCTCTAAAAAAATCGTAAAAAGGAAAAATTACCAAAAAAAAATGAGGAGACAGGAGCAGAGAGAGACAGAGACCTCAGAGACACAGAGACAGGGATAGAAGGCCAGAGGGGCTCCCTACCAAACTAGCTTTGCTTGCTGGAGGCTGAATTATGAGTAGAAAATTTTCATTTCGCCTGTGCCCTGAAATAACTAGTTCCCAGTATCCATGTGGAATCTTCTCAGAGAATGGCTCAACACTCCTGCCTGGGAGAAAGGAGCAGAAGGGCTTATTAACAAAACAAAAGATGGAGCTGAGAGCCAGAGAGAAATTCTACCTTTAAAAAAAACCGTAAAAAGTAAAAATTACCAAAAAAAAATGAGGAGACAGGAGCAGAGAGAGACAGAGACCTCAGAGACACAGAGACAGGGATAGAAGGCCAGAGGGTCTCCCTACCACACTAGCTTTGCTTGCTGGAGGCTGAAATATAAGTAGAAAACCTTCATTTCGCCTGTGTCCTGAAATATAGTTCCCAGTATCCATGTGGAATCTTCTCAGAGAATGGCTCAACTCTCCTGCCTGGGAGAAAGGAGCAGAAGGGCTTATTAAGAAAACAAAAGATGGAGCTGAGAGCCAGAGAGAAATTCTACCTTTAAAAAAATCGTAAAAAGGAAAAATTACCAAAAAATATGAGGAGACTGGAGCAGAGAGAGACAGAGACCTCAGAGACACAGAGACAGGGATAGAAGGCCAGAGGGGCTCCCTACCAAACTAGCTTTGCTTGCTGGAGGCTGAATTATGAGTAGAAAATCTTCATTTCGCCTGTGCCCTGAAATATCTAGTTCCCAGTATCCATGAGGAATCTTCTCAGAGAATGGCTCAACTCTCCTGCCTGGGAGAAAGGAGCAGAAGGGCTTATTAACAAAATAAAAGATGGAGCTGAGAGCCCGAGAGAAATTCCTCCTTTAAAAAAATCGTAAAAAGGAAAAAATTACCAAAAAAAAATGAGACAGGAGCAGAGAAAGACAGAGACCTCAGAGACACAGAGACAGGGATAGAAGGCCAGAGGGCCTCCCTACCACACTAGCTTTGCTTGCTGGAGGCTGAATTATGAGTAGAAAATCTTCATTTCGCCTGTGCCCTGAAATATCTAGTTCCCAGTATCCATGTGGAAACTTCTCAGAGAATGGCTCAACTCTCCTGCCTAGGAGAAAGGAGCAGAAGGGCTTATTAACATAACAAAAGATGGAGCTGAGAGCCAGAGAGAAATTCTACCTTTAAAAAAATCGTAAAAAGGAAAAATTACCAAAAAAATAGGAGGAGACTGGAGCAGAGAGAGACAGAGACCTCAGAGACACAGAGACAGGGATAGAAGGCCAGAGGGGCTCCCTACCACACTAGCTTTGCTTGCTGGAGTCTGAATTATGAGTAGAAAATCTTCATTTCGCCTGTGCCCTGAAATATCTAGTTCCCAGTATCCACGTGGAAACTTCCAGAGAATGGCTCAACTCTCCTGCCTGGGAGAAAGGAGCAGAAGGGCTTATTAACAAAACAAAAGATGGAGCTGAGAGCCAGAGAGAAATTCTACCTTTAAAAAAACCGTAAAATGTAAAAATTACCAAAAAAAATGAGGAGACAGGAGCAGAGAGAGACAGAGACCTCAGAGACACAGAGACAGGGATAGAAGGCCAGAGGGTCTCCCTACCACACTAGCTTTGCTTGCTGGAGGCTGAAATATAAGTAGAAAACCTTCATTTCGCCTGTGTCCTGAAATATAGTTCCCAGTATCCATGTGGAATCTTCTCAGAGAATGGCTCAACTCTCCTGCCTGGGAGAAAGGAGCAGAAGGGCTTATTAAGAAAACAAAAGATGGAGCTGAGAGCCAGAGAGAAATTCTACCTTTAAAAAAATCGTAAAAAGGAAAAATTACCAAAAAATATGAGGAGACTGGAGCAGAGAGAGACAGAGACCTCAGAGACACAGAGACAGTGATAGAAGGCCAGAGGGGCTCCCTACCAAACTAGCTTTGCTTGCTGGAGGCTGAATTATGAGTAGAAAATCTTCATTTCGCCTGTGCCCTGAAATATCTAGTTCCCAGTATCCATGAGGAATCTTCTCAGAGAATGGCTCAACTCTCCTGCCTGGGAGAAAGGAGCAGAAGGGCTTATTAACAAAATAAAAGATGGAGCTGAGAGCCCGAGAGAAATTCCTCCTTTAAAAAAATCGTAAAAAGGAAAAAATTACCAAAAAAAAATGAGACAGGAGCAGAGAAAGACAGAGACCTCAGAGACACAGAGACAGGGATAGAAGGCCAGAGGGCCTCCCTACCACACTAGCTTTGCTTGCTGGAGGCTGAATTATGAGTAGAAAATCTTCATTTCGCCTGTGCCCTGAAATATCTAGTTCCCAGTATCCATGTGGAAACTTCTCAGAGAATGGCTCAACTCTCCTGCCTAGGAGAAAGGAGCAGAAGGGCTTATTAACATAACAAAAGATGGAGCTGAGAGCCAGAGAGAAATTCTACCTTTAAAAAAATCGTAAAAAGGAAAAATTACCAAAAAAATAGGAGGAGACTGGAGCAGAGAGAGACAGAGACCTCAGAGACACAGAGACAGGGATAGAAGGCCAGAGGGGCTCCCTACCACACTAGCTTTGCTTGCTGGAGGCTGAATTATGAGTAGAAAATCTTCATTTCGCCTGTGCCCTGAAATATCTAGTTCCCAGTATCCACGTGGAAACTTCCAGAGAATGGCTCAACTCTCCTGCCTGGGAGAAAGGAGCAGAAGGGCTTATTAACAAAACAAAAGATGGAGCTGAGAGCCAGAGAGAAATTCTACCTTTAAAAAAATCGTAAAAAGGAAAAATTACCAAAAAAAAAGAGGAGACAGGAGCAGAGAGAGACAGAGACCTCAGAGACACAGAGACAGGGATAGAAGGCCAGAGGGGCTCACTACCACACTAGCTTTGCTTGCTGGAGGCTGAATTATGAGTAGAAAATCTTCATTTCGCCTGTGCACTGAAATATCTAGTTCCCAGTATCCATGTGGAATCTTCTCAGAGAATGGCTCAACTCTCCTGCCTGGGAGAAAGGAGCAGAAGGGGCTTATTAACAAAATAAAAGATGGAGCTGATAGCGCGAGAGAAATTCCACCTTTAAAGAAATCGTAAAAAGGAAAAATTACCAAAAAAAAATGAGACAGGAGCAGAGAAAGATAGAGACCTCAGAGACACAGAGACAGGGATAGAAGGCCAGAGGTGCTCCCTACCACACTAGCTTTGCTTGCTGGAGGCTGAATTATGAGTAGAAAATCTTCATTTCGCCTGTGCCCTGAAATATCTAGTTCCCAGTATCCATGTGGAATCTTCTCAGAGAATGGCTCAACTCTCCTGCCTGGGAGAAAGGAGCAGAAGGGCTTATTAACAAAACAAAAGATGGAGCTGAGAGCCAGAGAGAAATTCTACCTTTAAAAAAATCGTAAAAAGGAAAAGTTACCAAAAAAATAGGAGGAGACTGGAGCAGAGAGAGACAGAGAACTCAGAGACACAGAGACAGGGATAGAAGGCCTGAGGGGCTCCCTACCACACTAGCTTTGCTTGCTGGAGGCTGAATTATGAGTAGAAAATCTTCATTTCGCCTGTGCCCTGAAATATCTAGTTCCCAGTATCCATGTGGAATCTTCTCAGAGAATGGCTCAACTCTCCTGCCTGGGAGAAAGGAGCAGAAGGGCTTATTAACAAAACAAAAGATGGAGCTGAGAACCAGAGAGAAATTCTACCTTTAAAAAAATCGTAAAAGGAAAAATTACCAAAAAAAAATGAGGAGACAAGAGCAGAGAGAGACAGAGACCTCAGAGACACAGAGACAGGGATAGAAGGCCAGAGGGGCTCCCTACCACAATAGCTTTGCTTGCTGGAGGCTGAATTATGAGTAGAAAATCTTCATTTCGCCTGTGTCCTGAAATATCTAGTTCCCAGTATCCATGTGGAATCTTCTCAGAGAATGGCTCAACTCTCCTGCCTGGGAGAAAGGAGCAGAAGGGCTTATTAACAAAACAAAAGATGGAGGTGAGAGCCAGAGAGAAATTCTACCTCTAAAAAAATCGTAAAAAGGAAAAATTACCAAAAAAAAATGAGGAGACAGGAGCAGAGAGAGACAGAGACCTCAGAGACACAGAGACAGGGATAGAAGGCCAGAGGGGCTCCCTACCAAACTAGCTTTGCTTGCTGGAGGCTGAATTATGAGTAGAAAATTTTCATTTCGCCTGTGCCCTGAAATAACTAGTTCCCAGTATCCATGTGGAATCTTCTCAGAGAATGGCTCAACACTCCTGCCTGGGAGAAAGGAGCAGAAGGGCTTATTAACAAAACAAAAGATGGAGCTGAGAGCCAGAGAGAAATTCTACCTTTAAAAAAAACCGTAAAAAGTAAAAATTACCAAAAAAAAATGAGGAGACAGGAGCAGAGAGAGACAGAGACCTCAGAGACACAGAGACAGGGATAGAAGGCCAGAGGGTCTCCCTACCACACTAGCTTTGCTTGCTGGAGGCTGAAATATAAGTAGAAAACCTTCATTTCGCCTGTGTCCTGAAATATAGTTCCCAGTATCCATGTGGAATCTTCTCAGAGAATGGCTCAACTCTCCTGCCTGGGAGAAAGGAGCAGAAGGGCTTATTAAGAAAACAAAAGATGGAGCTGAGAGCCAGAGAGAAATTCTACCTTTAAAAAAATCGTAAAAAGGAAAAATTACCAAAAAATATGAGGAGACTGGAGCAGAGAGAGACAGAGACCTCAGAGACACAGAGACAGTGATAGAAGGCCAGAGGGGCTCCCTACCAAACTAGCTTTGCTTGCTGGAGGCTGAATTATGAGTAGAAAATCTTCATTTCGCCTGTGCCCTGAAATATCTAGTTCCCAGTATCCATGAGGAATCTTCTCAGAGAATGGCTCAACTCTCCTGCCTGGGAGAAAGGAGCAGAAGGGCTTATTAACAAAATAAAAGATGGAGCTGAGAGCCCGAGAGAAATTCCTCCTTTAAAAAAATCGTAAAAAGGAAAAAATTACCAAAAAAAAATGAGACAGGAGCAGAGAAAGACAGAGACCTCAGAGACACAGAGACAGGGATAGAAGGCCAGAAGGCCTCCCTACCACACTAGCTTTGCTTGCTGGAGGCTGAATTATGAGTAGAAAATCTTCATTTCGCCTGTGCCCTGAAATATCTAGTTCCCAGTATCCATGTGGAAACTTCTCAGAGAATGGCTCAACTCTCCTGCCTAGGAGAAAGGAGCAGAAGGGCTTATTAACATAACAAAAGATGGAGCTGAGAGCCAGAGAGAAATTCTACCTTTAAAAAAATCGTAAAAAGGAAAAATTACCAAAAAAATAGGAGGAGACTGGAGCAGAGAGAGACAGAGACCTCAGAGACACAGAGACAGGGATAGAAGGCCAGAGGGGCTCCCTACCACACTAGCTTTGCTTGCTGGAGGCTGAATTATGAGTAGAAAATCTTCATTTCGCCTGTGCCCTGAAATATCTAGTTCCCAGTATCCACGTGGAAACTTCCAGAGAATGGCTCAACTCTCCTGCCTGGGAGAAAGGAGCAGAAGGGATTATTAACAAAACAAAAGATGGAGCTGAGAGCCAGAGAGAAATTCTACCTTTAAAAAAATCATAAAAAGGAAAAATTAACAAAAAAAAAGAGGAGACAGGAGCAGAGAGAGACAGAGACCTCAGAGACACAGAGACAGGGATAGAAGGCCAGAGGGGCTCCCTACCACACTAGCTTTGCTTGCTGGAGGCTGAATTATGAGTAGAAAGTCTTCATTTCGCCTGTGCCCTGAAATATCTAGTTCCCAGTATCCATGTGGAATCTTCTCAGAGAATGGCTCAACTCTCCTGCCTGGGAGAAAGGAGCAGAAGGGCTTATTAACAAAACAAAAGATGGAGCTGAGAGCCAGAGAGAAATTCTACCTTTAAAAAAATCGTAAAAAGGAAAAATTACCAAAAAAATATGAGGAGACAGGAGCAGAGAGAGACAGAGACCTCAGAGACACAGAGACAGGGATAGAAGGCCAGAGGGGCTCCCTAACACACTAGCTTTGCTTGCTGGAGGCTGAATTATGAGTACAAAATCTTCATTTCGCCTGTGCCCTGAAATATCTAGTTCCCAGTATCCACGTGGAATCTTCTCAGAGAATGGCTCAACTCTCCTGCCTGGGAGAAAGGAGCAGAAGGGCTTATTAACAAAACAAAAGATGGAGCTGAGAGCCAGAGAGAAATGCTACCTTTAAAAAAATTGTAAAAAGGAAAAATTACCAAAAAAAATGAGGAGACAGGAGCAGAGAGAGACAGAGACCTCAGAGACACAGAGACAGGGATAGAAGTACAGAGGGGCTCCCTACCACACTAGCTTTGCTTGCTGGAGGCTGAATTATGAGTAGAAAATCTTCATTTCGCCTGTGCCCTGAAATATCTAGTTCCCAGTATCCATGTGGAATCTTCTCAGAGAATGGCTCAACTCTCCTGCCTGGGAGAAAGGAGCAGAAGGGCTTATTAACAAAACAAAAGATGGAGCTGAGAGCCAGAGAGAAATTCTACCTTTAAAAAAATCGTAAAAAGGAAAAATTACCGGGACCAGCAGTTCGTGTAATGGCTATGTCGCTGGACTCCCACGTAGTCGACCGCGGTTCGAGTCCCGGACACGGCAGCTTAAACTCACGCCGGGCGTGTGTGCGTGCGTGCCCAAGATACCGAGAGGAGAATGGAGGAGAAGGGATTGCGGCGTGGCCATCCCCCCGGGGGGTTATTTCCTGCTTTCTATGTCTCTGTCTCTCTCTGTCTGTCTGGCGAGCGCACTAGCCGTATAGGAAAAACCTCTACAAAAAAAGAAAAAAAAAAAAGGAAAAATTACCAAAAAAATAAATGAGACAGGAGCAGAGAGAGACAGAGAATTCAGAGACACAGAGACAGGGATAGAAGGCCAGAGGTGCTCCCTACCACACTAGCTTTGCTTGCTGGAGGCTGAATTATGAGTAGAAAATCTTCATTTCGCCTGTGCCCTGAAATAACTAGTTCCCAGTATCCATGTGGAATCTTATCAGAGAATGGCTCAACTCTCCTGCCTGGGAGAAAGAAGCAGAAGGGCTTATTAAGAAAACAAAAGATGGAGCTGAGAGCCAGAGAGAAATTCTACCTTTAAAAAAATCGTAAAATGGAAAAATTACCAAAAAATATGAGACAGGAGCAGAGAGAGACAGAGACCTCAGAGACACAGAGACAGGGATAGAAGGCTAGAGGGGATCCCTACCACACTAGCTTTGCTTGCTGGAGGCTGAAATATGAGTAAAAAATCTTCATTTCGCCTCTGCCCTGAAATATCAAGTTCCCAGTATCCATGTGGAATCTCCTCAGAGAATGGCTCAACTCTCCTGCCTGGGAGAAAGAAGCAGAAGGGCTTATTAAGAAAACAAAAGATGGAGCTGAGAGCCAGAGATAAATTCTACCTTTAAAAAAATCATAAAAAGGAAAAATTACCAAAAAAATATGAGACAGGAGCAGAGAGAGACAGAGACCTCAGAGACACAGAGACAGGGATAGAAGGCCAGAGGGGATCCCTACCACACTAGCTTTGCTTTCTGGAGGCTGAATTATGAGCAGAAAATCTTCATTTCGCCTGTGCCCTGAAATATCTAGTTCCCAGTATCCATGTGGAAACTTCTCAGAGAATGGCTGAACTCTCCTGCCTGGGAGAAAGGAGCAGAAGGGCTTATTAACAAAACAAAAGATGGAGGTGAGAGCCAGAGAGAAATTCTACCTTTAAAAAAATCGTAAAAAGGAAAAATTACCAAAAAAATATGAGGAGACAGGAGCAGAGAGAGACAGAGACCTCAGAGACACAGAGACAGGGATAGAAGGCCAGAGGGGCTCCCTACCACACTAGCTTTGCTTGCTGGAGGCTGAATTATGAGTACAAAATCTTCATTTCGCCTGTGCCCTGAAATATCTAGTTCCCAGTATCCACGTGGAATCTTCTCAGAGAATGGCTCAACTCTCCTGCCTGGGAGAAAGGAGCAGAAGGGCTTATTAACAAAACAAAAGATGGAGCTGAGAGCCAGAGAGAAATGCTACCTTTAAAAAAATTGTAAAAAGGAAAAATTACCAAAAAAAAAATGAGGAGACAGGAGCAGAGAGAGACAGAGACCTCAGAGACACAGAGACAGGGATAGAAGTACAGAGGGGCTCCCTACCACACTAGCTTTGCTTGCTGGAGGCTGAATTATGAGTAGAAAATCTTCATTTCGCCTGTGCCCTGAAATATCTAGTTCCCAGTATCCATGTGGAATCTTCTCAGAGAATGGCTCAACTCTCCTGCCTGGGAGAAAGGAGCAGAAGGGCTTATTAACAAAACAAAAGATGGAGCTGAGAGCCAGAGAGAAATTCTACCTTTAAAAAAATCGTAAAAAGGAAAAATTACCGGGACCAGCAGTTCGTGTAATGGCTATGTCGCTGGACTCCCACGTAGTCGACCGCGGTTCGAGTCCCGGACACGGCAGCTTAAACTCACGCCGGGCGTGTGTGCGTGCGTGCCCAAGATACCGAGAGGAGAATGGAGGAGAAGGGATTGCGGCGTGGCCATCCCCCCGGGGGGTGATTTCCTGCTTTCTATGTCTCTGTCTCTCTCTGTCTGTCTGGCGAGCGCACTAGCCCTATAGCAAAAACCTCTACAAAAAAAGAAAAAAAAAAGGAAAAATTACCAAAAAAAAAATGAGACAGGAGCAGAGAGAGACAGAGAATTCAGAGACACAGAGACAGGGATAGAAGGCCAGAGGTGCTCCCTACCACACTAGCTTTGCTTGCTGGAGGCTGAATTATGAGTAGAAAATCTTCATTTCGCCTGTGCCCTCAAATATCTTGTTCCCAGTATCCATGTGGAATCTTATCAGAGAATGGCTCAACTCTCCTGCCTGGGAGAAAGAAGCAGAAGGGCTTATTAAGAAAACAAAAGATGGAGCTGAGAGCCAGAGAGAAATTCTACCTTTAAAAAAATCGTAAAATGGAAAAATTACCTAAAAATATGAGACAGGAGCAGAGAGAGACAGAGACCTCAGAGACACAGAGACAGGGATAGAAGGCTAGAGGGGATCCCTACCACACTAGCTTTGCTTGCTGGAGGCTGAATTATGAGTAGAAAATCTTCATTTCGCCTCTGCCCTGAAATATCTAGTTCCCAGTATCCATGTGGAATCTTCTCAGAGAATTGCTCAACTCTCCTGCCTGGGAGAAAGAAGCAGAAGGGCTTATTAAGAAAACAAAAGATGGAGCTGAGAGCCAGAGATAAATTCTACCTTTAAAAAAATCATAAAAAGGAAAAATTACCAAAAAAATATGAGACAGGAGCAGAGAGAGACAGAGACCTCAGAGACACAGAGACAGGGATAGAAGGCCAGAGGGGATCCCTACCACACTAGCTTTGCTTTCTGGAGGCTGAATTATGAGCAGAAAATCTTCATTTCGCCTGTGCCCTGAAATATCTAGTTCCCAGTATCCATGTGGAAACTTCTCAGAGAATGGCTTAACTCTCCTGCCTGGGAGAAAGGAGCAGAAGGGCTTATTAACAAAACAAAAGATGGAGCTGAGAGCCAGAGAGAAATTCTACCTTTAAAAAAATCGTAAAAAGGAAAAATTACCAAAAAAATTGAGGAGACAGGAGCAGAGAGAGACAGAGAACTCAGAGACACAGAGACAGGGATAGAAGGCCAGAGGGGATCCCTACCACACTAGCTTTGCTTGCTGGAGGCTGAATTATGAGTAGAAAATCTTCATTTCGCCTGTGCCCTGAAATATCTAGTTCCCAGTATCCATGTGGAATCTTCTCAGAGAATGGCTCAACTCTCCTGCCTGGGAGAAAGGAGCAGAAGGGCTTATTAACAAAACAAAAGATGGAGGTGAGAGCCAGAGAGAAATTCTACCTTTAAAAAAATCGTAAAAAGGAAAAATTACAAAAAAAAATGAGGAGACAGGAGCAGAGAGAGACAGAGTCCTCAGAGACACAGAGACAGGGATAGAAGGGCAGAGGGGCTCCCTACCACACTAGCTTTGCTTGCTGGAGGCTGAATTATGAGTAGAAAATCTTCATTTCGCCTGTACCCTGAAATATCTAGTTCCCAGTATCCATGTGGAACCTTCTAAGAGAATGGCCCAAGTCTCCTGCCTGGGAGAAAGGAGCAGAAGGGCTTATTAACAAAACAAAAGATGGAGCTGAGAGCCAGAGAGAAATTCTACCTTTAAAAAAATCGTAAAAAGGAAAAATTACCAAAAAAATAGGAGGAGACTGGAGCAGAGAGAGACAGAGACTTCAGAGACACAGAGACAGGGTTAGAAGGCCAGAGGGGCTCCCTACCACACTAGCTTTGCTTGCTGGAGGCTGAATTATGAGTAGAGAATCTTCATTTCCCCTGTGCCCTGAAATATCTAGTTCCCAGTATCCATGTGGAATCTTCTCAGAGAATGGCTCAACTCTCCTGCCTGGGAGAAAGGAGCAGAAGGGCTTATTAACAAAATAAAAGATGGAGCTGAGAGCCCGAGAGAAATTCCACCTTTAAAAAAATCGTAAAAAGGAAAAAATTACCAAAAAGAAATGAGACAGGAGCAGAGAAAGACAGAGACCTCAGAGACACAGAGACAGGGATAGAATGACAGAGGGCCTCCCTACCACACTAGCTTTGCTTGCTGGAGGCTGAATTATGAGTAGAAAATCTTCATTTCGCCTGTGCCCTGAAATATCTAGTTCCCAGTATCCATGTGGAAACTTCTCAGAGAATGGCTCAACTCTCCTGCCTGGGAGAAAGGAGCAGAAGGGCTTATTAACAAAACAAAAGATGGAGCTGAGAGCCAGAGAGAAATTCTACCTTTAAAAAAATCGTAAAAAGGAAAAATTACCAAAAAAATATGAGGAGACAGGAGCAGAGAGAGACAGAGTCCTCAGAGACACAGAGACAGGGATAGAAGGCCAGAGGGGCTCCCTACCACACTAGCTTTGCTTGCTGGAGGCTGAATTATGAGTACAAAATCTTCATTTCGCCTGTGCCCTGAAATATCTAGTTCCCAGTATCCACGTGGAATCTTCTCAGAGAATGGCTCAACTCTCCTGCCTGGGATAAAGGAGCAGAAGGGCTTATTAACAAAACAAAAGATGGAGCTGAGAGCCAGAGAGAAATGGTACCTTTTAAAAAATTGTAAAAAGGAAAAATTACCAAAAAAAAAATGAGGAGACAGGAGCAGAGAGAGACAGAGACCTCAGAGACACAGCGACAGGGATAGAATGACAGAGGGCCTCCCTACCACACTAGCTTTGCTTGCTGGAGGCTGAATTATGAGTAGAAAATCTTCATTTCGCCTGTGCCCTGAAATATCTAGTTCCCAGTATCCATGTGGAATCTTCTCAGAGAATGGCTCAACTCTCCTGCCTGGGAGAAAGGAGCAGAAGGGCTTATTAACAAAACAAAAGATGGAGGTGAGAGCCAGAGAGAAATTCTACCTTTAAAAAAATCGTAAAAAGGAAAAATTACAAAAAAAAATGAGGAGACAGGAGCAGAGAGAGACAGAGTCCTCAGAGACACAGAGACAGGGATAGAAGGGCAGAGGGGCTCCCTACCACACTAGCTTTGCTTGCTGGAGGCTGAATTATGAGTAGAAAATCTTCATTTCGCCTGTACCCTGAAATATCTAGTTCCCAGTATCCATGTGGAACCTTCTAAGAGAATGGCCCAAGTCTCCTGCCTGGGAGAAAGGAGCAGAAGGGCTTATTAACAAAACAAAAGATGGAGCTGAGAGCCAGAGAGAAATTCTACCTTTAAAAAAATCGTAAAAAGGAAAAATTACCAAAAAAATAGGAGGAGACTGGAGCAGAGAGAGACAGAGACTTCAGAGACACAGAGACAGGGTTAGAAGGCCAGAGGGGCTCCCTACCACACTAGCTTTGCTTGCTGGAGGCTGAATTATGAGTAGAGAATCTTCATTTCCCCTGTGCCCTGAAATATCTAGTTCCCAGTATCCATGTGGAATCTTCTCAGAGAATGGCTCAACTCTCCTGCCTGGGAGAAAGGAGCAGAAGGGCTTATTAACAAAATAAAAGATGGAGCTGAGAGCCCGAGAGAAATTCCACCTTTAAAAAAATCGTAAAAAGGAAAAAATTACCAAAAAGAAATGAGACAGGGGCAGAGAAAGACAGAGACCTCAGAGACACAGAGACAGGGATAGAATGACAGAGGGCCTCCCTACCACACTAGCTTTGCTTGCTGGAGGCTGAATTATGAGTAGAAAATCTTCATTTCGCCTGTGCCCTGAAATATCTAGTTCCCAGTATCCATGTGGAAACTTCTCAGAGAATGGCTCAACTCTCCTGCCTGGGAGAAAGGAGCAGAAGGGCTTATTAACAAAACAAAAGATGGAGCTGAGAGCCAGAGAGAAATTCTACCTTTAAAAAAATCGTAAAAAGGAAAAATTACCAAAAAAATATGAGGAGACAGGAGCAGAGAGAGACAGAGTCCTCAGAGACACAGAGACAGGGATAGAAGGCCAGAGGGGCTCCCTACCACACTAGCTTTGCTTGCTGGAGGCTGAATTATGAGTACAAAATCTTCATTTCGCCTGTGCCCTGAAATATCTAGTTCCCAGTATCCACGTGGAATCTTCTCAGAGAATGGCTCAACTCTCCTGCCTGGGATAAAGGAGCAGAAGGGCTTATTAACAAAACAAAAGATGGAGCTGAGAGCCAGAGAGAAATGCTACCTTTTAAAAAATTGTAAAAAGGAAAAATTACCAAAAAAAAAATGAGGAGACAGGAGCAGAGAGAGACAGAGACCTCAGAGACACAGAGACAGGGATAGAAGTACAGAGGGGCTCCCTACCACACTAGCTTTGCTTGCTGGAGGCTGAATTATGAGTAGAAAATCTTCATTTCGCCTGTGCCCTGAAATATCTAGTTCCCAGTATCCATGTGGAATCTTCTCAGAGAATGGCTCAACTCTCCTGCCTGGGAGAAAGGAGCAGAAGGGCTTATTAACAAAACAAAAGATGGAGCTGAGAGCCAGAGAGAAATTCTATCTTTAAAAAAATCGTAAAAAGGAAAAATTACCGGGACCAGCAGTTCGTGTAATGGCTATGTCGCTGGACTCCCACGTAGTCGACCGCGGTTCGAGTCCCGGACACGGCAGCTTAAACTCACGCCGGGCGTGTGTGCGTGCGTGCCCAAGATACCGAGAGGAGAATGGAGGAGAAGGGATTGCGGCGTGGCCATCCCCCCGGGGGGTGATTTCCTGCTTTCTATGTCTCTGTCTCTCTCTGTCTGTCTGGCGAGCGCACTAGCCGTATAGCAAAAACCTCTACAAAAAAAGAAAAAAAAAAGGAAAAATTACCAAAAAAATAAATGAGACAGGAGCAGAGAGAGACAGAGAATTCAGAGACACAGAGACAGGGATAGAAGGCCAGAGGTGCTCCCTACCACACTAGCTTTGCTTGCTGGAGGCTGAATTATGAGTAGAAAATCTTCATTTCGCCTGTGCCCTGAAATATCTTGTTCCCAGTATCCATGTGGAATCTTATCAGAGAATGGCTCAACTCTCCTGCCTGGGAGAAAGAAGCAGAAGGGCTTATTAAGAAAACAAAAGATGGAGCTGAGAGCCAGAGAGAAATTCTACCTTTAAAAAAATCGTTAAAAGGAAAAATTACCAAAAAAATAGGAGGAGACTGGAGCAGAGAGAGACAGAGACCTCAGAGACACAGAGACAGGGATAGAAGGCCAGAGGGGATCCCTACCACACTAGCTTTGCTTGCTGGAGGCTGAATTATGAGTAGAAAATCTTCATTTCGCCTGTGCCCTGAAATATCTAGTTCCCAGTATCCATGTGGAATCTTCTCAGAGAATGGCTCAACTCTCCTGCCTGGGAGAAAGGAGCAGAAGGGCTTATTAACAAAACAAAAGATGGAGCTGAGAGCCAGAGAGAAATTCTACCTTTAAAAAAATCGTAAAAAGGAAAAATTACAAAAAAAAAATGAGGAGACAAGGGCAGAGAGAGACAGAGTCCTCAGAGACACAGAGACAGGGATAGAAGGCCAGAGGGGCTCCCTACCACACTATCTTTGCTTGCTGGAGGCTGAATTATGAGTAGAAAATCTTCATTTCGCCTGTACCCTGAAATATCTAGTTTCCAGTATCCATGTGGAACCTTCTCAGAGAATGGCACAAGTCTCCTGCCTGGGAGAAAGGAGCAGAAGGGCTTATTAACAAAACAAAAGATGGAGCTGAGAGCCAGAGAGAAATTCTACCTTTAAAAAAATCTTAAAAAGGAAAAATTACCAAAAAAATAGGAGGAGACTGGAGCAGAGAGAGACAGAGACCTCAGAGACACAGAGACAGGGTTAGAAGGCCACAGGGGCTCCCTACCACACTAGCTTTGCTTGCTGGAGGCTGAATTATGAGTAGAAAATCTTCATTTCCCCTGTGCCCTGAAATATCTTGTTCCCAGTATCCATGTGGAATCTTCTCAGAGAATGGCTCAACTCTCCTGCCTGGGAGAAAGGAGCAGAAGGGCTTATTAACAAAATAAAAGATGGAGCTGAGAGCCCGAGAGAAATTCCACCTTTAAAAAAATCGTAAAAAGGAAAAAATTACCAAAAAAAAATGAGACAGGAGCAGAGAAAGACAGAGACCTCAGAGACACAGAGACAGGTATAGAATGCCAGAGGGCCTCCCTACCACACTAGCTTTGCTTGCTGGAGACTGAATTATGAGTAGAAAATCTTCATTTCGCCTGCGCCCTGAAATATCTAGTTCCCAGTATCCATGTGGAAACTTCTCAGAGAATGGCTCAACTCTCCTGCCTGGGAGAAAGGAGCAGAAGGGCTTATTAACAAAACAAAAGATGGAGCTGAGAGCCAGAGAGAAATTGTACCTTTAAAAAAATCGTAAAAAGGAAAAATTACCAAAAAAATAGGAGTAGACTGGAGCAGAGAGAGACAGAGACCTCAGAGCACAGAGACAGGGATAGAAGGCCAGAGGGGCTCCCTACCACACTAGCTTTGCTTGCTGGAGGCTGAATTATGAGTACAAAATCTTCATTTCGCCTGTGCCCTGAAATATCTAGTTCCCAGTATCCACGTGGAATCTCCTCAGAGAATGGCTCAACTCTCCTGCCTGGGAGAAAGGAGCAGAAGGGCTTATTAACAAAATAAAAGATGGAGCTGAGAGCCCGAGAGAAATTCCACCTTTAAAAAAATCGTAAAAAGGAAAAAATTACCAAAAAAATATGAGACAGGAGCAGAGAAAGACAGAGACCTCAGAGACACAGAGACAGGGATAGAATGCCAGAGGGCCTCCCTACCACACTAGCTTTGCTTGCTGGAGGCTGAATTATGAGTAGAAAATCTTCATTTCGCCTGTGCCCTGAAATATCTAGTTCCCAGTATCCATGTGGAAACTTCTCAGAGAATGGCTCAACTCTCCTGCCTGGGAGAAAGGAGCAGAAGGGCTTATTAACAAAACAAAAGATGGAGCTGAGAGCCAGAGAGAAATTGTACCTTTAAAAAAATCGTAAAAAGGAAAAATTACCAAAAAAATAGGAGGAGACTGGAGCAGAGAGAGACAGAGACTTCAGAGACACAGAGACAGGAATAGAAGGCCAGAGGGGCTCCCTACCACACTAGCTTTGCTTGGTGGAGGCTGAATTATGAGTACAAAATCTTCATTTCACCTGTGCCCTGAAATATCTAGTTCCCAGTATCCACGTGGAATCTTCTCAGAGAATGGCTCAACTCTCCTGCCTGGGAGAAAGGAGCAGAAGGGCTTATTAACAAAACAAAAGATGGAGCTGAGAGCCAGAGAGAAATGCTACCTTTAAAAAAATTGTAAAAAGGAAAAATTACCAAAAAAAAAATGAGGAGACAGAAGCAGAGAGAGACAGAGACCTCAGAGACACAGAGACAGGGATAGAAGTACAGAGGGGCTCCCTACCACACTAGCTTTGCTTGCTGGAGGCTGAATTATGAGTAGAAAATCTTCATTTCGCCTGTGCCCTGAAATATCTAGTTCCCAGTATCCATGTGGAATCTTCTCAGAGAATGGCTCAACTCTCCTGCCTTGGAGAAAGGAGCAGAAGGGCTTATTAACAAAACAAAAGATGGAGCTGAGAGCCAGAGAGAAATTCTACCTTTAAAAAAACCGTAAAAAGGAAAAATTACCAAAAAAATAGATTAGACTGGAGCAGAGAGAGACAGAAACCTCAGAGACACAGAGACAGTGATAGAAGGCCAGAGGGGCTCCCTACCACACTAGCTTTGCTTGCTGGAGGCTGAATTATGAGTAGAAAATCTTCATTTCGCCTGTGCCCTTAAATATAGTTCCCAGTATCCTTGTGGAATCTTCTCAGAGAATGGCTCAACTCTCCTGCCTGGGAGAAAGGAGCAGAAGGGCTTATTAACAAATCAAAAGATGGAGCTGAGAGCCAGAGAGAAATTGTACCTTTAAAAAATCGTAAAAAGGAAAAATTACCAAAAAAAAAATGAGGAGACAAGAGCAGAGTGAGACAGAGACCTCAGAGACACAGAGACAGTGATAGAAGGCCAGAGGGGCTCCCTTCCACACTAGCTTTGCTTGCTAGAGTCTGAATTATGAGTAGAAAATCTTCAATTCGCCTGTGCCCTAAAATATCTAGTTCCCAGTATCCATGTGGAATCTTCTCAGAGAATGGCTCAACTCTCCTGCCTGGGAGAAAGGAGCAGAAGGGCTTATTAACAAAACAAAAGATGGAGCTGAGAGCCAGAGAGAAATTCTACCTTTAAAAAAGTCGTAAAAAGGAAAAATTACCAAAAAAAAAGAGGAGACAGGAGCAGAGAGAGACAGAGACCTCAGAGACACAGAGACAGGGATAGAAGGCCAGAGGGGCTCCCTACCACACTAGCTTTGCTTGCTGGAGGCTGAATTATGAGTAGAAAATCTTCATTTCGCCTGTGCCCTGAAATATCTAGTTCCCAGTATCCATGTGGAATCTTCTCTGAGAATGGCTAAACTCTCCTGCCTGGGAGAAAGGAGCAGAAGGGCTTATTAACAAAACAAAAGATGGAGCTGAGAGCCAGAGAGAAATTCTATCTTTAAAAAAATCGTAAAAAGGAAAAATTACCGGGACCAGCAGTTCGCGTAATGGCTATATCGCTGGACTCCCACGTAGTCGACCGCGGTTCGAGTCCCGGACCCGGCGGCTTAAACTCACGCCGGGCGTGTGTGCGTGCGTGCCCAAGATACCGAGAGGAGAATGGAGGAGAAGGGATTGCGGCGTGGCCATCCCCCCGGGGTGTGATTTCCTGCTTTCTATGTCTCTGTCTCTCTCTGTCTGTCTGGCGAGCGCACGAGCCCTATAGAGAAAACCTCTCCAAAAAAAGAAAAAAAAAAAGGAAAAATTACCAAAAAAAAAATGAGACAGGAGCAGAGAGAGACAGAGAACTCAGAGACACAGAGACAGGGATAGAAGGACAGAGGTGCTCCCTAGCACACTAGCTTTGCTTGTTGGAGGCTGAATTATGAGTAGAAAATCTTCATTTCGCCTGTGCCCTGAAATATCTTGTTCCCAGTATCTATGTGGAATCTTATCAGAGAATGGCTCAACTCTCCTGCCTGGGAGATAGAAGCAGAAGGGCTTATTAACAAAACAAAAGATGGAGCTGAGAGCCAGAGAGAAATTCTACCTTTAAAAAAATCTTAAAAACGAAAAATTACCGAAAAAATTGAGGAGACAGGAGCAGAGAGAGACAGAGACCTCAGAGACACAGAGATAGGGATAGAAGGCCAGAGGGGATCCCTACCACACTAGCTTTGCTTGCTGGAGGCTGAATTATGAGTAGAAAATCTTCATTTCGACTGTGCCCTGAAATATCTAGTTCCCAGTATCCATGTGGAATCTTCTCAGAGAATGGCTCAACTCTCCTGCCTGGGAGAAAGGAGCAGAAGGGCTTATTAACAAAACAAAAGATGGAGCTGAGAGCCAGAGAGAAATTCTACCTTTAAAAAAATCGTAAAAAGGAAAAATTACCAAAAAAATAGGAGGAGACTGGAGCAGAGAGAGACAGAGACCTCAGAGACACAGAGACAGGGATAGAAGGACAGAGGGGCTCCCTACCACACTAGCTTTGCTTGCTGGAGGCTGAATTATGAGTAGAAAATCTTCATTTCGCTTGTGCCCTGAAATATCTAGTTCCCAGTATCCATGTGGAATCTTCTCAGAGAATGGCTCAACTCTCCTGCCTGGGAGAAAGGAGCAGAAGGGCTTATTAACAAAACAAAAGATGGAGCTGAGAGCCAGAGAGAAATTCTACCTTTAAAAAAATTGTTAAAAGGAAAAATTACCAAAAAAATAGGAGGAGAGTGGAGCAGAGAGAGACAGAGACCTCAGAGACACAGAGACAGGGATAGAAGGCCAGAGGGGCTCCCTACCACACTAGCTTTGCTTGCTGGAGGCTGAATTATGAGTAGAAAATCTTCATTTCGCCTGTGCACTGAAATATCTAGTTCCCAGTATCCATGTGGAATCTTCTCAGAGAATGGCTCAACTCTCCTGCCTGGGAGAAAGGAGCAGAAGGGCTTATTAACAAAACAAAAGATGGAGCTGAGAGCCAGAGAGAAATTCTACCTTTAAAAAAATCGTAAAAAGGAAAAATTACCAAAAAAAATGAGGAGACAGGAGCAGAGAGAGACAGACACCTCAGAGACACAGAGACAGGGATAGAAGGCCAGAGGGGATCCCTACCACACTAGCTTTGCTTGCTGGAGGCTGAATTATGAGTAGAAAATCTTCATTTCGCCTGTGCCCTGAAATATCTTGTTCCCAGTATCCATGTGGAAACTTCTCAGAGAATGGCTAAACTCTCCTGCCTGGGAGAAAGGAGCAGAAGGGCTTATTAACAAAAAAAAGATGGAGCTGAGAGCCAGAGAGAAATTCTATCTTTAAAAAATCGTAAAAAGGAAAAATTACCGGGACCAGCAGTTCGCGTAATGGCTATGTCGCTGGACTCCCACGTAGTCGACCGCGGTTCGAGTCCCGGACCCGGCGGCTTAAACTCACGCCGGGCGTGTGTGCGTGCGTGCCCAAGATACCGAGAGGAGAATGGAGGAGAAGGGATTGCGGCGTGGCCATCCCCCCGGGGGGTGATTTCCTGCTTTCTATGTCTCTGTCTCTCTCTGTCTGTCTGGCGAGCGCACGAGCCCTATAGCAAAAACCTCTCCAAAAAAAGAAAAAAAAAAGGAAAAATTACCAAAAAAAAATGAGACAGGAGTAGAGAAAGACAGAGACCTCAGAGACACAGAGACAGGGATAGAAGGCCAGAGGGGCTCCCTACCACACTAGCTTTGCTTGCTGGAGGCTGAATTATGAGTAGAAAATCTTCATTTCGCCCCTGCCCTGAAATATCTAGTTCCCAGTATCCATGTGGAATCTTCTCAGAGAATGGCTCAACTCTCCTGCCTGGGAGAAAGGAGCAGAAGGGCTTATTAACAAAACAAAAGATGGAGCTGAGAGCCAGAGAGAAATTCTACCTTTAAAAAAATCGTAAAAAGGAAAAATTACCAAAAAAAATGAGGAGACAGGAGCAGAGAGAGACAGAGTCCTCAGAGACACAGAGACAGGGATAGAAGGCCAGAGGGGATCCCTACCACACTAGCTTTGCTTGCTGGAGGCTGAATTATGAGTAGAAAATCTTCATTTCGCCTGTGCCCTGAAATATCTAGTTCCCAGTATCCATGTGGAATCTTCTCAGAGAATGGCTCAACTCTCCTGCCTGGGAGAAAGGAGCAGAAGGGCTTATTAAAAAAACAAAAGATGGAGCTGAGAGCCAGAGAGAAATTCTACCTTTAAAAAAATCGTAAAAAGGAAAAATTACCAAAAAAATAGGAGGAGACTGGAGCAGAGAGAGACAGAGACCTCAGAGACACAGAGACAGGGATAGAAGGCCAGAGGGGCTCCCTACCACACTAGCTTTGCTTGCTGGAGGCTGAATTATGAGTAGAAAATCTTCATTTCGCCTGTGCCCTGAAATATCTAGTTCCCAGTATCCATGTGGAATCTTCTCAGAGAATGGCTCAACTCTCCTGCTTGGGAGAAAGGAGCAGAAGGGCTTATTAACAAAACAAAAGATGGAGCTGAGAGCCAGAGAGAAATTCTACCTTTAAAAAAAATTGTAAAAAGGAAAAATTACCAAAAAAATAGGAGGAGACTGGAGCAGAGAGAGACAGAGACCTCAGAAACACAGAGACAGGGATAGAAGGCCAGAGGGGCTCCCTACCACACTAGCTTTGCTTGCTGGAGGCTGAATTATGAGTAGAAAATCTTCATTTCGTCTGTGCCCTGAAATATCTAGTTCCCAGTATCCATGTGGAATCTTCTCAGAGAATGGCTCAACTCTCCTGCCTGGGAGAAAGGAGCAGAAGGGCTTATTAACAAAACAAAACATGGAGCTGAGTGCCAGAGAGAAATTCTACCTTTAAAAAAATCGTAAAAGTAAAAATTACCAAAAAAAAATGCGGAGACAAGAGCAGAGAGAGACAGAGACCTCAGAGACACAGAGAAAGGGATAGAAGGCCAGAGGGGCTCCCTACCACACTAGCTTTGCTTGCTGGAGGCTGAATTATGAGTAGAAAATCTTCATTTCGCCTGTGCCCTGAAATATCTAGTTCCCAGTATCCATGTGGAATCTTCTCAGAGAATGGCTCAACTCTCCTGCCTGGGAGAAAGGAGCAGAAGGGCTTATTAACAAAACAAAAGATGGAGCTGAGAGCCAGAGAGAAATTCTACCTTTAAAAAAATCGTAAAATGGAAAAATTACCAAAAAAAATGAGGAGACAGGAGCAGAGAGAGACAGAGACCTCAGAGACACAGAGACAGGGATAGAAGGCCAGAGGGGATCCCTACCACACTAGCTTTGCTTGCTGGAGGCTGAATTATGAGTAGAAAATCTACATTTCGCCTGTGCCCTGAAATATCTAGTTCCCAGTATCCATGTGGAATCTTCTCAGAGAATGGCTCAACTCTCCTGCCTGGGAGAAAGGAACAGAAGGGCTTATTAACAAAACAAAAGATGGAGCTGAGAGCCAGAGAGAAATTCTACCTTTAAAAAAATCGTAAAAAGGAAAAATTACCGGGACCTGCAGTTCGTGTAATGGCTATGTCGCTGGACTCCCACGTAGTCGACCGCGGTTCGAGTCCCGGACCCGACGGCTTAAACTCACGCTGGGCGTGTGTGCGTGCGTGCCCAAGATACCGAGAGGAGAATGGAGGAGAAGGGATTGCGGCGTGGCCATCCCCCCGGGGGGTGATTTCCTGCTTTCTATGTCTCTGTCTCTCTCTGTCTGTCTGGCGAGCGCACGAGCCCTATAGCAAAAACCTCTCCAACAAAAGAAAAAAAAAAAAAGGAAAAATTACCAAAAAAAAAATGAGACAGGGGCAGAGAGAGACAGAGAACTCAGAGACACCGAGACAGGGATAGAAGGCCAGAGGTGCTCCCTACCACACTAGCTATGCTTGCTGGAGGCTGAATTATGAGTAGAAAATCTTCATTTCGCCTGTGCCCTGAAATATCTTGTTCCCAGTATCCATGTGGAATCTTATCAGAGAATGGCTCAACTCTCCTGCCTGGGAGATAGAAGCAGAAGGGCTTATTAAGAAAACAAAAGATGGAGCTGAGAGCCAGAGAGAAATTCTACCTTTAAAAAAATCGTAAAAAGGAAAAATTACCAAAAAAATATGAGACAGGAGCAGAGAGAGACAGAGACCTCAGAGACACAGAGACAGGGATAGAAGGCCAGAGGGGATCCCTACCACACTAGCTTTGCTTGCTGGAGGCTGAATTATGAGTAGAAAATCTTCATTTCGCCTGTGCCCTGAAATATCTAGTTCCCAGTATCCATGTGGAATCTTCTCAGAGAATGGCTCAACTCTCCTGCCTGGGAGAAAGAAGCAGAATGGCTTATTAAGAAAACAAAAGATGGAGCTGAGAGCCAGAGAGAAATTCTACCTTTAAAAAAATCGTAAAAAGGAAAAATTACCAAAAAAATATGAGACAGGAGCAGAAAGAGACAGAGACCTCAGAGACACAGAGACAGGGATAGAAGGCCAGAGGGGCTCCCTACCACACTAGCTTTGCTTGCTGGAGGCTGAATTATGAGTAGAAAATCTTCATTTCGCCTGTGCCCTGAAATATCTAGTTCCCAGTATACATGTGGAATCTTCTCAGAGAATGGCTCAACTCTCCTGCCTGGGAGAAAGGATCAGAAGGGCTTATTAACAAAACAAAAGATGGAGCTGAGAGCCAGAGAGAAATTCTACCTTTAAAAAAATCGTAAAAAGGAAAAATTACCAAAAAAAATGAGGAGACAGGAGCAGAGAGAGACAGAGTCCTCAGAGACACAGAGACAGGGATAGAAGGCCAGAGGGGATCCCTACCACACTAGCTTTGCTTGCTGGAGGCTGAATTATGAGTAGAAAATCTTCATTTCGCCTGTGCCCTGAAATATCTAGTTCCCAGTATCCATGTGGAATCTTCTCAGAGAATGGCTCAACTCTCCTGCCTGGGAGAAAGGAGCAGAAGGGCTTATTAACAAAACAAAAGATGGAGCTGAGAGCCAGAGAGAAATTCTACCTTTAAAAAAATCGTGAAATGGAAAAATTACCAAAAAAATAGGAGGAGACTGGAGCAGAGAGAGACAGAGACCTCAGAGACACAGAGACAGGGATAGAAGGACAGAGGGGCTCCCTACCACACTAGCTTTGCTTGCTGGAGGCTGAATTATGAGTAGAAAATCTTCATTTCGCTTGTGCCCTGAAATATCTAGTTCCCAGTATCCATGTGGAATCTTCTCAGAGAATGGCTCAACTCTCCTGCCTGGGAGAAAGGAACAGAAGGGCTTATTAACAAAACAAAAGATGGAGCTGAGAGCCAGAGAGAAATTCTACCTTTAAAAAAATCGTAAAAAGGAAAAATTACCGGGACCTGCAGTTCGTGTAATGGCTATGTCGCTGGACTCCCACGTAGTCGACCGCGGTTCGAGTCCCGGACCCGACGGCTTATACTCACGCTGGGCGTGTGTGCGTGCGTGCCCAAGATACCGAGAGGAGAATGGAGGAGAAGGGATTGCGGCGTGGCCATCCCCCCGGGGGGTGATTTCCTGCTTTCTATGTCTCTGTCTCTCTCTGTCTGTCTGGCGAGCGCACGAGCCCTATAGCAAAAACCTCTCCAACAAAAGAAAAAAAAAAAAGGAAATATTACCAAAAAAAAAATGAGACAGGGGCAGAGAGAGACAGAGAACTCAGAGACACCGAGACAGGGATAGAAGGCCAGAGGTGCTCCCTACCACACTAGCTTTGCTTGCTGGAGGCTGAATTATGAGTAGAAAATCTTCATTTCGCCTGTGCCCTGAAATATCTTGTTCCCAGTATCCATGTGGAATCTTATCAGAGAATGGCTCAACTCTCCTGCCTGGGAGAAAGAAGCAGAAGGGCTTATTAAGAAAACAAAAGATGGAGCTGAGAGCCAGAGAGAAATTCTACCTTTAAAAAAATCGTAAAGAGGAAAAATTACCAAAAAAATATGAGACAGGAGCAGAGAGAGACAGAGACCTCAGAGACACAGAGACAGGGATAGAAGGCCAGAGGGGATCCCTACCACACTAGCTTTGCTTGCTGGAGGCTGAATTATGAGTAGAAAATCTTCATTTCGCCTGTGCCCTGAAATATCTAGTTCCCAGTATCCACGTGGAATCTTCTCAGAGAATGGCTCAACTCTCCTGCCTGGGAGAAAGAAGCAGAAGGGCTTATTAAGAAAACAAAAGATGGAGCTGAGAGCCAGAGAGAAATTCTACCTTTAAAAAAATCGTAAAAAGGAAAAATTACCAAAAAAATATGAGACAGGAGCAGAAAGAGACAGAGACCTCAGAGACACAGAGACAGGGATAGAAGGCCAGAGGGGATCCCTACCACACAAGCTTTGCTTGCTGGAGGCTGAATTATGAGTAGAAAATCTTCATATCGCCTGTGCCCTGAAATATCTAATTCCCAGTATACATGTGGAATCTTCTCAGAGAATGGCTCAACTCTCCTGCCTGGGAGAAAGGAGCAGAAGGTCTTATTAACAAAACAAAAGATGGAGCTGAGAGCCAGGGAGAAATTCTACCTTTAAAAAAATCGTAAAAAGGAAAAATTACCGGGACCAGCAGTTCGCGTAATGGCCATGTCGCTGGACTCCCACGTAGTGGACCGCGGTTCGAGTCCCGGACCCGGCGGCTTAAACTCAAGCCGGGCGTGTGTGCGTGAATGCCCAAGATACCGAGAGGAGAATGGAGGAGAAGGGATTGCGGCGTGGCCATCCCCCCGGGGGGTGATTTCCTGCTTTCTATGTCTCTGTCTCTCTCTGTCTGTCTGGCGAGCGCACGAGCCGTATAGCAAAAACCTCTCCAAAAAAAGAAAAAAAAAAAAGGAAAAATTACCGAAAAAAAAATGAGACAGGGGCAGAGAGAGACAGAGAACTCAGAGACACAGAGACAGTTATAGAAGGCCAGAGGTGCTCCCTACCACACTAGCTTGCTTGCTGGAGGCTGAATTATGAGTAGAAAATCTTCATTTCGCCTGTGCCCTGAAATATCTATTTCCCAGTATCCATGTGGAATCTTCTCAGAAAAAGGCTCAACTCTCCTGCCTGGGAGAAGGGAGCAGAAGGGCTTATTAACAAAACAAAAGATGGAGCTGAGAGCCAGAGAGAAATTCTACCTTTAAAAAAATCTTAAAAACGAAAAATTACCAAAAAAATTGAGGAGACAGGAGCAGAGAGAGACAGAGACCTCAGAGACACAGAGACAGGGATAGAAGGCCAGAGGGGATCCCTACCACACTAGCTTTGCTTGCTGGAGGCTGAATTATGAGTAGAAAATCTTCATTTCGCCTGTGCCCTGAAATATCTAGTTCCCAGTATCCATGTGGAATCTTCTCAGAGAATGGCTCAACTCTCCTGCCTGGGAGAAAGAAGCAGAAGGGCTTATTAAGAAAACAAAAGATGGAGCTGAGAGCCAGAGAGAAATTCTACCTTTAAAAAAATCGTAAAAAGGAAAAATTACCAAAAAAATATGAGACAGGAGCAGAGAGAGACAGAGACCTCAGAGTCACAGAGACAGGGATAGAAGGCCAGAGCGGATCCCTACCACACTAGCTTTGCTTGCTGGAGGCTGAATTATGAGTAGAAAATCTTCATTTCGCCTGTGCCCTGAAATATCTAGTTCCCAGTATCCATGTGGAATCTTCTCAGAGAATGGCTCAACTCTCCTGCCTGGGAGAAAGGAGCAGAAGGGCTTATTAACAAAACAAAAGATGGAGCTGAGAGCCAGAGAGAAATTCTACCTTTAAAAAAATCGTAAAAAGGAAAAATTACCGGGACCAGCAGTTCGCGTAATGGCTATGTCGCTGGACTCCCACGTAGTCGACCGCGGTTCGAGTCCCGGACCCGGCGGCTTAAACTCACGCCGGGCGTGTGTGCGTGCGTGCCCAAGATACCGAGAGGAGAATGGAGGAGAAGGGATTGCGGCTTGGCCATCCCCCCGGGGGGTGATTTCCTGCTTTCTATGTCTCTGTCTCTCTCTGTCTGTCTGGCGAGCGCACGAGCCCTATAGCAAAAACCTCTCCAAAAAAAGAAAAAAAAAAACGAAAAATTACCAAAAAAAAAATGAGACAAGGGCAGAGAGAGACAGAGAACTCAGAGACACAGAGACTGGGATAGAAGGCCAGAGGTGCTCCCTACCACACTAGCTTTGCTTGCTGTAGGCTGAATTATGAGTAGAAAATCTTCATTTCGCCTGTGCCTTGAAATATCTATTTCCCAGTATCCATGTGGAATCGTCTCAGAAAAAGGCTCAACTCTCCTGCCTGGGAGAAGGGAGCAGAAAGGCTTATTAACAAAACAAAAGATGGAGCTGAGAGCCAGAGAGAAATTCTAACTTTAAAAAAATCTTAAAAACGAAAAATTACCAAAAAAATTGAGGAGACAGGAGCAGAGAGAGACAGAGACCTCAGAGACACAGAGACAGGGATAGAAGGCCAGAGGGGATCCCTACCACACTAGCTTTGCTTGCTGGAGGCTGAATTATGAGTAGAAAATCTTCATTTCGCCTCTGCTCTGAAATATCTAGTTCCCAGTATCCATGTGGAATCTTCTCAGAGAATGGCTCAACTCTCCTGCCTGGGAGAAAGGAGCAGAAGGGCTTATTAACAAAACAAAAGATGGAGCTGAGAGACAGAGAGAAATTCTACTTTTAAAAAATCGTAAAAAGGAAAAATTACCAAAAAAATAGGAGGAGACAGGATCAGAGAGAGACAGAGTCCTCAGAGACACAGAGACAGGGATAGAAGGCCAGAGTGGCTCCCTACCACACTAGCTTTGCTTGCTGGAGGCTGAATTATGAGTAGAAAATCTTCATTTCGCCTGTGCCCTGAAATATCTAGTTCCCAGTATACATGTGGAATCTTCTCAGAGAATGGCTCAACTCTCCTGCCTGGGAGAAAGGATCAGAAGGGCTTATTAACAAAAGAAAAGATGGAGCTGAGAGCCAGAGAGAAATTCTACCTTTAAAAAAATCGTAAAAAGGAAAAATTACCAAAAAAAATGAGGAGACAGGAGCAGAGAGATACAGAGACCTCAGAGACACAGAGACAGGGATAGAAGGCCAGAGGGGATCCCTACCACACTAGCTTTGCTTGCTGGAGGCTGAATTATGAGTAGAAAATCTGCATTTCGCCTGTGCCCTGAAATATCTAGTTCCCAGTATCCATGTGGAATCTTCTCAGAGAATGGCTCAACTCTCCTGCCTGGGAGAAAGGAGCAGAAGGGCTTATTAACAAAATAAAAGATGGAGCTGAGAGCCCGAGAGAAATTCCACGTTTAAAAAAATCGTAAAAAGGAAAAAATTACCAAAAAAAAATGAGACAGGAGCAGAGAAAGACAGAGACCTCAGAGACACAGAGACAGGGATAGAATGCCAGAGGGCCTCCCTACCACACTAGCTTTGCTTGCTGGAGGCTGAATTATGAGTAGAAAATCTTCATTTCGCCTGAGCCCTGAAATATCTAGATCCCAGTATCCATGTGGAAACTTCTCAGAGAATGGCTCAACTCTCCTGCCTGGGAGAAAGGAGCAGAAGGGCTTATTAACAAAACAAAAGAGGGAGCTGAGAGCCAGAGAGAAATTCTACCTTTAAAAAAATCGTAAAAAGGAAAAATTACCAAAAAAATAGGAGGAGACTGGAGCAGAGAGAGACAGAGACCTCAGAGACACAGAGACAGGGATAGAAGGCCAGAGGGGCTCCCTACCACACTAGCTTTGCTTGCTGGAGGCTGAATTATGAGTAGAAAATCTTCATTTCGCCTGTACCCTGAAATATCTAGTTCCCAGTATCCATGTGGAATCTTCTCTGAGAATGGCTAAACGCTCCTGCCAGGGAGAAAGGAGCAGAAGGGCTTATTAACAAAACAAAAGATGGAGCTGAGAGCCAGAGAGAAATTCTACCTTTAAAAAAATCTTAAAAAGGAAAAATTACAAAAAAAAATGAGGAGACAGGAACAGAGAGAGACAGAGACCTCAGAGACACAGAGACAGGGATAGAAGGCCAGAGGGGCTCCCTACCACACTAGCTTTGCTTGTTGGAGGCTGAATTATGAGTAGAAAATCTTCATTTCGCCTGTGCCCTGAAATATCTAGTTCCTAGTATCCATGTGGAATCTTCTCAGAGAATGGATCAACTCTCCTGCCTGGGAGAAAGGAGCAGAAGGGCTTATTAACAAAACAAAAGATGGAGCTGAGAGCCAGAGAGAAATTCTACCTTTAAAAAAATCGTAAAAAGGAAAAATTACCAAAAAAATATGAGACAGGAGCAGAGAGAGTCAGAGACCTCAGAGACACAGAGACAGGGATAGAAGGCCAGAGGGGATCCCTACCACACTAGCTTTGCTTGCTGGAGGCTGAATTATGAGTAGAAAATCTTCATTTCGCCTGTGCCCTGAAATATCTAATTCCCAGTATACATGTGGAATCTTCTCAGAGAATGGCTCAACTCTCCTGCCTGGGAGAAAGGAGCAGAAGGGCTTATTAACAAAACAAAAGATGGAGCTGAGAGCCAGAGAGAAATTCTACCTTTAAAAAAATCGTAAAAAGGAAAAATTACCGGGACCAGCAGTTCGCGTAATGGCCATGTCGCTGGACTCCCACGTAGTGGACCGCGGTTCGAGTCCCGGACCCGGCGGCTTAAACTCACGCCGGGCGTGTGTGCGTGCGTGCCCAAGATACCGAGAGGAGAATGGAGGAGAAGGGATTGCGGCGTGGCCATCCCCCCGGGAGGTGATTTCCTGCTTTCTATGTCTCTGTCTCTCTCTGTCTGTCTGGCGAGCGCACGAGCCGTATAGCAAAAACCTCTCCAAAAAAAGAAAAAAAAAAAAGGAAAAATTACCAAAAAAAAAATGAGACAGGGGCAGAGAGAGACAGAGAACTCAGAGACACAGAGACAGTTATAGAAGGCCAGAGGTGCTCCCTACCACACTAGCTTGCTTGCTGGAGGCTGAATTATGAGTAGAAAATCTTCATTTCGCCTGTGCCCTGAAATATCTATTTCCCAGTATCCATGTGGAATCTTCTCAGAAAAAGGCTCAACTCTCCTGCCTGGGAGAAGGGAGCAGAAGGGCTTATTAACAAAACAAAAGATGGAGCTGAGAGCCAGAGAGAAATTCTACCTTTAAAAAAATCTTAAAAACGAAAAATTACCAAAAAAATTGAGGAGACAGGAGCAGAGAGAGACAGAGACCTCAGAGACACAGAGACAGGGATAGAAGGCCAGAGGGGATCCCTACCACACTAGCTTTGCTTGCTGGAGGCTGAATTATGAGTAGAAAATCTTCATTTCGCCTGTGCCCTGAAATATCTAGTTCCCAGTATCCATGTGGAATCTTCTCAGAGAATGGCTCAACTCTCCTGCCTGGGAGAAAGAAGCAGAAGGGCTTATTAAGAAAACAAAAGATGGAGCTGAGAGCCAGAGAGAAATTCTACCTTTAAAAAAATCGTAAAAAGGAAAAATTACCAAAAAAATATGAGACAGGAGCAGAGAGAGACAGAGACCTCAGAGTCACAGAGACAGGGATAGAAGGCCAGAGCGGATCCCTACCACACTAGCTTTGCTTGCTGGAGGCTGAATTATGAGTAGAAAATCTTCATTTCGCCTGTGCCCTGAAATATCTAGTTCCCAGTATCCATGTGGAATCTTCTCAGAGAATGGCTCAACTCTCCTGCCTGGGAGAAAGGAGCAGAAGGGCTTATTAACAAAACAAAAGATGGAGCTGAGAGCCAGAGAGAAATTCTACCTTTAAAAAAATCGTAAAAAGGAAAAATTACCAAAAAAATATGAGACAGGAGCAGAGAGAGACAGAGACCTTAGTTTCACAGAGACAGGGATAGAAGGCCAGAGGGGATCCCTACCACACTAGCTTTGCTTGCTGGAGGCTGAATTATGAGTAGAAAATCTTCATTTCGCCTGTGCCCTGAAATATCTAGTTCCCAGTATCCATGTGGAATCTTCTCAGAGAATGGCTCAACTCTCCTGCCTGGGAGAAAGAAGCAGAAGGGCTTATTAACAAAACAAAAGATGGAGCTGAGAGCCAGAGAGAAATTCTACCTTTAAAAAAAATTGTAAAAAGGAAAAATTACCAAAAAAATAGCAGGAGACTGGAGCAGAGAGAGACAGAGACCTCAGAGACACAGAGACAGGGATAGAAGGCCAGAGGGGCTCCCTACCACACTAGCTTTGCTTGCTGGAGGCTGAATTATGAGTAGAAAATCTTCATTTCGTCTGTGCCCAGAAATATCTAGTTCCCAGTATCCATGTGGAATCTTCTCAGAGAATGGTTCACCTCTCCTGCCTGGGAGAAAGGAGCAGAAGGGCTTATTAACAAAACAAAACATGGAGCTGAGAGCCAGAGAGAAATTCTACCTTTAAAAAAATCGTAAAAGGAAAAATTACCAAAAAAAAATGAGGAGACAAGAGCAGAGAGAGACAGAGACCTCAGAGACACAGAGAAAGGGATAGAAGGCCAGAGGGGCTCCCTACCACACTAGCTTTGCTTGCTGGAGGCTGAATTATGAGTAGAAAATCTTCATTTCGCCTGAGCCCTGAAATATCTAGTGCCCAGTATCCATGTGGAAACTTCTCAGAGAATGGCTCAACTCTCCTGCCTGGAAGAAAGGAGCAGAAGGGCTTATTAACAAAACAAAAGAGGGAGCTGAGAGCCAGAGAGAAATTCTACCTTTAAAAAAATCGTAAAAAGGAAAAATTACCAAAAAAATAGGAGGAGACTGGAGCAGAGAGAGACAGAGACCTCAGAGACACAGAGACAGGGATAGAAGGCCAGAGGGGCTCCCTACCACACTAGCTTTGCTTGCTGGAGGCTGAATTATGAGTAGAAAATCTTCATTTCGCCTGTACCCTGAAATATCTAGTTCCCAGTATCCATGTGGAATCTTCTCTGAGAATGGCTAAACGCTCCTGCCAGGGAGAAAGGAGCAGAAGGGCTTATTAACAAAACAAAAGATGGAGCTGAGAGCCAGAGAGAAATTCTACCTTTAAAAAAATCGTAAAAGGAAAAATTACCAAAAAAATATGAGACAGGAGCAGAGAGAGTCAGAGACCTCAGAGACACAGAGACAGGGATAGAAGGCCAGAGGGGATCCCTACCACACTAGCTTTGCTTGCTGGAGGCTGAATTATGAGTAGAAAATCTTCATTTCGCCTCTGCCCTGAAATATCTAGTTCCCAGTATCCATGTGGAATCTTCTCAGAGAATGGCTCAACTCTCCTGCCTGGGAGAAAGAAGCAGAAGGGCTTATTAAGAAAACAAAAGATGGAGCTGAGAGCCAGAGAGAAATTCTACCTTTAAAAAAATCGTAAAAAGGAAAAATTACCAAAAAAATATGAGACAGGAGCAGAGAGAGACAGAGACCTCAGAGACACAGAGACAGGGATAGAAGGCCAGAGGGGATCCCTACCACACTAGCTTTGCTTGCTGGAGGCTGAATTATGAGTAGAAAATCTTCATTTCGCCTGTGCCCTGAAATATCTAGTTCCCAGTATACATGTGGAATCTTCTCAGAGAATGGCTCAACTCTCCTGCCTGGGAGAAAGGAGCAGAAGGGCTTATTAACAAAACAAAAGATGGAGCTGAGAGCCAGAGAGAAATTCTACCTTTAAAAAAATCGTAAAAAGGAAAAATTACCGGGACCAGCAGTTCGCGTAATGGCTATGTCGCTGGACTCCCACGTAGTCGACCGCGGTTCGAGTCCCGGACCCGGCGGCTTAAACTCACGCCGGGCGTGTGTGTGTGCGTGCCCAAGATACCGAGAGGAGAATGGAGGAGAAGGGATTGCGGCGTGGCCATCCCCCCGGGGGGTGATTTCCTGCTTTCTATGTCTCTGTCTCTCTCTGTCTGTCTGGCGAGCGCACGAGCCCTATAGCAAAAACCTCTCCAAAAAAAGAAAAAAAAAAAGGAAAAATTACCAAATAAAAAATGAGACAGGGGCAGAGAGAGACAGAGAACTCAGAGACACAGAGACAGGGATAGAAGGCCAGAGGTGCTCCCTACCACACTAGATTTGCTTGCTGGAGGCTGAATTACGAGTAGAAAATCTTCATTTCGCCTGTGCCCTGAAATATCTTGTTCCCAGTATCCATGTGGAATCTTATCAGAGAATGGCTCAACTCTCCTGCCTGGGAGAAAGAAGTAGAAGGGCTTATTAAGAAAACAAAAGATGGAGCTGAGAGCCAGAGAGAAATTCTACCTTTAAAAAAATCGTAAAAAGGAAAAATTACCAAAAAAATATGAGACAGGAGCAGAGAGAGTCAGAGACCTCAGAGACACAGAGACAGGGATAGAAGGCCAGAGGGGATCCCTACCACACTAGCTTTGCTTGCTGGAGGCTGAATTATGACTAGAAAATCTTCATTTCGCCTCTGCTCTGAAATATCTAGTTCCCAGTATCCATGTGGAATCTTCTCAGAGAATGGCTCAACTCTCCTGCCTGGGAGAAAGGAGCAGAAGGGCTTATTAACAAAACAAAAGATGGAGCTGAGAGACAGAGAGAAATTCTACTTTTAAAAAATCGTAAAAAGGAAAAATTACCAAAAAAAAATGAGGAGACAGGATCAGAGAGAGACAGAGTCCTCAGAGACACAGAGACAGGGATAGAAGGCCAGAGTGGCTCCCTACCACACTAGCTTTGCTTGCTGGAGGCTGAATTATGAGTAGAAAATCTTCATTTCGCCTGTGCCCTGAAATATCTAGTTCCCAGTATCCATGTGGAATCTTCTCAGAGAATGGCTCAACTCTCCTGCCTGGGAGAAAGGAGCAGAACGGCTTATTAACAAAACAAAAGATGGAGCTGAGAGCCAGAGAGAAATTCTACCTTTAAAAAAATCGTAAAAAGGAAAAATTACCAAAAATATAGGAGGAGACTGGAGCAGAGAGAGACAGAGACCTCAGAGACACAGAGACAGGGATAGAAGGCCAGAGGGGCTCCCTACCACACTAGCTTTGCTTGCTGGAGGCTGAATTATGAGTAGAAAATCTTCATTTCGCTTGTGCCCTGAAATATCTAGTTACCAGTATCCATGTGGAATCTTCTCAGAGAATGGCTCAACTCTCCTGCCTGGGAGAAATGAGCAGAAGGGCTTCTTAACAAAATAAAAGATGGAGCTGAGAGCCAGAGAGAAATTCTACCTTTAAAAATATTGTAAAAAGTAAAAATTACCAAAAAAATAGCAGGAGACTGGAGCAGAGAGAGACAGAGACCTCAGAGACACAGAGACAGGGATAGAAGGCCATAGGGGCTCCCTACCACACTAGCTTTGCTTGCTGGAGGCTGAATTATGAGTAGAAAATCTTCATTTCGAATGAGCCCTGAAATATCTAGTTCCCAGTATCCATGTGGAAACTTCTCAGAGAATGGCTCAACTCTCCTGCCTGGAAGAAAGGAGCAGAAGGGCTTATTAACAAAACAAAAGAGGGAGCTGAGAGCCAGAGAGAAATTCTACCTTTAAAAAAATCGTAAAAAGGAAAAATTACCAAAAAAATAGGAGGAGACTGGAGCAGAGAGATACAGAGACCTCAGAGACACAGAGACAGGGATAGAAGGCCAGAGGGGCTCCCTACCACACTAGCTTTGCTTGCTGGAGGCTGAATTATGAGTAGAAAATCTTCATTTCGCCTGTACCCTGAAATATCTAGTTCCCAGTATCCATGTGGAATCTTCTCTGAGAATGGCTAAACGCTCCTGCCAGGGAGAAAGGACCAGAAGGGCTTATTAACAAAACAAAAGATGGAGCTGAGAGCCAGAGAGAAATTCTACCTTTAAAAAAATCTTAAAAAGGAAAAATTACCAAAAAAAAATGAGGAGACAGGAACAGAGAGAGACAGAGACCTCAGAGACACAGAGACAGGGATAGAAGGCCAGAGGGGCTCCCTACCACACTAGCTTTGCTTGTTGGATGCTGAATTATGAGTAGAAAATCTTCATTTCGCCTGTGCCCTGAAATATCTAGTTCCCAGTATCCATGTGGAATCTTCTCAGAGAATGGCTCAACTCTCCTGCCTGGGAGAAAGGAGCAGAAGGGCTTATTAACAAAACAAAAGATGGAGCTGAGAGCCAGAGAGAAATTCTACCTTTAAAAAAATCGTAAAAAGGAAAAATTACCAAAAAAATATGAGACAGGAGCAGAGAGAGTCAGAGACCTCAGAGACACAGAGACAGGGATAGAAGGCCAGAGGGGATCCCTACCACACTAGCTTTGCTTGCTGGAGGCTGAATTATGAGTAGAAAATCTTCATTTCGCCTCTGCCCTGAAATATCTAGTTCCCAGTATCCATGTGGAATCTTCTCAGAGAATGGCTCAACTCTCCTGCCTGGGAGAAAGAAGCAGAAGGGCTTATTAAGAAAACAAAAGATGGAGCTGAGAGCCACAGAGAAATTCTACCTTTAAAAAAATCGTAAAAAGGAAAAATTACCAAAAAAATATGAGACAGGAGCAGAGAGAGACAGAGACCTCAGAGACACAGAGACAGGGATAGAAGGCCAGAGGGGATCCCTACCACACTAGCTTTGCTTGCTGGAGGCTGAATTATGAGTAGAAAATCTTCATTTCGCCTGTGCCCTGAAATATCTTGTTCCCAGTATACATGTGGAATCTTCTCAGAGAATGGCTCAACTCTCCTGCCTGGGAGAAAGGAGCAGAAGGGCTTATTAACAAAACAAAAGATGGAGCTGAGAGCCAGAGAGAAATTCTACCTTTAAAAAAATCGTAAAAAGGAAAAATTACCGGGACCAGCAGTTCGCGTAATGGCTATGTCGCTGGACTCCCACGTTGTCGACTGCGGTTCGAGTCCCGGACCCGGCGGCTTAAACTCACGCCGGGCGTGTGTGCGTGCGTGCCCAAGATACCGAGAGGAGAATGGAGGAGAAGGGATTGCGGCGTGGCCATCCCCCCGGGGGGTGATTTCCTGCTTTCTATGTCTCTGTCTCTCTCTGTCTGTCTGGCGAGCGCACGAGCCCTATAGCAAAAACCTCTCCAAAAAAAGAAAAAAAAAAAGGAAAAATTACCAAATAAAAAATGAGACAGGGGCAGAGAGAGACAGAGAACTCAGAGACACAGAGACAGGGATAGAAGGCCAGAGGTGCTCCCTACCACACTAGATTTGCTTGCTGGAGGCTGAATTACAAGTAGAAAATCTTCATTTCGCCTGTGCCCTGAAATATCTTGTTCCCAGTATCCATGTGGAATCTTATCAGAGAATGGCTCAACTCTCCTGCCTGGGAGAAAGAAGTAGAAGGGCTTATTAAGAAAACAAAAGATGGAGCTGAGAGCCAGAGAGAAATTCTACCTTTAAAAAAATCGTAAAAAGGAAAAATTACCAAAAAAATATGAGACAGGAGCAGAGAGAGTCAGAGACCTCAGAGACACAGAGACAGGGATAGAAGGCCAGAGGGGATCCCTACCACACTAGCTTTGCTTGCTGGAGGCTGAATTATGAGTAGAAAATCTTCATTTCGCCTGTGCCCTGAAATATCTAGTTCCCAGTATCCATGTGGAATCTTCTCAGAGAATGGCTCAACTCTCCTGCCTGGGAGAAAGGAGCAGAAGGGCTTATTAAGAAAACAAAATATGGAGCTGAGAGCCAGAGAGAAATTCTACCTTTAAAAAAATCGTAAAAAGGAAAAATTACCAAAAAAATATTAGACAGGAGCAGAGAGAGACAGAGACCTCAGAGACACAGAGACAGGGATAGAAGGCCAGAGGGGATCCCTACCACACTAGCTTTGCTTGCTGGAGGCTGAATTATGAGTAGAAAATCTTCATTTCGCCTGTGCCCTGAAATATCTAGTTCCCAGTATCCATGTGGAATCTTCTCAGAGAATGGCTCAACTCTCCTGCCTGGGAGAAAGGAACAGAAGGGCTTATTAACAAAACAAAAGATGGAGCTGAGAGCCAGAGAGAAATTCTACCTTTAAAAAAATCGTAAAAAGGAAAAATTACCGGGACCAGCAGTTCGCGTAATGGCTATGTCGCTGGACTCCCACGTAGTGGACCGCGGTTCGAGTCCCGGACACGGCGGCTTAAACTCACGCCGGGCGTGTGTGCGTGCGTGCCCAAGATACCGAGAGGAGAATGGAGGAGAAGGGATTGCGGCGTGGCCATCCCCCCGGGGGGTGATTTCCTGCTTTCTATGTCTCTGTCTCTCTCTGTCTGTCTGGCGAGCGCACGAGCCCTATAGCAAAAACCTCTCCAAAAAAAGAAAAAAAAAAAAGGAAATATTACCAAAAAAAATGAGACAGGGGCAGAGAGAGACAGAGAACTCAGAGACACAGAGACAGGGATAGAAGGCCAGAGGTGCTCCCTACCACACTAGCTTTGCTTGCTGGAGGCTGAATTATGAGTAGAAAATCTTCATTTCGCCTGTGCCCTGAAATATCTCTTTCCCAGTATCCATGTGGAATCTTCTCAGAAAAAGGCTCAACTCTCCTGCCTGGGAGAAGGGAGCAGAAGGGCTTATTAACAAAACAAAAGATGGAGCTGAGAGCCAGAGAGAAATTCTACCTTTAAAAAAATCTTAAAAACGAAAAATTACCAAAAAAATTGAGGAGACAGGAGCAGAGAGAGACAGAGACCTCAGAGACACAGAGACAGGGATAGAAGGCCAGAGGGGATCCCTACCACACTAGCTTTGCTTGCTGGAGGCTGAATTATGAGTAGAAAATCTTCATTTCGCCTCTGCCCTGAAATATCTAGTTCCCAGTATCCATGTGGAATCTTCTCAGAGAATGGCTCAACTCTCCTGCCTGGGAGAAAGAAGCAGAAGGGCTTATTAAGAAAACAAAAGATGGAGCTGAGAGCCAGAGAGAAATTCTACCTTTAAAAAAATCGTAAAAAGGAAAAATTACCAAAAAAATATGAGACAGGAGCAGAGAGAGACAGAGACCTTAGTTTCACAGAGACAGGGATAGAAGGCCAGAGGGGATCCCTACCACACTAGCTTTGCTTGCTGGAGGCTGAATTATGAGTAGAAAATCTTCATTTCGCCTGTGCCCTGAAATATCTAGTTCCCAGTATCCATGTGGAATCTTCTCAGAGAATGGCTCAACTCTCCTGCCTGGGAGAAAGAAGCAGAAGGGCTTATTAACAAAACAAAAGATGGAGCTGAGAGCCAGAGAGAAATTCTACCTTTAAAAAATCGTAAAAAGGAAAAATTACCGGGACCAGCAGTTCGCGTAATGGCTATGTCGCTGGACTCCCACGTAGTCGACCGCGGTTCGAGTCCCGGACCCGGCGGCTTAAATTCACGCCGGGCGTGTGTGCGTGCGTGCCCAAGATACCGAGAGGAGAATGGAGGAGAAGGGATTGCGGCTTGGCCATCCCCCCGGGGGGTGATTTCCTGCTTTCTATGACTCTGTCTCTCTTTGTCTGTCTGGCGAGCGCACGAGCCCTATAGCAAAAACCTCTCCAAAAAAAGAAAAAAAAAAAAAGGAAAAATTAACAAAAAAATAATGAGACAAGGGCAGAGAGAGACAGAGAACTCAGAGACACAGAGACAGGGATAGGAGGCCAGAGGTGCTCCCTACCACACTAGCTTTGCTTGCTGGAGGCTGAATTATGAGTAGAAAATCTTCATTTCGCCTGTGCCCTGAAATATCTATTTCCCAGTATCCATGTGGAATCTTCTCAGAAAAAGGCTCAACTCTCCTGCCTGTGAGAAGGGAGCAGAAAGGCTCATTAACAAAACAAAAGATGGAGCTGAGAGCCAGAGAGAAATTCTAACTTTAAAAAAATCTTAAAAACGAAAAATTACCAAAAAAATTGAGGAGACAGGAGCAGAGAGAGACAGAGACCTCAGAGACACAGAGACAGGGATAGAAGGCCAGAGGGGATCCCTACCACACTAGCTTTGCTTGCTGGAGGCTGAATTATGACTAGAAAATCTTCATTTCGCCTCTGCTCTGAAATATCTAGTTCCCAGTATCCATGTGGAATCTTCTCAGAGAATGGCTCAACTCTCCTGCCTGGGAGAAAGGAGCAGAAGGGCTTATTAACAAAACAAAAGATGGAGCTGAGAGACAGAGAGAAATTCTACTTTTAAAAAATCGTAAAAAGGAAAAATTACCAAAAAAAAATGAGGAGACAGGATCAGAGAGAGACAGAGTCCTCAGAGACACAGAGACAGGGATAGAAGGCCAGAGTGGCTCCCTACCACACTAGCTTTGCTTGCTGGAGGCTGAATTATGAGTAGAAAATCTTCATTTCGCCTGTGCCCTGAAATATCTAGTTCCCAGTATCCATGTGGAATCTTCTCAGAGAATGGCTCAACTCTCCTGCCTGGGAGAAAGGAGCAGAAGGGCTTATTAACAAAACAAAAGATGGAGCTGAGAGCCAGAGAGAAATTCTACCTTTAAAAAAATCGTAAAAAGGAAAAATTACCAAAAATATAGGAGGAGACTGGAGCAGAGAGAGACAGAGACCTCAGAGACACAGAGACAGGGATAGAAGGCCAGAGGGGCTCCCTACCACACTAGCTTTGCTTGCTGGAGGCTGAATTATGAGTAGAAAATCTTCATTTCGCTTGTGCCCTGAAATATCTAGTTACCAGTATCCATGTGGAATCTTCTCATAGAATGGCTCAACTCTCCTGCCTGGGAGAAATGAGCAGAAGGGCTTCTTAACAAAACAAAAGATGGAGCTGAGAGCCAGAGAGAAATTCTACCTTTAAAAAAAATTGTAAAAAGTAAAAATTACCAAAAAAATAGCAGGAGACTGGAGCAGAGAGAGACAGAGACCTCAGAGACACAGAGACAGGGATAGAAGGCCATAGGGGCTCCCTACCACACTAGCTTTGCTTGCTGGAGGCTGAATTATGAGTAGAAAATCTTCATTTCGCCTGAGCCCTGAAATATCTAGTTCCCAGTATCCATGTGGAAACTTCTCAGAGAATGGCTCAACTCTCCTGCCTGGAAGAAAGGAGCAGAAGGGCTTATTAACAAAACAAAAGAGGGAGCTGAGAGCCAGAGAGAAATTCTACCTTTAAAAAAATCGTAAAAAGGAAAAATTACCAAAAAAATAGGAGGAGACTGGAGCAGAGAGAGACAGAGACCTCAGAGACACAGAGACAGGGATAGAAGGCCAGAGGGGCTCCCTACCACACTAGCTTTGCTTGCTGGAGGCTGAATTATGAGTAGAAAATCTTCATTTCGCCTGTACCCTGAAATATCTAGTTCCCAGTATCCATGTGGAATCTTCTCTGAGAATGGCTAAACGCTCCTGCCAGGGAGAAAGGAGCAGAAGGGCTTATTAACAAAACAAAAGATGGAGCTGAGAGCCAGAGAGAAATTCTACCTTTAAAAAAATCTTAAAAAGGAAAAATTACCAAAAAAAAATGAGGAGACAGGAACAGAGAGAGACAGAGACCTCAGAGACACAGAGACAGGGATAGAAGGCCAGAGGGGCTCCCTACCACACTAGCTTTGCTTGTTGGATGCTGAATTATGAGTAGAAAATCTTCATTTCGCCTGTGCCCTGAAATATCTAGTTCCCAGTATCCATGTGGAATCTTCTCAGAGAATGGCTCAACTCTCCTGCCTGGGAGAAAGGAGCAGAAGGGCTTATTAACAAAACAAAAGATGGAGCTGAGAGCCAGAGAGAAATTCTACCTTTAAAAAAATCGTAAAAAGGAAAAATTACCAAAAAAATATGAGACAGGAGCAGAGAGAGTCAGAGACCTCAGAGACACAGAGACAGGGATAGAAGGCCAGAGGGGATCCCTACCACACTAGCTTTGCTTGCTGGAGGCTGAATTATGAGTAGAAAATCTTCATTTCGCCTCTGCCCTGAAATATCTAGTTCCCAGTATCCATGTGGAATCTTCTCAGAGAATGGCTCAACTCTCCTGCCTGGGAGAAAGAAGCAGAAGGGCATATTAAGAAAACAAAAGATGGAGCTGAGAGCCAGAGAGAAATTCTACCTTTAAAAAAATCGTAAAAAGGAAAAATTACCAAAAAAATATGAGACAGGAGCAGAGAGAGACAGAGACCTCAGAGACACAGAGACAGGGATAGAAGGCCAGAGGGGATCCCTACCACACTAGCTTTGCTTGCTGGAGGCTGAATTATGAGTAGAAAATCTTCATTTCGCCTGTGCCCTGAAATATCTTGTTCCCAGTATACATGTGGAATCTTCTCAGAGAATGGCTCAACTCTCCTGCCTGGGAGAAAGGAGCAGAAGGGCTTATTAACAAAACAAAAGATGGAGCTGAGAGCCAGAGAGAAATTCTACCTTTAAAAAAATCGTAAAAAGGAAAAATTACCGGGACCAGCAGTTCGCGTAATGGCTATGTCGCTGGACTCCCACGTTGTCGACCGCGGTTCGAGTCCCGGACCCGGCGGCATAAACTCACGCCGGGCGTGTGTGCGTGCGTGCCCAAGATACCGAGAGGAGAATGGAGGAGAAGGGATTGCGGCGTGGCCATCCCCCCGGGGGGTGATTTCCTGCTTTCTATGTCTCTGTCTCTCTCTGTCTGTCTGGCGAGCGCACGAGCCCTATAGTAAAAACCTCTCCAAAAAAAGAAAAAAAAAAAGGAAAAATTACCAAAAAAAAATGAGACAGGGGCAGAGAGAGACAGAGAACTCAGAGACACAGAGACAGGGATAGAAGGCCAGAGGTGCTCCCTACCACACTAGCTTTGCTTGCTGGAGGCTGAATTATGAGTAGAAAATCTTCATTTCGCCTGTGCCCTGAAATATCTTGTTCCCAGTATCCATGTGGAATCTTATCAGAGAATGTCTCAACTCTCCTGCCTGGGAGAAAGAAGCAGAAGGGCTTATTAAGAAAACAAAGGATGGAGCTGAGAGCCAGAGAGAAATTCTACCTTTAAAAAATGCATAAATAGGAAAAATTACCAAAAAAATATGAGACAGGAGCAGAGAGAGACAGAGACCTCAGAGACACAGAGACAGGGATAGAATGCCAGAGGGCCTCCCTACCACACTAGCTTTGCTTGCTGGAGGCTGAATTATGAGTAGAAAATCTTCATTTCGCCTGAGCCCTGAAATATCTATTTCCCAGTATCCATGTGGAAACTTCTCAGAGAATGGCTCAACTCTCCTGCCTGGGAGAAAGGAGCAGAAGGGCTTATTAACAAAACAAAAGATGGAGCTGAGAGCCAGAGAGAAATTCTACCTTTAAAAAAATCGTAAAAAGGAAAAATTACCAAAAAAATAGGAGGAGACTGGAGCAGAGAGAGACAGAAACCTCAGAGACACAGAGACAGGGATAGAAGGCCAGAGGGGCTCCCTACCACACTAGCTTTGCTTGCTGGAGGCTGAATTATGAGTAGAAAATCTTCATTTCGCCTGTACCCTGAAATATCTAGTTCCCAGTATCCATGTGGAATCTTCTCTGAGAATGGCTAAACTCTCCTGCCTGGGAGAAAGGAGCAGAAGGGCTTATTAACAAAACAAAAGATGGAGCTGAGAGCCAGAGAGAAATTCTACCTTTAAAAAAATCTTAAAAAGGAAAAATTACCAAAAAAAATTGAGGAGACAGGAACAGAGAGAGACAGAGACCTTAGAGACACAGGGACAGGGATAGAAGGCCAGAGGGGCTCCCTACCACACTAGCTTTGCTTGCTGGAGGCTGAATTATGAGTAGAAAATCTTCATTTCGCCTGTGCCCTGAAATATCTAGTTCCCAGTATCCATGTGGAATCTTCTCAGAGAATGGCTCAACTCTACTGCCTGGGAGAAAGGAGCAGAAGGGCTTATTAACAAAACAAAAGATGGAGCTGAGAGCCAGAGAGAAATTCTACCTTTAAAAAAATCGTAAAAAGGAAAAATTACCGGGACCAGCATTTCGCGTAATGGCTATGTCGCTGGACTCCCACGTAGTCGACCGCGGTTCGAGTCCCGGACCCGGCGGCTTAAACTCACGCCGGGCGTGTGTGCGTGCGTGCCCAAGATACCGAGAGGAGAATGGAGGAGAAGGGATTGCGGCGTGGCCATCCCCCCGGGGGGTGATTTCCTGCTTTCTATGTCTCTGTCTCTCTCTGTCTGTCTGGCGAGCGCACGAGCCCTATAGCAAAAACCTCTCCAAAAAAAGAAAAAAAAAAAAGGAAAAATTACCAAAAAAAAAATGAGACAGGAGCAGCGAGAGACAGAGAACTCAGAGACAGAGAGACAGGGATAGAAGGCCAGAGGTGCTCCCTACCACACTAGATTTGCTTGCTGGAGGCTGAATTATGAGTAGAAAATCTTCATTTCGCCTGTGCCCTGAAATATCTTGTTCCCAGTATCCATGTGGAATCTTATCAGAGAATGGCTCAACTCTCCTGCCTGGGAGAAAGAAGCAGAAGGGCTTATTAAGAAAACAAAAGATGGAGCTGAGAGCAAGAGAGAAATTCTACCTTTAAAAAAATCGTAAAAAGGAAAAATTACCAAAAAAATATGAGACAGGAGCAGAGAGAGTCAGAGACCTCAGAGACACAGAGACAGGGATAGAAGGCCAGAGGGGATCCCTACCACACTAGCTTTGCTTGCTGGAGGCTGAATTATGAGTAGAAAATCTTCATTTCGCCTCTGCCCTGAAATATCTAGTTCCCAGTATCCATGTGGAATCTTCTCAGAGAATGGCTCAACTATCCTGCCTGGGAGAAAGAAGCAGAAGGGCTTATTAAGAAAACAAAATATGGAGCTGAGAGCCAGAGAGAAATTCTACCTTTAAAAAAATAGTAAAAAGGAAAAATTACCAAAAAAATATGAGACAGGAGCAGAGAGAGACAGAGACCTCAGAGACACAGAGACAGGGATAGAAGGCCAGAGGGGATCCCTACCACACAAGCTTTGCTTGCTGGAGGCTGAATTATGAGTAGAAAATCTTCATTTCGCCTGTGCCCTGAAATATCTAGTTCCCAGTATCCATGTGGAATCTTCTCAGAGAATGGCTCAACTCTCCTGCCTGGGAGAAAGGAACAGAAGGGCTTATTAACAAAACAAAAGATGGAGCTGAGAGCCAGAGAGAAATTCTACCTTTAAAAAAATCGTAAAAAGGAAAAATTACCGGGACCAGCAGTTCGCGTAATGGCTATGTCGCTGGACTCCCACGTAGTCGACCGCGGTTCGAGTCCCGGACCCGGCGGCTTAAACTCACGCTGGGCGTGTGTGCGTGCGTGCCCAAGATACCGAGAGGAGAATGGAGGAGAAGGGATTGCGGCGTGGCCATCCCCCCGGGGGGTGATTTCCTGCTTTCTATGTCTCTGTCTCTCTCTGTCTGTCTGGCGAGCGCACGAGCCCTATAGCAAAAACCTCTCCAACAAAAGAAAAAAAAAAAAAAGGAAAAATTACCAAAAAAAAAATGAGACAGGGGCAGAGAGAGACAGAGAACTCAGAGACACAGAGAAAGGGATAGAAGGCCAGAGGTGCTTCCTACCACACTAGCTTTGCTTGCTGGAGGCTGAATTATGAGTAGAAAATCTTCATTTCGCCTGTGCCCTGAAATATCTTGTTCCCAGTATCCATGTGGAATCTTATCAGAGAATGGCTCAACTCTCCTGCCTGGGAGAAAGAAGCAGAAGGGCTTATTAAGAAAACAAAAGATGGAGCTGAGAGCCAGAGAGAAATTCTACCTTTAAAAAAATCGTAAAAAGGAAAAATTCCAAAAAAATATGAGACAGGAGCAGAGAGAGACAGAGACCTCAGAGACACAGAGACAGGGATAGAAGGCCAGAGGGGCTCCCTACCACACTAGCTTTGCTTGCTGGAGGCTGAATTATGAGTAGAAAATCTTCATTTCGCCTGTGCCCTGAAATATCTAGTTCCCAGTATACATGTGGAATCTTCTCAGAGAATGGCTCAACTCTCCTGCCTGGGAGAAAGGAGCAGAAGGGCTTATTAACAAAACAAAAGATGGAGCTGAGAGCCAGAGAGAAATTCTACCTTTAAAAAAATCGTAAAAAGGAAAAATTACCGTGACCAGCAGTTCGCGTAATGGCTATGTCGCTGGACTCCCACGTAGTGGACCGCGGTTCAAGTCCCGGACCCGGCCGCTTAAACTCACGCCGGGCGTGTGTGCGTGCGTGCCCAAGATACCGAGAGGAGAATGGAGGAGAAGGGATTGCGGCGTGGCCATCCCCCCGGGGGGTGATTTCCTGCTTTCTATGTCTCTGTCTCTCTCTGTCTGTCTGGCGAGCGCACGAGCCGTATAGCAAAAACCTCTCCAAAAAAAGAAAAAAAAAAAAGGAAAAATTACCAAAAAAAAAATGAGACAGGGGCAGAGAAAGACAGAGAACTCAGAGACACAGAGACAGGGATAGAAGGCCAGAGGTGCTCCCTACCACACTAGCTTTGCTTGCTGGAGGCTGAATTATGAGTAGAAAATCTTCATTTCGCCTGTGCCCTGAAATATCTTGTTCCCAGTATCCATGTGGAATCTTATCAGAGAATGGCTCAACTCTCCTGCCTGGGAGAAAGAAGCAGAAGGGCTTATTAAGAAAACAAAGGATGGAGCTGAGAGCCAGAGAGAAATTCTACCTTTAAAAAAAGCGTAAAAAGGAAAAATTACCAAAAAAATATGAGACAGGAGCAGAGAGAGACAGAGACCTCAGAGACACAGAGACAGGGATAGAAGGCCAGAGGGGCTCCCTACCACACAAGCTTTGCTTGCTGGAGGCTGAATTATGAGTAGAAAATCTTCATTTCGCCTGTGCCCTGAATTATCTAGTTCCCAGTATCCATGTGGAATCTTCCCAGAGAATGGCTCAACTCTCCTGCCTGGGAGAAAGAAGCAGAAGGGCTTATTAAGAAAATAAAAGATGGAGCTGAGAGCCCGAGAGAAATTCCACCTTTAAAAAAATCGTAAAACGGAAAAATTAACAAAAAAAATGAGACAGGAGCAGAGAAAGACAGAGACCTCAGAGACACAGAGACAGGGATAGAATGCCAGAGGGCCTCCCTACCACACTAGCTTTGCTTGCTGGAGGCTGAATTATGAGTAGAAAATCTTCATTTCGCCTGTGCCCTGAAATATCTAGTTCCCAGTATCCACGTGGAATCTTCTCAGAGAATGGCTCAACTCTCCTGCCTGGGAGAAAGGAGCAGAAGGGCTTATTAACAAAACAAAAGATGGAGCTGAGAGCCAGAGAGAAATTCTACCTTTAAAAAAATCGTAAAGGGAAAAATTTCCAAAAAAAATGAGGAGACAAGAGCAGAGAGAGACAGAGACCTCAGAGACACAGAGACAGGGATAGAAGGCCAGAGGGGCTCCCTACCACACTAGCTTTGCTTGCTGGAGGCTGAAATATGAGTAGAAAATCTTCATTTCGCCTGTGCCCTGAAATATCTAGTTCCCAGTATCCATGTGGAATCTTCTCAGAGAATGGCTCAACTCTCCTTCCTGGGACAAAGGAGCAGAAGGGCTTATTAACAAAACAAAAGATGGAGCTGAGAGCCAGAGAGAAATTCTACCTTTAAAAAAATCGTAAAAAGGAAAAATTACCAAAAAAAAATGAAGAGACAGGAGCAGAGAGAGACAGAGACCTCAGAGACACAGAGACAGGGATAGAAGGCCAGAGGGGCTCCCTACCAAACTAGCTTTGCTTGCTGGAGGCTGAATTATGAGTAGAAAATCTTCATTTCGCCTGTGACCTGAAATATCTAGTTCCCAGTGTCCATGTGGAATCTTCTCAGAGAATGGCTCAACTCTCCTGCCTGGGAGAAAGGAGCAGAAGGGCTTATTAACAAAACAAAAGATGGAGTTGAGAGCCAGAGAGAAATTCTACCATTAAAAAATCGTAAAAAGGAAAAATTACCAAAAAAAATGAGGAGACAGTAGCAGAGAGGGACAGAGACCTCAGAGACACAGAGACAGGGATAAAAGGCCAGAGGGGGTACCTAACACACTAGCTTTGCTTGTTGGAGGCTGAATTATGAGTAGAAAATCTTCATTTCGCCTGTGCCCTGAAATATCTAGTTCTCTGTATCCATGTGGAATCTTCTCAGAGAATGGCTCAACTCTCCTGCCTGGGAGAAAGGAGCAGAAGGGCTTATTAACAAAACAAAAGATGGAGCTGAGAGCCAGAGAGAAATTCTACCTTTAAAATATCGTAAAAAGGAAAAATTACGACAAAAAAATGAGATAGGAGCAGAGAGATACAGAGACCTCAGAGACACAGAGATAGGGAAAGAAGGCCAGAGGGGCTCCCTACCACACTAGCTGTGCTTGCTGGAGGCTGAATTATGAGTAGAAAATCTTCATTTCGCCTCTGTCCTGAAATATCTAGTTCCCAGTATCCATGTGGAATCTTCTCAGAGAATGGCTCAACTCTCCTGCCTGGGAGAAAGGAGCAGAAGGGCTTATTAACAAAATAAAAGATGGAGCTGAGAGCCCGAGAGAAATTCCACCTTTAAAAAAATCGTAAAAAGGAAAAATTACCAAAAAAAAATGAGACAGGAGCAGAGAAAGACAGAGACCTCAGAGACACAGAGACAGGCATAGAAGGCCAGAGGGCCTCCCTACCACACTACCTTTGCTTGCTGGAGGGTGAATTATGAGTAGAAAATCTTCATTTCGCCTGTGCCCTGAAATATCTAGTTCCCAGTATCCACGTGGAATCTTCTCAGAGAATGGCTCAACTCTCCTGCCTGGGAGAAAGGAGCAGAAGTGCTTATTAACAAAACAAAAGATGGAGCTGAGAGCCCGAGAGAAATTCTACCTTTCAAAAAATCATAAAAAGGAAAAATTACAAAAAAAAAGAGGAGACAGGAGCAGAGAGAGACAGAGACCTCAGAGACACAGAGACAGGGATAGAAGGCCAGAGGGGCTCCCTACCACACTAGCTTTGCTTGCTGGAGGCTGAATTATGAGTAGAAAATCTTCATTTCGCCTGTGCCCTGAAATATCTAGTTACCAGTATCCATGTGGAATCTTCTCAGAGAATGGCTCAACTCTCCTGCCTGGGAGAAAGGAACAGAAGGGCTTATTAACAAAACAAAAGATGGAGCTGAGAGCCAGAGAGAAATTCTACCTTTAAAAAAATCGTAAAAAGGAAAAATTACCGGGACCAGCAGTTCGCGTAATGGCTATGTCGCTGGACTCCCACGTAGTCGACCGCGGTTCGAGTCCCGGACCCGGCGGCTTAAACTCACGCTGGGCGTGTGTGCGTGCGTGCCCAAGATACCGAGAGGAGAATGGAGGAGAAGGGATTGCGGCGTGGCCATCCCCCCGGGGGGTGATTTCCTGCTTTCTATGTCTCTGTCTCTCTCTGTCTGTCTGGCGAGCGCACGAGCCCTATAGCAAAAACCTCTCCAAAAAAAGAAAAAAAAAAAAAGGAAAAATTACCAAAAAAAAAAATGAGACAGAGGCAGAGAGAGACAGAGAACTCAGAGGCACAGAGACAGGGATAGAAGGCCAGAGGTGCTCCCTACCACACTAGCTTTGCTTGCTGGAGGCTGAATTATGAGTAGAAAATCTTCATTTCGCCTGTGCCCTGAAATATCTTGTTCCCAGTATCCATGTGGAATCTTATCAGAGAATGGCTCAACTCTCCTGCCTGGGAGAAAGGAGCAGAAGGGCTTATTAAGAAAACAAAAGATGGAGCTGAGAGCCAGAGAGAAATTCTACCTTTAAAAAAATCGTAAAAAGGAAACATTACCAAAAAAATATGAGACAGGAGCAGAGAGAGACAGAGACCTCAGAGACACAGAGACAGGGATAGAAGGCCAGAGGGGATCCCTACCACACTAGCTTTGCTTGCTGGAGGCTGAATTATGAGTAGAAAATCTTCATTTCGCCTGTGCCCTGAAATATCTAGTTCCCAGTATCCATGTGGAATCTTCTCAGAGAATGGCTCAACTCTCCTGCCTGGGAGAAAGAAGCAGAAGGGCTTATTAAGAAAACAAAAGATGGAGCTGAGAGCCAGAGAGAAATTCTACCTTTAAAAAAATCGTAAAAAGGAAAAATTACCAAAAAAATATGAGACAGGAGCAGAGAGAGACAGAGACCTCAGAGACACAGAGACAGGGATAGAAGGCCAGAGGGGATCCCTACCACACTAGCTTTGCTTGCTGGAGGCTGAATTATGAGTAGAAAATCTTCATTTCGCCTGTGCCCTGAAATATCTAGTTCCCAGTATCCATGTGGAATCTTCTCAGAGAATGGCTCAACTCTCCTGCCTGGGAGAAAGGAACAGAAGGGCTTATTAACAAAACAAAAGATGGAGCTGAGAGCCAGAGAGAAATTCTACCTTTAAAAAAATCGTAAAAAGGAAAAATTACCGGGACCAGCAGTTCGCGTAATGGCTATGTCGCTGGACTCCCACGTAGTCGACCGCGGTTCGAGTCCCGGACCCGGCGGCTTAAACTCACGCTGGGCGTGTGTGCGTGCGTGCCCAAGATACCGAGAGGAGAATGGAGGAGAAGGGATTGCGGCGTGGCCATCCCCCCGGGGGGTGATTTCCTGCTTTCTATGTCTCTGTCTCTCTCTGTCTCTCTGGCGAGCGCACGAGCCCTATAGCAAAAACCTCTCCAAAAAAAGAAAAAAAAAAAGGAAAAATTACCAAAAAAAAATGAGACAGGGGCAGAGAGAGACAGAGAACTCAGAGACACAGAGACAGGGATAGAAGGCCAGAGGTGCTCCCTACCACACTAGCTTTGCTTGCTGGAGGCTGAATTATGAGTAGAAAATCTTCATTTCGCCTGTGCCCTGAAATATCTTGTTCCCAGTATCAATGTGGAAACTTATCAGAGAATGGCTCAACTCTCCTGCCTGGGAGAAAGAAGCAGAAGGGCTTATTAAGAAAACAAAAGATGGAGCTGAGAGCCAGAGAGAAATTCTACCTTTAAAAAAATCGTAAAAAGGAAAAATTACCAAAAAAATATGAGACAGGAGCAGAGAGAGACAGAGACCTCAGAGACACAGAGACAGGGATAGAAGGCCAGAGGGGATCCCTACCACACTAGCTTTGCTTGCTGGAGGCTGAATTATGAGTAGAAAATCTTCATTTCGCCTGTGCCCTGAAATATCTAGTTCCCAGTATCCATGTGGAATCTTCTCAGAGAATGGCTCAACTCTCCTGCCTGGGAGAAAGGAACAGAAGGGCTTATTAACAAAACAAAAGATGGAGCTGAGAGCCAGAGAGAAATTCTACCTTTAAAAAAATCGTAAAAAGGAAAAATTACCGGGACCAGCAGTTCGCGTAATGGCTATGTCGCTGGACTCCCACGTAGTCGACTGCGGTTCGAGTCCAGGACCCGGCGGCTTAAACTCACGCTGGGCGTGTGTGCGTGCGTGCCCAAGATACCGAGAGGAGAATGGAGGAGAAGGGATTGCGGCGTGGCCATCCCCCCGGGGGGTGATTTCCTGCTTTCTATGTCTCTGTCTCTCTCTGTCTGTCTGGCGAGCGCACGAGCCCTATAGCAAAAACCTCTCCAAAAAAAGAAAAAAAAAAAAAGGAAAAATTACCAAAAAAAAAATGAGACAGGGGCAGAGAGAGACAGAGAACTCAGAGACACAGAGACAGGGATAGAAGGCCAGAGGTGCTCCCTACCACACTAGCTTTGCTTGCTGGAGGCTGAATTATGAGTAGAAAATCTTCATTTCGCCTGTGCCCTGAAATATCTTGTTCCCAGTACCAATGTGGAATCTTATCAGAGAATGGCTCAACTCTCCTGCCTGGGAGAAAGAAGCAGAAGGGCTTATTAAGAAAACAAAAGATGGAGCTGAGAGCCAGAGAGAAATTCTACCTTTAAAAAAATCGTAAAAAGGAAAAATTAAAAAAAAAATATGAGACAGGAGCAGAGAGAGACAGAGACCTCAGAGACACAGAGACAGGGATAGAAGGCCAGAGGGGATCCCTACCACACTAGCTTTGCTTGCTGGAGGCTGAATTATGAGTAGAAAATCTTCATTTCGCCTGTGCCCTGAAATATCTAGTTCCCAGTATCCATGTGGAATCTTCTCAGAGAATGGCTCAACTCTCCTGCCTGGGAGAAAGAAGCAGAAGGGCTTATTAAGAAAACAAAAGATGGAGCTGAGAGCCAGAGAGAAATTCTACCTTTAAAAAAATCGTAAAAAGGAAAAATTACCAAAAAAATATGAGACAGGAGCAGAGAGAGACAGAGACCTCAGAGACACAGAGACAGGGATAGAAGGCCAGAGGGGCTCCCTACCACACTAGCTTTGCTTGCTGGAGGCTGAATTATGAGTAGAAAATCTTCATTTCGCCTGTGCCCTGAAATATCTAGTTCCCAGTATCCATGTGGAATCTTCTCAGAGAATGGCTCAACTCTCCTGCCTGGGAGAAAGGAGCAGAAGGGCTTATTAACAAAACAAAAGATGGAGCTGAGAGCCAGAGAGAAATTCTACCTTTAAACAAACCTTAAAAAGGAAAAATTAACAAAAAAAATGAGATAGGAGCAGAGAGAGACAGAGAACTCAGAGACACAGAGACAGGGATAGAAGGCCAGAGGGGCCCCCTACCACACTAGCTTTGCTTTCTGGAGGCTGAATTATGAGTAGAAAATCTTCATTTCGCCTGTGCCCTGAAATATCTATTTCCCAGTATCCATGTGGAATCTTCTCAGAAAAAGGCTCAAATCTCCTGCCTGGGAGAAGGGAGCAGAAGGGCTTATTAACAAAACAAAAGATGGAGCTGAGAGCCCGAGAGAAATTCCACCTTTAAAAAAATCGTAAAACGGAAAAATTAACAAAAAAAAATGAGACAGGAGCAGAGAAAGACAGAGAACTCAGAGACACAGAGACAGGGATAGAATGCCAGAGGGCCTCCCTACCACACTAGCTTTGCTTGCTGGAGGCTGAATTATGAGTAGAAAATCTTCATTTCGCCTGTGCCCTGAAATATCTAGTTCCCAGTATCCACGTGGAATCTTCTCAGAGAATGGCTCAACTCTCCTGCCTGGGAGAAAGGAGCAGAAGGGCTTATTAACAAAACAAAAGATGGAGCTGAGAGCCAGAGAGAAATTCTACCTTTAAAAAAATCGTAAAGGGCAAAATTAACAAAAAAAAAGGGGAGACAAGAGCAGAGAGAGACAGAGACCTCAGAGACACAGAGACAGGGATAGAAGGCCAGAGGGGCTCCCTACCACACTAGCTTTGCTTGCTGGAGGCTGAAATATGAGTAGAAAATCTTCATTTCGCCTGTGCCCCGAAATATCTAGTTCCCAGTATCCATGTGGAATCTTCTCAGAGAATGGCTCAACTCTCCTGCCTGGGAGAAAGGAGCAGAAGGGCTTATTAACAAAACAAAAGATGGAGCTGAGAGCCAGAGAGAAATTCTACCTTTAAAAAAATCGTAAAAAGGAAAAATTACCACAAAAAAATGAGATAGGAGCAGAGAGATACAGAGACCTCAGAGACACAGAGACAGGGAAAGAAGGCCAGAGGGGCTCCCTACCACACTAGCTGTGCTTGCTGGAGGCTGAATTATGAGTAGAAAATCTTCATTTCGCCTCTGCCCTGAAATATCTAGTTCCCAGTATCCATGTGGAATCTTCTCAGAGAATGGCTCAACTCTCCTGCCTGGGAGAAAGGAGCAGAAGGGCTTATAAACAAAATAAAAGATGGAGCTGAGAGCCCGAGAGAAATTCCACCTTTAAAAAAATCGTAAAAAGGAAAAATTACCAAAAAAAAATGAGACAGGAGCAGAGAAAGACAGAGACCTCAGAGACACAGAGACAGGGATAGAAGGCCAGATGGCCTCCCTACCACACTAGCTTTGCTTGCTGGAGGCTGAATTATGAGTAGAAAATCTTCATTTCGCCTGTGCCCTGAAATATCTAGTTCCCAGTATCCACGAGGAATCTTCTCAGAGAATGGCTCAACTCTCCTGCCTGGGAGAAAGGAGCAGAAGTGCTTATTAACAAAACAAAAGATGGAGCTGAGAGCCCGAGAGAAATTCTACCTTTCAAAAAATCATAAAAAGGAAAAATTACAAAAAAAAAGAAGAGACAGGAGCAGAGAAAGACAGAGACCTCAGAGACACAGAGACAGGGATAGAAGGCCAGAGGGGCTCCCTACCACACTAGCTTTGCTTGCTGGAGGCTGAATTATGAGTAGAAAATCTTCATTTCGTCTGTGCCCTGAAATATCTAGTTCCCAGTATCCATGTGGAATCTTCTCAGAGAATGGCTCAACTCTCCTGCCTGGGAGAAAGGAGCAGAAGGGCTTATTAACAAAACAAAAGATGGAGCTGAGGGCCAGAGCGAAATTCTACCTTTAAAAAAACCGTAAAAAGGAAAAATTACCAAAAAATGAGGAGACAGGAGCAAGAGAGAGACAGAGACCTCAGAGACACAGAGACAGGGATAGAAGGCCAGAGGGCCTCCCTACCACACTAGCTTTGCTTGCTGGAGGCTGAATTATGAGTAGAAAATCTTCATTTCGCCTGTGCCCTGAAATATCTAATTCCCAGTATCGATGTGGAATCTTCTCAGAGAATGGCTCAACACTCCTGCCTGGGAGAAAGGAGCAGAAGGGCTTATTAACAAAACAAAAGATGGAGCTGAGAGCCAGAGAGAAATTCTACCTTTAAAAAAAACGTAAAAAGGAAAAATTACCAAAAAAAAATGAGGAGACAGGAGCAGAGAGAGACAGAGACCTCAGAGACACAGAGACAGGGATAGAAGGCCAGAGGGGCTCCCTACCACACTAGCTTTGCTTGCTGGAGGCTGAATTATGAGTAGAAAATCTTCATTTCGCCTGTGCCCTGAAATATATAGTTCCCAGTATCCATGTGAAATCTTCTCAGAGAATGGCTCAACTCTCCTGCCTGGGAGAAAGGAGCAGAAGTGCTTATTAACAAAAAAAAGATGGAGCTGAGAGCCAGAGAGAAATTCTACCTTTAAATAAATCGTAAAAAGGAAAAATTACCAAAAAAATTGAGGAGACAGGAGCAGAGAGAGACAGAGATCTCAGAGACACAGAGACAGGGATAGAAGGCCAGAGGGGCTCCCTACCACACTAGCTTTGCTTGCTGGAGGCTGAATTATGAGTAGAAAATCTTCATTTCTCCTGTGCCCTGAAATATCTTGTTCCCAGTATCCATGTGGAATCTTCTCAGAGAATGGCTCCACTCTCCTGCCTGGGAGAAAGGAGCAGAAGTGCTTATTAACAAAACAAAAGATGGAGCTGAGAGCCAGAGAGAAATTCTACCTTTAAACAAACCTTAAAAAGGAAAAATTAACAAAAAAAATGAGATAGGAACAGAGAGAGACAGAGAACTCAGAGACACAGAGACAGGGATAGAAGACCAGAGGGGCTCCCTACCACACTAGCTTTGCTTTCTGGAGGCTGAATTATGAGTAGAAAATCTTCATTTCGCCTGTGCCCTGAAATATCTATTTCCCAGTATCCATGTGGAATCTTCTCAGAAAAAGGCTCAACTCTCCTGCCTGGGAGAAGGGAGCAGAAGGGCTTATTAACAAAACAAAAGATGGAGCTGAGAGCCAGAGAGAAATTCTACCTTTAAAAAAATCGTAAAAATGAAAAATTACCAAAAAAAATGAGGAGACAGGAGCAGAGAGAGACAGAGACCTCAGAGACACAGAGACAGGGATAGAAGGTCAGAGGGGCTCCCTACCATCCTAGCTTTGCTTGCTGGAGGCTGAATTATGAGTAGAAAATCTTCATTTCGCCTGTGCCCTGAAATATCTAGTTCCCAGTATCCATGTGGAATCTTCTCAGGGAATGGCTCAACTCTCCTGCCTGGCAGAAAGGAGCAGAAGGGCTTATTAACAAAACAAAAGATGGAGCTGAGAGCCAGAGAGAAATTCTACCTTTAAAAAAATCGTAAAAAGAAAAACTAAGAAAAAAAAATGAGGAGACAGGAGCAGAGAGAAACAGAGACCTCAGAGACACAGAGACAGGGATAGAAGGCCAGAGGGGCTCCCTACCACACTAGCTTTGCTTGCTGGAGGCTGAATTATGAGTAGAAAATCTTCATTTCGCCTGTGCCCTGAAATATCTAGTTCCCAGTATCCATGTGGAATCTTCTCAGAGAATGGCTCAACTCTCCTGCCTGGGAGAAAGTTGCAGAAGGGCTTATTAACAAAACAAAAGATGGAACTGAGAGCCAGAGAGAAATTCTACCTTTAAAAAATCGTAAAAAGGAAAAATTGCAAAAAAAATGAGGAGACTGGAGCAGAGAGAGACAGAGACCCCAGAGACACAGAGACAGGGACAGAAGGCCACAGGGGCTCCCTACCACACAAGCTTTGCTTGCTGGAGGCTGAATTATGAGTAGAAAACCTTCATTTCGCCTGTGCCCTGAAATATCTAGTTCCCAGAATCCATGTGGAATCTTCTCAGAGAATGGCTCAATTCTCCTGCCTGGGAGAACGGAGCAGAAGGGCTTATTAACAAAACAAAAGATGGAGCTGAGAGCCAGAGAGAAATTCTACCTTTAAAAAAAATCTTAAAAAGAAAAAATTACCAAAAACAAATGAGGAGACAGGAGTAGAGAGAGACAGAGACCTCAGATACACAGAGAATTGGACAGAAGGCCAGAAGTGCTCCCTACCACACTACCTTTGCTTGCTGGAGGCTGAATTATGAGTAGAAAATCTTCATTTCGCCTGTGCCCTGAAATATCTAGTTCCCTGTATCCATGTGGAATCTTCTCAGAGAATGGCTCAACTCTCCTGCCTGGGAGAAAGGAGCAGAAGGGCTTATAAACAAAATAAAAGATGGAGCTGAGAGCCCGAGAGAAATTCCACCTTTAAAAAAATCGTAAAAAGGAAAAATTACCAAAAAAAATGAGACAGGAGCAGAGAAAGACAGAGACCTCAGAGACACAGAGACAGGGATAGAAGGCCAGAGGGCCTCCCTACCACACTAGCTTTGCTTGCTGGAGGCTGAATTATGAGTAGAAAATCTTCATTTCGCCTGTGCCCTGAAATATCTAGTTCCCAGTATCCACGTGGAATCTTCTCAGAGAATGGCTCAACTCTCCTGCCTGGGAGAAAGGAGCAGAAGTGCTTATTAACAAAACAAAAGATGGAGCTGAGAGCCCGAGAGAAATTCTACCTTTCAAAAAATCATAAAAAGGAAAAATTACAAAAAAAAAGAAGAGACAGGAGCAGAGAGAGACAGAGACCTCAGAGACACAGAGACAGGGATAGAAGGCCAGAGGGGCTCCCTACCACACTAGCTTTGCTTGCTGGAGGCTGAATTATGAGTAGAAAATCTTCATTTCGCCTGTGCCCTGAAATATCTAGTTCCCAGTATCCATGTGGAATCTTCTCAGAGATTGGCTCAACTCTCCTGCCTGGGAGAAAGGAGCAGAAGGGCTTATTAACAAAACAAAAGATGGAGCTGAGAGCCAGAGAGAAATTCTACCTTTATAAAAATCGTAAAAAGGATAAATTACCAAAAAAAAAGAAGAGACAGGTGCAGAGAGAGACAGAGACCTCAGGAACACAGAGACAGGGATAGAAGCCCAGAGGGGCTCCCTGCCACACAAGCTTTGCTTGATGGAGGCTGAATTATGAGTAGAAAATCTTCATTTCGCCTGTGCCCTGAAATATCTAGTTCCCAGTATCCATGTGGAAACTTCTCAGAGAATGGTTCAACTCTCCTGCCTGTGAGAAAGGAGCAGAAGGGCTTATTAACAAAACAAAAGATGGAGCTGAGAGCCAGAGAGAAATTCTACCTTTAAAAAAATCGTAAAAAGGAAAAATTACCAAAAAAAATGAGGAGACAGGGGCAGAGAGAGGCAGAGACCTCAGAGACACAGAGACAGGGATAGAAGGCCAGAGGGGCTCCCTACCACACTAGCTTTGCTTGCTGGAGGCTGAATTATGAGTAGAAAATCTTCATTTCGCCTGTGCCCTGAAATATCTAGTTCCCAGTATCCACGTGGAATCTTCTCAGAGAATGGCTCAACTCTCCTGCCTGGGAGAAAGGAGCAGAAGTGCTTATTAACAAAACAAAAGATGGAGCTGAGAGCCCGAGAGAAATTCTACCTTTCAAAAAATCATAAAAAGGAAAAATTACAAAAAAAAAGAAGAGACAGGAGCAGAGAGAGACAGAGACCTCAGAGACACAGAGACAGGGATAGAAGGCCAGAGGGGCTCCCTACCACACTAGCTTTGCTTGCTGGAGGCTGAATTATGAGTAGAAAATCTTCATTTCGCCTGTGAACTGAAATATCTAGTTCCCAGTATCCATGTGGAATCTTCTCAGAGAATGGCTCAACTCTCCTGCCTGGGAGAAAGGAGCAGAAGAGCTTATTAACAAAACAAAAGATGGAGCTGAGGGCCAGAGAGAAATTCTACCTTTAAAAAAATCGTAAAAAGGAAAAATTACCAAAAAATGAGGAGACAGGAGCAAGAGAGAGACAGAGACCTCAGAGACACAGCGACAGGGATAGAAGGCCAGAGGACCTCCCTACCACACTAGCTTTGCTTGCTGGAGGCTGAATTATGAGTAGAAAATCTTCATTTCGCCTGTGCCCTGAAATATCTTGTTCCCAGTATCCATGTGGAATCTTCTCAGAGAATGGCTCCACTCTCCTGCCTGGGAGAAAGGAGCAGAAGGGCTTATTAACAAAACAAAAGATGGAGCTGAGAGCCAGAGAGAAATTCTACCTTTAAACAAACCTTAAAAAGGAAAAATTAACAAAAAAAATGAGATAGGAACAGAGAGAGACAGAGAACTCAGAGACACAGAGACAGGGATAGAAGACCAGAGGGGCTCCCTACCACACTAGCTTTGCTTTCTGGAGGCTGAATTATGAGTAGAAAATCTTCATTTCGCCTGTGCCCTGAAATATCTATTTCCCAGTATCCATGTGGAATCTTCTCAGAAAAAGGCTCAACTCTCCTGCCTGGGAGAAGGGAGCAGAAGGGCTTATTAACAAAACAAAAGATGGAGCTGAGAGCCAGAGAGAAATTCTACCTTTAAAAAAATCGTAAAAAGGAAAAATTACCAAAAAAAATGAGGAGACAGGAGCAGAGAGAGACAGAGACCTCAGAGACACAAAGACAGGGATAGAAGGTCAGAGGGGCTCCCTACCATCCTAGCTTTGCTTGCTGGAGGCTGAATTATGAGTAGAAAATCATCATTTCGCCTGTGCCCTGAAATATCTAGTTCCCAGTATCCATGTGGAATCTTCTCAGAGAATGGCTCAACTCTCCTGCCTGGGAGAAAGGAGCAGAAGGGCTTATTAACAAAACAAAAGATGGAGCTGAGAGCCAGAGAGAAATTCTACCTTTAAAAAAATCGTAAAAAGGAAAAACTAAGAAAAAAAAATGAGGAGACAGGAGCAGAGAGAAACAGAGACCTCAGAGACACAGAGACAGGGATAGAAGGCCAGAGGGGCTCCCTACCACACTAGCTTTGCTTGCTGGAGGCTGAATTATGAGTAGAAAATCTTCATTTCGCCTGTGCCCTGAAATATCTAGTTCCCAGTATCCATGTGGAATCTTCTCAGAGAATGGCTCAACTCTCCTGCCTGGGAGAAAGTTGCAGAAGGGCTTATTAACAAAACAAAAGATGGAACTGAGAGCCAGAGAGAAATTCTACCTTTAAAAAATTGTAAAAAGGAAAAATTGCCAAAAAAAATGAGGAGACTGGAGCAGAGAGAGACAGAGACCCCAGAGACACAGAGACAGGGACAGAAGGCCACAGGGGCTCCCTACCACACAAGCTTTGCTTGCTGGAGGCTGAATTATGAGTAGAAAACCTTCATTTCGCCTGTGCCCTGAAATATCTAGTTCCCAGAATCCATGTGGAATCTTCTCAGAGAATGGCTCAATTCTCCTGCCTGGGAGAAAGGAGCAGAAGGGCTTATTAACAAAACAAAAGATGGAGCTGAGAGCCAGAGAGAAATTCTACCTTTAAAAAAAATCTTAAAAGGAAAAAATTACCAAAAACAAATGAGGAGACAGGAGTAGAGAGAGACAGAGACCTCAGATACACAGAGAAATGGACAGAAGGCCAGAGGTGCTCCCTACCACACTACCTTTGCTTGCTGGAGGCTGAATTATGAGTAGAAAATCTTCATTTCGCCTGTGCCCTGAAATATCTAGTTCCCTGTATCCATGTGGAATCTTCTCAGAGAATGGCTCAACTCTCCTGCCTGGGAGAAAGGAGCAGAAGGGCTTAGAAACAAAATAAAAGATGGAGCTGAGAGCCCGAGAGAAATTCCACCTTTAAAAAAATCGTAAAAAGGAAAAATTACCAAAAAAATATGAGACAGGAGTAGAGAAAGACAGAGACCTCAGAGACACAGAGACAGGGATAGAAGGCCAGAGGGCCTCCCTACCACACTAGCTTTGCTTGCTGGAGGCTGAATTATGAGTAGAAAATCTTCATTTCGCTTGTGCCCTGAAATATCTAGTTCCCAGTATCCACGTGGAATCTTCTCAGAGAATGGCTCAACTCTCCTGCCTGGGAGAAAGGAGCAGAAGTGCTTATTAACAAAACAAAAGATGGAGCTGAGAGCCCGAGAGAAATTCTACCTTTCAAAAAATCATAAAAAGGAAAAATTACAAAAAAAAAGAAGAGACAGGAGCAGAGAGAGACAGAGACCTCAGAGACACAGAGACAGGGATAGAAGGCCAGAGGGGCTCCCTACCACACTAGCTTTGCTTGCTGGAGGCTGAATTATGAGTAGAAAATCTTCATTTCGCCTGTGCCCTGAAATATCTAGTTCCCAGTATCCATGTGGAAACTTCTCAGAGATTGGCTCAACTCTCCTGCCTGGGAGAAAGGAGCAGAAGGGCTTATTAACAAAACAAAAGATGGAGCTGAGAGCCAGAGAGAAATTCTACCTTTATAAAAATCGTAAAAAGGATAAATTACCAAAAAAAATGAGGAGACAGGTGCAGAGAGAGACAGAGACCTCAGAGACACAGAGACAGGGATAGAAGCCCAGAGGGGCTCCCTGCCACACTAGCTTTGCTTGATGGAGGCTGAATTATGAGTAGAAAATCTTCATTTCGCCTGTGCCCTGAAATATCTAGTTCCCAGTATCCATGTGGAAACTTCTCAGAGAATGGTTCAACTCTCCTGCCTGGGAGAAAGGAGCAGAAGGGCTTATTAACAAAACAAAAGATGGAGCTGAGAGCCAGAGAGAAATTCTACCTTTAAAAAAAATCGTAAAAAGGAAAAATTACCAAAAAAAATGAGGAGACAGGGGCAGAGAGAGGCAGAGACCTCAGAGACACAGAGACAGGGATAGAAGGCCAGAGGGGCTCCCTACCACACTAGCTTTGCTTGCTGGAGGCTGAATTATGAGTAGAAAATCTTCATTTCTCGTGTGCCCTGAAATATCTAGTTCCCAGTATCCATGTGGAATCTTCTCAGAGAATGGCTCAATTCTCCTGCCTGGGAGAAAGGAGCAGAAGGGCTTCTTAACAAAAAAAAAAAGATGGAGCTGAGAGCCAGAGAGAAATTCTACCTTTAAAAAAATCGTAAAAAGGAAAAATTACAAAAAAAATGAGGAGACATGAGCAGAGAGAGACAGAGACCTCAGAGACACAGAGACAGGGATAGAAGTCCAGAGGGCCTCCCTACCACACTAGCTTTGCTTGCTGGAGGCTGAATTATGAGTAGAAAATCTTCATTTCGCCTGTGCCCTGAAATATCTAGTTCCCAGTATCCGTGTGGAATCTTCTCAGAGAATGGCTCAACTCTCCTGCCTGGGAGAAAGGAGCAGAAGGGCTTATTAACAAAACAAAAGATGGAGCTGAGAGCCAGAGAGAAATTCTAACTTTAAAAAAAATCTTAAAAAGGAAAAATTACCAAAAAAAAAGGAGGAGACTGGAGCAGAGAGAGACAGAGACCTCAGAGACACAGAGAAAGGGACAGAAGGCCAGAGGTGCTCCCTACCACACTACCTTTGCTTGCTGGAGGCTGATTTATGAGTAGAAAATCTTCATTTCGCCTGCGCCCTGAAATATCTAGTTCCCAGTATCCATGTGGAATCTTCTCAGAGAATGGCTCAACTCTCCTGCCTGGGAGAAAGGAGCAGAAGGGCTTATTAACCAAACAAAAGATGGAGCTGAGAGCCAGAGACAAATTCTACCTTTAAAAAAATCGTATAAAAGAAAACTTACCAAAAAAAATAACGAGACAGGAGCAGAGAGAGACAGAGACCGCAGAGACACAGAGACAGTGATAGAAGGCCAGAGGGGCTCCCTACCACACTAGCTTTGCTTTCTGTAGGCTGAATTATGAGTAGAAAATCTTCATTTCGTCTGTGCCCTGACATATCTAGTTCCAAGTATCCATGTAGAATCTTCTCAGAGAATGGCTCAACTCTCCTGCCTGGGAGAAAGGAGCAGAAGGGCTTATAAACAAAATAAAAGATGGAGCTGAGAGCCCGAGAGAAATTCCACCTTTAAAAAAATCGTAAAAAGGAAAAATTACCAAAAAAAATGAGACAGGAGCAGAGAAAGACAGAGACCTCAGAGACACAGAGACAGGGATAGAAGGCCAGAGGGCCTCCCTACCACACTAGCTTTGCTTGCTGGAGGCTGAATTATGAGTAGAAAATCTTCATTTCGCCTGTGCCCTGAAATATCTAGTTCCCAGTATCCACGTGGAATCTTCTCAGAGAATGGCTCAACTCTCCTGCCTGGGAGAAAGGAGCAGAAGTGCTTATTAACAAAACAAAAGATGGAGCTGAGAGCCCGAGAGAAATTCTACCTTTCAAAAAATCATAAAAAGGAAAAATTACAAAAAAAAAGAAGAGACAGGAGCAGAGAGAGACAGACACCTCAGAGACACAGAGACAGGGATAGAAGGCCAGAGGGGCTCCCTACCACACTAGCTTTGCTTGCTGGAGGCTGAATTATGAGTAGAAAATCTTCATTTCGCCTGTGCCCTGAAATATCTAGTTCCAAGTATCCATGTGGAATCTTCTCAGAGAATGGCTCAACTCTCCTGCCTGGGAGAAAGGAGCAGAAGGGCTTATTAACAAAACAAAAGATGGAGCTGAGGGCCAGAGAGAAATTCTACCTTTAAAAAAACCTTAAAATGGAAAAATTACCAAAAAATGAGGAGACAGGAGCAAGAGAGAGACAGAGACCTCAGAGACACAGCGACAGGGATAGAAGTCCAGAGGACCTCCCTACCACACTAGCTTTGCTTGCTGGAGGCTGAATTATGAGTAGAAAATCTTCATTTCGCCTGTGCCCTGAAATATCTAATTCCCAGTATCCATGTGGAATCTTCTCAGAGAATGGCTCAACTCTCCTGCCTGGGAGAAAGGAGCAGAAGGGCTTATTAACAAAACAAAAGATGGAGCTGAGAGCCAGAGAGAAATTCTACCTTTAAAAAAAACGTAAAAAGGAAAAATTACAAAAAAAAAATGAGGAGACAGGAGCAGAGAGAGACAGAGACCTCAGAGACACAGAGACAGGGATAAAAGTCCAGAGGGGCTCCCTACCACACTAGCTTTGCTTGCTGGAGGCTGAATTATGAGTAGAAAATCTTCATTTCGCCTGTGCCCTGAAATATCTAGTTCCCAGTATCCATGTGAAATCTTCTCAGAGAATGGCTCAACTCTCCTGCCTGGGAGAAAAGAGCAGAAGTGCTTATTAACAAAAAAAAGATGGAGCTGAGAGCCAGAGAGAAATTCTACCTTTAAATAAATCGTAAAAAGGAAAAATTACCAAAAAAATTGAGGAGACAGGAGCAGAGGGAGACAGAGATCTCAGAGACACAGAGACAGGGATAGAAGGCCAGAGGGGCTCCCTACCATCCTAGCTTTGCTTGCTGGAGGCTGAATTATGAGTAGAAAATCTTCATTTCGCCTGTGCCCTGAAATATCTAGTTCCCAGTATCCATGTGGAATCTTCTCAGAGAATGGCTCAACTCTCCTGCCTGGGAGAAAGTTGCAGAAGGGCTTATTAACAAAACAAAAGATGGAACTGAGAGCCAGAGAGAAATTCTACCTTTAAAAAATCGTAAAAAGGAAAAATTGCCAAAAAAAATGAGGAGACAGGAGCAGAGAGAGACAGAGACCCCAGAGACACAGAGACAGGGACAGAAGGCCAGAGGGGCTCCCTACCACACAAGCTTTGCTTGCTGGAGGCTGAATTATGAGTAGAAAACCTTCATTTCGCCTGTGCCCTGAAATATCTAGTTCCCAGAATCCATGTGGAATCTTCTCAGAGAATGGCTCAATTCTCCTGCCTGTGAGAAAGGAGCAGAAGGGCTTATTAACAAAACAAAAGATGGAGGTGAGAGCCAGAGAGAAATTCTACCTTTAAAAAAAATCTTAAAAAGAAAAAATTACCAAAAACAAATGAGGAGACAGGAGTAGAGAGAGACAGAGACCTCAGATACACAGAGAAATGGACAGAAGGCCAGAGGTGCTCCCTACCACACTACCTTTGCTTGCTGGAGGCTGAATTATGAGTAGAAAATCTTCATTTCGCCTGTGCCCTGAAATATCTAGATCCCAGTATCCATGTGGAATCTTCTCAGAGAATGGCTCAACTCTCCTGCCTGGGAGAAAGGAGCAGAAGGGCTTATTAACAAAACAAAAGATGGAGCTGAGAGGCAGAGAGAAATTTTACCTTTGAAAAAATCGTAAAAATGAAAAAATTACCAAAAAAAATGTTGAGACAGGAGCAAGAGAGAGACAGAGACCTCAGAGACACAGAGACAGGGATAGAAGGCCAGAGGGGCTCCCTACCAAACTAGCTTTGCTTTCTGTAGGCTGAATTATGAGTAGAAAATCTTCATTTCGCCTGTGCCCTGAAATATCTATTTCCCAGTATCCATGTGATATCTTCTCAGAGAATGGCTCAACTCTCCTGCCTGGGAGAAAGGAGCAGAAAGGCTTATTAACAAAACAAAAGATGGAGCTAAGAGCCAGAGAGAAATTGTACCTTTAAAAAAAATCCTAAAAAGGAAAAAATTACCAAAAAAATATGAGGAGACAGGAGCAGAGGGAGACAGAGACCTCAGAGACACAGAGACAGGGATAGAAGGACAGAGGGGCTCCCTACCACACTAGCTTTGCTTCCTGGATGCTGAATTATGAGTAGAAAATCTTCATTTCGCCTGTGCCCTGAAATATCTAGTTCCCAGTATCCATGTGGAATCTTCTCAGAGATTGGCTCAACTCTCCTGCCTGGGAGAAAGGAGCAGAAGGGCTTATTAACAAAACAAAAGATGGAGCTGAGAGCCAGAGAGAAATTCTAACTTTATAAAAATCGTAAAAAGGATAAATTACCAAAAAAAAATGAGGAGACAGGTGCAGAGAGAGACAGAGACCTCAGAGACACAGAGACAGGGATAGAAGCCCAGAGGGGCTCCCTGCACACTAGCTTTGCTTGATGGAAGCTGAATTATGAGTAGAAAATCTTCATTTCGCCTGTGCCCTGAAATATCTAGTTCCCAGTATCCATGTGGAAACTTCTCAGAGAATGGCTCAACTCTCCTGCCTGGGAGAAAGGAGCAGAAGGGCTTATTAACAAAACAAAAGATGGAGCTGAGAGCCAGAGAGAAATTCTACCTTTAAAAAAATCGTAAAAAGGAAAAATTACCAAAAAAAATGAGGAGACAGCGGCAGAGAGAGGCAGAGACCTCAGAGACACAGAGACAGGGATAGAAGGCCAGAGGGGCTCCCTACCACACTAGCTTTGCTTGCTGGAGGCTGAATTATGAGTAGAAAATCTTCATTTCTCCTGTGCCCTGAAATATCTTGTTCCCAGTATCCATGTGGAATCTTCTCAGAGAATGGCTCAATTCTCCTGCCTGGGAGAAAGGAGCAGAAGGGCTTCTTAACAAAACAAAAGATGGAGCTGAGAGCCAGAGAGAAATTCTACCTTTAAAAAAATCGTAAAAAGGAAAAATTACCAAAAAAAATGAGGAGACATGAGCAGAGAGAGACAGAGACCTCAGAGACACAGACACAGGGATAGAAGTCCAGAGGGCCTCCCTACCACACTAGCTTTGCTTGCTGGAGGCTGAATTATGAGTAGAAAATCTTCATTTCGCCTGTGCCCTGAAATATCTAGTTCCCAGTATCCATGTGGAATCTTCTCAGAGAATGGCTCAACTCTCCTGCCTGGGAGAAAGGAGCAGAAGGGCTTATTAACAAAACAAAAGATGGAGCTGAGAGCCAGAGAGAAATTCTACCTTTAAAAAAAAATCGTAAAAAGGAAAAATTACCAAAAAAAAGGAGGAGACAGGAGCAGAGAGAGACAGAGACCTCAGAGACACAGAGAAAGGGACAGAAGGCCAGAGGTGCTCCCTACCACACTACCTTTGCTTGCTGGAGGCTGAATTATGAGTAGAAAATCTTCATTTCGCCTGCGCCCTGAAATATCTAGTTCCCAGTATCCATGTGGAATCTTCTCAGAGAATGGCTCAACTCTCCTGCCTGGAGAAAGGATCAGAAGGGCTTATTAACAAAACAAAAGATGGAGCTTAGAGCCAGAGAGAAATTCTACCTTTAAAAAAATCATAAAAAAGGAAAAATTACCAAAAAAAAATAAGGAGACAGGAGCAGAGAGAGACAGAGACCTCAGAGACACAGAGACAGGGATAGAAGGCCAGAGGGGCTCCCTACCACACTAGCTTTGCTTGCTGGAGGCTGAATTATGAGTAGAAAATCTTCATTTCGCCTGTGCCCTGAAATATCTAGTTCCCCAGTATCCATGTGGAATCTTCTCAGAGAATGGCTCAACTCTCCTGCCTGGGAGAAAGGAGCAGAAGTGCTTATTAACAAAACAAAAGATGGAGCTGAGAGCCAGAGAGAAATTCTACCTTTAAAAAAAACCGTAAAAAGGAAAAATTAAAAAAAAAATGAGATAGGAGCAGATAGAGACAGAGAACTCAGAGACACAGAGACAGGGATAGAAGGCCAGAGGGGCTCCCTACCACACTAGCTTTGCTTGCTGGAGGCTGAATTATGAGTAGAAAATCTTCATTTCGCCTGTGCCCTGAAATATCTATTTCCCAGTATCCATGTGGAATCTTCTCAGAGAGTGGCTCAACTCTCCTGCCTGGGAGAAAGGCGCAGAAGGGCTTATTAACAAAACAAAAGATGGAGCTGAGAGGCAGAGAGAAATTCTACCTTTAAAAAAATCGTAAAAAAGGAAAAATTACCAAAAAAATAAGGAGACAGGAGCAGAGAGAGACAGAGACCTCAGAGACACAGAGACAGGGATAGAAGGCCAGAGGGGCTCCCTACCACACTCGCTTTGCTTGCTGGAGGCTGAATTATGAGTAGAAAATCTTCATTTCGCCTGTGCCCCTGAAATATCTAGTTCCCAGTATCCATGTGGAATCTTCTCAGAGAATGGCTCAACTCTCCTGCCTGGGAGAAAGGAGCAGAAGGGCTTATTAACAAAACAAAAGATGGAGCTGAGAGCCAGAGAGAAATTCTACCTTTAAAAAAATCGTAAAAAAAT